>OZ020197.1:38029010-38629010 GCA_963971165.1 Philopedon plagiatum | reverse complement strand
TCTGCGAAAGAACAATACTTGCAACCATGCAATACCCATGCAACTCCAAGCGTTGTTTATCTGAAAGGAATATATATATATATATATATATATATATATATATATATATATATATATATATATATATATATATATATATATATATATATATATATATAGTTATATACAATTATCGACCGTACTATTTTATAAGAGAAGGAATAAGCGGGAATGCGGTCTGTTAAATAAATTAGTTACTCATTTCATTCTTAATCCTCTATATTTCGACTTGATTTAAGTCTTCATCAGGAGGTCACAGAATTACGAGTTAAAAGAAGTCACAAACACTCACAAAACGAAACATTTAAAATTCCTTAAAAATATGCATCAAAACAACTGCACACTACATATTAAAATCTGCAGATTTTAATATGTAGTGTGCAGTTGTTTTGATGCATATTTTTAAGATTTTTCTTTTATCCTGCAAATTACATGATCGGCTGGGATTTCTTCGCATGCTTCTCGTATCCTGTTTTTTAAATGAATAAGATTTGCATGTCTGTATTTGTAAACAATTTCCTTAATTCGTCCCCAAAAGAAGAAATCAAGAGGTGTAAGGTTGGGGGACCGAGGCGGCTAATCCGTAAAATTATCATCTTGATTCGAAGTTCGCCCAATTTTGAAATTGAAGTTAACCCAGCCTCTTACTTCTGCTGAGAAATGACAAGGGGCACCATCTAACTAAATATCAAATCTTGCCTTACATTCAGGGGCAACTCGTCAATAATGTCAGAAAAGTTATTTTGCAAAAAAGTTAGAAATATTTGTCCGTTAATGTTATTATCGAAAAAAATTGGTCCTAAAATTTTGTTTTTCAAAACACCACATCCAACATTAACTTTCTGAGACACTTGATTCCGACACTATACTACCCAGTAAGGATTAGTTATATTCCAAAACCCCGAATTTTGTTATTAAAACATTCCGTTGGTGGTAAACGTCGCGTCGACGGAAAACAAAATTTGAAACTCGAAGTTTGGATGATCTTAATAATACCCCATTATCTAGTGACAATAAATCAAATCGTATATCCATGTCGCCAGGAAATGCGTGAATAAATTTTGGTTTAAAGTGTTTCTATTTGTTTTTCTTTAAAACAGTTTGGATAAATTTAATTAAGTAACCCAATTCATGGGATCTTTGTTCAAGGCTTTTTTTGGGTTCCTCTGTAACATGAAGCAATATATCGACCTCATCATCGGCAATGTCACTCTCACCTATTACCTATTATGAAACCAGCA
This sequence comes from Philopedon plagiatum, assembly GCA_963971165.1. Classification (NCBI taxonomy): domain Eukaryota; kingdom Metazoa; phylum Arthropoda; class Insecta; order Coleoptera; family Curculionidae; genus Philopedon; species Philopedon plagiatum. The sequence goes on along the minus strand of OZ020197.1, from coordinate 38,627,730 downwards.
CCACATACAGGTATGATAATAAAAATAAGTTATTAGATTTTTCAGAAAAAAAAAGGCTGTTAAGTCATAAAAGAAGTTTAATGAAACGTTTCCTTAAAAGAGTATTTATTTGCATTTACAAATGACATTACTAGCGAAAATTCGATGCTATTTACCTTAACTACTCGATTTTCGTTATTTTCTTTACGCCCTGTATAACATATCTTTTTTTTTCAATGCCAGTCTTACTTTTGCGACAAGCAAAACTTTTTATCAAGAATAACTTTTTTTCGTAAAATCAAAAATAAAAAAGTTTCCCAAATCTGGGCAGACGCTGTATATATATATATATATATATATATATATATATATATATATATATATATATATATATATATATATATATATATATATTCTAGATAATTCTAGTGTAAAATCTGTTTAGTATTTGGAAAAAATTTATAACTTAATAACTTGTAAACTAGCTATTGTCCTGAGTGCGACTCTGTTGTCGCATCGTGATTCGGCTCACTGGTTATTACTTTGTCCATGATTTATCTTCGTTTGAAAACAATAAAGAAAAGAAATCGGTAAATGTATATACATCCTATTGTTGAACTCCGAGAAGGTGTAAGGATTAACACAGTCATTTCACCTAATTTCTTTTCATCCTCCAGTGACATCTCGTCAGTAGCGATAATGTTATACGGTATCCATTTGGTTTTGAGAATGATGACAGAAACCCATTTTACAACGAAGAGATCAATTATGTCTCTCTCTCATGTTCTTTCTCTCTCATTTTTTTCTCTGTCGTCTTCTTTCTCTCTCACACTCGTAAAATTTTTACAGCAGGTAGAAAGTTAGGTTGTGAAAGATTAATATGTCGTATTATTTGAAGCCTGTCCCATCATATAAGTTGTTTTTTCAGTATAAAAATATACTTAAAAAGTTTATATAAAGTATTAGCAGCTTAAATTCCTGTGCTATATGAATCTGGGACTATCAACTATTGAGATATTAAGCAAGGTACATATTTGTTCTCCTTTACACTACTTGGACTGGGCGTTATGGGAATAAGTAACAGGAACGCCGACCCGATATAAAGTTGAGAATAGTGGGCATTACAGAAGATTTCTTTAGTTACTGAGAAAGTAGTGAAAATTGCGCTTTAGAAACGTTTGGTTTCAGTTTAAAGCTGAAGTCACAGTGTCATTAAAAGTGTATCTATCCTTCTGGAACTAAGACTCAACATTTACAGTTAAAAATTGTGAAACTACTTGGCATAATCGATTAAACAACTTTTATCGCGTCTTTAACTTACACAAACATCACTGTTCGCAGGTAGGCTATATTATAGATCCATTTTCATTATATATCGGAGAATAGGGAATATTTTTTAACCTTATACATTGCTTATCCTAATAAAAATATTTACTCATTTTTGAAATTTTTCCTTTATTTATTTAAATACTTTTCCTCCGATCCTTTTAGTGCAAATTGTTGGTTAGAGATAGTATTGTTATTTGGGCAGGAAACAATTTTAAATGCTATAAAATAATAAGGTTAATGTGGCTATGCTGACACTGTTTTTTTTAATAAAAACGAGATTTTTGCAAATGCTGTTTGTGTTCAGTAAAAACAAAGGTCTTTTGCTATAAAATCATAAAACTTACGGAAGTATTTTGATTTTGTCAGGTTAGAAATTTATTTTTATGACAACACCGATTAAACTTTCACTGTTTCACTATAGGCAACCAGAAATACTTGCGCACAAACAAAGCCGCATGTGATGAAATGTTTGATTATTCTTTTTTATTGGCAACAACATCGTTTTTATTTGTCTTTTACTAATGCCCCTTTTGCTAACAAGGATAGAAAGAAACCGGATTCCGCTGGGATTTTATCAGGAAAAAAAAAAGAATTTTGCGATGACTGTCTTTCGAAGTATATAACCAGCAATACTTCCGCAAGCAAAGAATGTACGATAAAAATTTGAACAAATCCTTTTTTTATTTGTCTTTGTCTAATGCACTTTCGCCAACACGGATAGAAAGAACTCTGATTCCTCCGTGATTATCAGGAAAGAAAAGATGAATATTGTGATCACTAAAATATGTTCTGGTGTAAACGGTCCATGGAACTGACCAATAGGGTTAATTCTTGTTCAATTGTTTTTTCTGTCATCATTCTCAAAACCAAATGGATACCGTATAGTAATTTCTTCCCAACCTTCCTTTTTTTTAATTCAGTTACTATAATCCGATACTGTCATGTCCCACAATGCCGGACGAGCTTCAACGGCACTTATAAATATTTCACAATCAATATTTCTTGCCCCTATTTTCACTGCAGTTCATTAATTAAATAAAATTTTTGCTTTGGGTCTCAAAGACGCTCTGAAAACCGCCGTGCCTGACTAGTCGCATATAATTCCAGGTATTCTAGAACCGCGTCAAGCAAGAAAACAGCTTGCGGCGAATGTATTGGACGCTGCGCCGAGGCGGTTTCAAAACCGCGCGACGCTACCCACCGCTGTGTGTGTCTTAAACAATACAAAGCAGTGTTGCCGGTAAAAAAAATAGAAATCACCAGAACATGACGTATAAAATCACCAGATTTGAAAAAAAATCACCAGATTTGAAAAAAAATCACCAGATTTGAAAAAAAAATCACCAGAAATTTTAAAAATTCGTTTTAATCGCATAATTGAATAAAAGAAAGATACGAAAATAAAGATTTCATATAATTGAAAGTTTTAATTATGACAATAAAAGAGACATCAATAAAATTTTGTATTCCTCGAGTGAAAATATATTTCTTGACATAATGGAGGATAAATTAATTATTATTTACATATTCGCCATTGTGTCAAGATTACTTAAATTATTGTTTTTTCCAAAAGGCATGACCTGCTATTTTTAATCTTGAAAATATGTATGCATTTCGCATAAAATCAAGCACAAAAAATTGGTAGTAGATCTTTTATTAATACTTGTAACAAAACACAGATTTGTTACCTATAAATAATTTAACATAAACAGGAAAACAAGTATAAGTTATATGATGGTGTCATGTCAAAAGTATTTTAATCAGTAAAGTTTTATAGTAGGTATATTATGTCTAACTACATAAAACATAATAAAAGCAGAAACTATAAATTATGTATAAATATTATTATTATGTTTTGATATTATTTCTTTTGAAATATTAAAATCGTAACAGCTTTTTGATCCCACAAGTCTTTTAGTATGTAATATGCCACTTAATGTAACTTCTCCAAGCCTATTTCTTAGTTTAGTTTTATTTAAATTGATTGCACTAAAAACTCTTTCAACGCATGCGCTGCTATGCGGTAGAACAAGTAGTGATTTTACAAACCTGGCTAGTTCAGGAAACATTTCGCTTCCATCCCCTTTTTGGGATGAACAAACTTCTTTCCAAAAGTCTACAGCATCCATAGTGAAAACTATATCAAAATTTTTTAAAAGTCTATATTCTCGATCAAGTTTATTTAAATCAGTAACTATATCTGGAAATTTTTCTGCTATATTAGCGAGACTATCTATACTGGAAATATTTGAAGGGTTTAAAAAGCGAAGTAATTTTAAAATTTCCATATCTCGAGCATTCAGTGGAAACCTTGTAAATAACTGGTGAGCCGCTTCCACGTAAAAGTCAAAGCATTTTACATTAAAGGAGTGTTTCTGACTGTCACTTAATATATTTTGCTCGAACGCTAATGCTACTTTAGGTCCCACGTAAATTTTTTCAAGTGGAAGATAGTTTGATGGATTTCGATATTGTAGTTTTGTCAAATCTGTATTTAAATATTCGGGTTTTATGTAGTAACTTAGTATTAATTTATAAGCGGCAATAATTTTTGGGTATAAATAATAAATTTTTGGCTTTTCCGATTGAAATTCTAGATTTAAACTATTAAAAGTTGGCAACACATATTCTAAAAACTGTAAGTACAATTTAGTCGTTGGATCAGAGAGCATATCATTAATTTCGGTGGCACCAAGGACTGATTTGTCGAACACCTCACTTCTAAAATAAAGCTTAAGCGCCTCGTATTGTTCAAGAATTCTAACTACAGCCGTATTCAATGACAGCCATCTGGTTTGTGAAGGGTGTAAGAGTTTATGTGGCTTTATATTTACAAATGTCTGGAATTCTTTAAATTCTGATTGTCGCTTAAAACTATGCTGCATATAACTATAAATATTTCGAACAAATTTTTCTACGGAACTCGGTATTTTTTCACACGCATAGGAAGCACATAATGCCAACGAGTGACAAATACATTTCATAATAAACAGATTAGGAACGTCTCTTAAAAGAAGTGTTTTTAGAGAATTGTTTCTTCCCATCATGTTATTGGCCCCATCTGCGGCAAAACCAACAAGATTTTTTTTGTAGGGTATCTCATATTTATTGAAAAAATTTACAATTACGTTGTATAAGTTTTCAGAGCTCGCATCAGTAACTGAAATTAATGCAAGAAATTCATCCCTTATTTTAAAATTATCATTGAAGCGAACAACCATTGATAAATTTTTTACCGCCGAATTATCCGTAGACTCGTCTACTAATAAAGAAAACTTATCAATTTTAAGTTTTTCTATCAATGTTTCAAAACTTGCTTTCCCTGTTACATTATTGATGATCGCGGTACATTTCGTTCTACTGCATGACATTTTGGAAATTTGGCTTGGATTCATCCCAGAACCAGATATAGTTTTAATTAACTCCGTGAGGTGATCAGCTACATTAATAGGCACATTATGTTCAGCAATGAAGCTGGCAATTCTAATTTCATTTTCTTTTACAGTTTTATCATCAGACATTTTAACAAATGATTTTAATAATGTTGGTTGTTTTTTTGAGGCGTCAATTTTGTTTTTGTGTTTTTGTGAATTGCTATGCTTCCTTACTGCAGCGATACCACCAATAAAATCTTTATCACATGCTATACATTTAAAGTGGGTGTTACCCTTATTACTTTTTTGAATCCAGTGCTTATATTTTTCATGTTGTTCCCAAGATGAATTATATTTATGTGCATAACATTTTTTCTTGGAGAGGGGGGATGTTCTTCAACTGAACCATGCTCCGATGAATCTGACGATGAAGACTTCGTCATATTCGTATCAGATATACTTGAACTACTTGAGTGAATAGTTGCTGGATGCTCCCTCGATAAAGGTGGAGGCACGGAATCAACTTTTTTTTGACCGACAATCAAAAATCTTTCCATCTTTAACTATAAAAGTAAAAAAAACAATGACTGAGTTTTTTGTAATTAACATTTAAAACTATATCGATTTAAATGAACAAAAGTATATAACTTACTGTTTTATTGCCAAACGAGCACCTGCAGTTTTGATCAAGCTTAAGCGTCTAATATTTAAAAAAAATATTAGCGATATCGCACCGCGAATCGCCATAAGACTTGACAGAAAATTGGCGCTACAAAAATATTCAACGGCAACTCTGAAAGTCACTATATAATGTCAAAATCGAAAGAAAACAGAAATCTAAATTATCGACAGGATGCCTGGACGCATAAAAGTAATCTCCAATGTCATTATGGGATTCTGAGCCTTAAACAGTAGATGGCGCCATTAAGCCGAATGCGCGGGTTTTTAAAACGACCAAGATACAGATCAATGCTTGGGTTAGTTCCGAAAATGTCATTTATAATAAAAATGTCTTCTTTTTCAGAATTACTTAAAAAATCACCAGAAAATGGCCTTTTGGTAAAAGTTTTTCACCAATCACCAGATTTATTCTAAAATCACCAGATCTGGTGAAATTTCACCAGACCTGGCAACACTGATACAAAGGCTTAGAAACTGGCTCCGCCCTGCGGTCATGTCGGCTGCAGCCGCGTCGAAAACCACTGTGTGTCATCGCCCTTAAATTGACGGCCAAAAATGACGCCAAACTTTGTTTTGTTTGTATTGTGTTGTTATCCTGGCAACCAAAAATTTCTTGATTAATAAGCTTACTATGACAGGCAAACAATTTAAATATCTGCATACCTATAAGATGACTATCTGTCGGGAAATGTTCGCAAACGTTCGCCTGACTAGCGAGCACCTAGTCGCTGACATTTTGACTATTTCCCTCCACTTTTTCATATGTAAAGGAAATAATCTTACGTTAACTCAAATGCGATTTTACAAAAATCATGTGGGTATATTTCTATACAGCTAAAACTCTTAATATAAATTTAATAAAGTCGCTTTTAATGCCACAGATAGGGGGTGGGAACTATTTATTTTAGGCAGGTTGTTATTACTTATGCAACTGGGTGTCCTTTCATACGGTGTATGCAATTTAAAATATTTTTTTATTTTTATTTTAAATCGGGGATGTAAGTTTGAAAAAACTATTTGGATATTCCTTAAGCTTTCAGATATAAGACTGTTTACACAATACAGGATGAAAAAGTCTGTCCAATTTGGCTCCCACTCTGGAACATTGCTTTAAAAAATAATATTCTATACTGAGCCGCGGATTTTACGTGCAAAATAAAGTTTTTATACAAGGTGGGAAATTAAGAAAAAAATAAATTTTAGCTGTTTTTACCAGCTTTTATTTAACTGTTTACTGTTGACAACAGACAAAATAGTGTGCAATTTCGAATTTTGTTATACTTTACTTCAGCGTTTCTCAAACTGTGGATCGCGACCCACTAGTGGCTCGCAAGTTGGTTTTTGATGGGTCGCAAACAGTGTTTAAAAATATGTTTTTAAATCATTCTAATCTAAAGCCTGTTTTTTGTTCTGTATTTTTTTGTTCGAAAATTCACGCGGGTCGCAAGAAATTATCATTTTGTGAAGTGGATCGAAACGCAAAATAGTTTGGGAAACGCTGCTTTACTTTATTTCGCTAGGAAAGTTCCGCGCAAAACATTTGCAGATTTTTTGTAAATATAAATAAAGCTTTGTGGTAGTAATATCGTAATCAATAATCGGGCAGAAGTCGAACATTCTCGTCTTCGTTTTTATGTATCCCTTGGGGAAAACTTTAAACCAAATGCAGTTATTTAATAGTTATTTATGATATAAGTGTTAAAAGTACAATTTTACGACGGAACGAAATTACAAGTTTGCAGAATTAGCGAAGCGAATAATGAATAAAATACCTCAGCGTGTAAATTTTTTACCCTGGTGGGTCAATTCAAAAATTCAACTTTTTTTCGCAAATTACAAAATAATTTTTTACCAAAACATTCCTAGTAGGCTCACTAGTAAAAGACCTGAATTTGGCATGGGTCCCATAAGTCGCAACAGAGATATACAACTTGAAAATTTCACGGGCCGCGCCTGCCATTAAGACGGGAGTTTGGTCGCTCAAAATCTGACTAAAATTAACGGTCAAAAATAAGTGAAAATTACTCCCTTATGTATTTTGCAGATGGCACCTACAATATTATTTTATAAAATTATTTGGAAAATGAATTTTACAGGTGTACAACTAACCCACAAAGACATAAGTTTGTATTTTATGACTACTTTGTTTATTGATTGACAGATGGCGCTCGGCTCGTATATGCAGGATAATAAATTTGGGATCATATTATACCGTGTACCAAATAAAATACGAGTGTGATTCAAGGTTTTCATTTACTATAAATAATAATATGATCAGAAATTAGTTTTAAGTGTACTTTTTATGCTTTTTCAACCAAGTCCAAATAATATTTTGGTTGGAATCGTTCATTTACTACCGATTATCTTTTTTAGGCTTTATTTCTGAGATTATTTCATTTCGTGCACGAAAAGAAATATACATTATGTAGGTATAAGCGTTATTCCAAGCAAAACAATAAATTTTGTGTTATGGGGTCATATAATCGGTTAATTTTGGCCGCCGTTAATTATGTCACCAAATAAATAATTTTTATATTTAGCAGAACTCATGATCAGATTCATTTATAAAAAAGTAATGCACTGCATGCTAAAAGACCTTTAAAGACACCTTTCTCCCAAAGACCATCCAAAATCCACTCATATCTTTCCAATCCTTTGGCGAAAACGCTGTTTTCTTTCACCCCTGCCGTTGTGACACTACCCCACACCCCTCACCCTACGACGTTTCCACCCTCACACTTTAATGCCCCTTCGGCACACCCTCATACTTCTTTTTGGGAAGGAGACATTTCTATACATCCATCATCCACCATTCTGACACTCAAATATTCACCCTTTGGCGAAAGCGTACTTACTGCCTTCCTGACATTCCACCCTCACACCTACATCATCACAGATAAGCGACTTTCTCATCTTGTCGCTATTCCTTTGGCACCGGTGCTCCTCAATTCCTCCTCTGAGCCACTCGATCATCTGCATCTCACTCTAAACAGTCTCTCTCATACACATTACACACGGTTGCTATGTACGTTTCGCTAGTTTCTAGGCAGCAGAGCACTGTTTTACCGACATGACGTCATCCCATAAGAGATGCATGTAAAATTGAATTTCGCGGGCTGATAAAGTTGTTTACTATCGGTATGTCCGTTTTGTACGTCTGGCGTCTTTAACAATACATACAAATACAATAGAAATACTCCTAACCACCATGTTGCCGTAACATATTTCTAGCAATGTGTCTTCCATTTTTTTTCAGTTACTTCTAACTTCTTCAATATATACCTAACGTACTACTGCCAGAATGAATTATTTTTTCAGAAAATATATTATTCCCTTTAGATTCATAATTTATATCAGCTGTTATCAAAAAATTTACTCCAATTTTGTAAACTTTACCATCAGAAATCAGAAATTATTTTATTTGGTACACTGTATATTACTCATATTAGATAAATATATTAAACGTAAATACATCTTTCTCCCAAATCTTATAGAAAACTGTAAACAAACTGTTGAGCCGCCCTCTTTATAACAGTTGCGGAACTCTTGCCTGGTTGTTGTCTAAGGAACCACCAGTCCGTGAACTTAAATATGGCGGAAACATATCGACCATATGATATAATATTTAGTTGTGGATGGACATTGGCCGAATAAAGGCATTTTTTCGGTTGAAACTTTCTAAAAACAATTCTCGTAATTTAATCTTGGATCGAACCCATTTTTGTTAGATTTTGTGCCAAAAGTTTTTAAATTGTTATTATTTTTGTTTCTTGATTACGTGACAATGAGGCCAAAGTTTCTAATAAAAAATATGTTAGATCGGAGCTTAACATTTTAGCTTTCAATACATGTCTCTAAATTGTTCTAAAATTGCGTAGTTTTTAAAAAGACCATCCTGAAACGAGACTCGGCAAGGCAGATTTTTCCGGGTTCCACTCTTAATATTAACGTTAATAAATAAAATACAAATATAAATTGAGGTTTGCTTTTAAAATATTACATTTCTCTTTTAACACTAGTGCCATAAAGTACTTTTAACACTAGTGCTATAAAGTACCTACTTTTAACACTAGTGCCACAAAGTATCATTTTTAAGGCCTCTGCGGGGTGTTATAAAATGCATTTTTAACACGTTTGTAGAAAAACATTTTTTTAGTGACAACAATGACAATGAATAAAATAGTTTTAAATCATTCGCGAGATTAAAAATGGTCGTTAGTTTTGGGCGAAGGTTAATCACGTTTAAAAGAATTATTGCTCATTCTTTTCAATTAAATACAATCAAAATGTACCTACATACTCATTAAATCCTTCGTTAATGTTAATATAATTAAAGACCATCAAAATATTCCTAAATATTCATTAAATCCTCCTTAATATACGTATTTGCATTGAACGTCGGGCATGCAATCCTTCTATATTATTAATAATAATTATTTTAAGTTTCCCTTACTCGGGTTTATTCAGACCTTCATGATAGTATTATATTGTGAGAATGAAAGTAGTTTTATCAATCCTAATTTGCTGCTGTGCTTTGATTTTTGGAGATGAAAAATATACCACCAAATATGATAATTTCAATTTTGACGAAATTATTCATAGCGACAGGCTGTTAAAAAACTATGTTAACTGTTTATTGGACCAAGGCAGCTGTACTCCTGATGGAAGAGAATTAAAACGTAAGTACTGAATTTTATCAGGCTTAAAGACGGTATTCAGCTCATTACTTTTTTTTCAGGTTTTTGCTAAAAAAAGTTAAGACTTTGTTCTGTAGACACACAAAAAAGACATAATTTACTACGGAAGTTAAAATTTTACTTTGTGCTTCTCCTTTTAATATAATTTTTGCGGGGCGCGGTTTAAAAAGAAAAGTAAAAAATTCAATTTTTATTTATTTATCGAATTATATATTTTTCATACAGGATGTCTGAAAAGCCTTAGTATGAGCAAACATCTTTGCTATTAGTAAAGATACCAAATTTTAGGTGTATCTATATAAACCTACATTTTTGTGTAATGTAACTTTTTCAACCCCTTTAAGGGGTGACGCTAGGGAGTTGAGGTCAAATATTTTATATGCAACCCTATGCCGTGTGGTATCTCATTTTAAAGGTATTTTTTACATTTTACCGCAAACACGAGGTCCGTATCTTAGTTTGTTTTAAAATGGCAAGCCTTTAAAAATTAGTAATCGTAAAAAAATAAAAAATTTGAATACATTTATTTCTCTTATTACTTTAAAAGTTGTCCAAAATGACCACTATGAACTTCTTGGCAGTAAGAAAGTCGATTTTGGAACTCACTTCTCACATTTTCGAGAATGGCAGGTGTTACTTATTGGCAGAGTTCCAAAATCGACTTTATTACTGCAAAGAAATTCATGGTGATCATTTTGAACCATTTTTACAGTAATAAGAGAAATAAAGGTATTTAATTTTTTTTCACGATTTTTTATTTTTAAAGGCTTGACATTTAAAAACGAATTAAGATACGGACCTTGGGTTTGCGGTAAAATATTTCTTTTTTGAAGACCTTTAAAATGGGGTACCACACGGCATAGGGTGGCATTAAAAATTTTTGACCTCAACTCTCTAGCGTCACCCCTCCAGGGGGTTGAAAAAGTTAAATAACATAAAAAAGAAGATTTATTAACCAATAAAATACACCTTGTGTGTCTGTATCTTTACCAATACCAAAGATATTTGCTCATATTAAGATTTTTCGGACACCCTGTATGTCTCTTTATGTCCACACTGAAAGGTCCTGCATATTAACTAATGTCTGTCCAATTTTGAAGGGCGGGGATCGCGAATGTGTCACGAACTATAGGCCCATATCCATATTGTGTAACTTTTCGAAGGTCTTGGAGATGATACTCTATTCACGCATTCAAATTTCATTATACTAGAGCAGCATGGATTTATGAACGGTAGATCAATAGTCACTTGAATCACTAACTTAACTCTTTTGACTCAGTTTGTTGCAACTGTGCTAGATGAACAGGGACAGTTGGATGTAGTTTATACTGATTGCTCCAAGGCCTTTGATCGAATTGATCATAGTGCTCTTCTCACGAAGTTGGATTCATCTGACTTTGATTTGGATTCTATTGCCTATGTTAAGAGTTACTTGAGCGATCGGCAGTAGTTTGGCAGTCTGGAGTGCCGCAAAGTTCGAATTTGGGGCCACTATTATTCCTGATATTTATTAACGATCTAGCAAGCACTCTAGTGTAAAATAAGCTTTTTTACGGATGACTAAAGGTGTTTGCATCAATAACGGGTATTGGGGATTTTCGGTTGCTTCATGGTGATCTGGACCGGCTGTGGGTGTGGTGTGATCTAATCGACTGGGTCTAAATGTAGGCAAATGTAAGGTGGTGACATATTCACGTAAAAAAGACATAGTCGAGTTCGATTACAGCATATCTGCTGTCACGTTGGATTGTTCTGCTACTGCTAGGGATCTGGATGTGATTTTCGACAGTGAACTGACCTTTAACTCTCATTTGTCTGAAATTGCATCTAATGCAAGTAGGTTGGTTTGCCCTTGCGGAACTGCAGGGATTTTACTAGTATAGAGGCCATTAAGGCTCTGTATTTCGCATTTGTTCGTACACAACTGGAATGCGCCTCTAAAGTATGGAGTCTGTACTGTGAAACTTGTAACTCAGCTCTTGAAAGAGTAACACGAAATTTTTTAACATTCTTGGCTCTAAGGACGCGTATGATAGTCTGCTGGCAAGATTTGAGCTTCAGTCTTTGGAACTTAGAAATAACAAGTCATCAGTTATCTTATTACACAAAATCCTGCGTGGTAAAATCGACTGTCCTGCCCTCTTCCAGCAACTGAATATTTTGGTGCCTAGAGTAACTACTAGAAATGGCTAACATTCAATTACCGTAGAGCAAATACCAACTTATATTTGAATTCTCCAATTTACTTAATATGTACTATATTTAATAGAACGTCGCATATGTGTGACATATTTGATTGTACTATTCATGAGTTAAAGAGATTATCTGAGAATCTGGGTCTTGGGTATCCTACCGAGATTCGTTTTCAATACTCGGTGGGGTATCCTTGATTCACTAACAATCTTTTGGTATTTTAGATTAGGAACAATAATTTGTTATTATTTACATTTAATTTATCTTGTGTAACAAACTGCCCTGTAAATAGTTTTCTGTTGGACTTTAATGCTAAATAAATAAATAAATAAAAAATAAATAATTGCGCAGCAAAAATGTTTGAAAAATCAAGATAGTAGTAATGAATGCTTTGATCTCGCAGAGTAAATATCCCTAAAGACCAAAACACTGACACTGAGATTCACCAAAAAGATTTAAGATGTAATACTCGTTAAAATTAAGATCTAATTGATCAGTTATTATTATTGCCATTGTTAATAAAATCCTTATTAAAATCTTAAACAATTTTAATATTTTAGAGATTTGCTTGGTTTCCAAATGATTTTTATATTGAAATGTGCTGCTAACATGAATTTAGTCGTATTATTGTGGAAAATACATGAATCGATTATTGTTGAAAGGGCCCAAGCGACATTTTCTTAGTTTTGAGAAAAACGCAAAAAACTGTCTACAACTATCGCATATTATTTTTTAAAGGTTTTTTTGTTAACAATTCAAAGAAGACTCAGTTATAAACTACTTTTATGCAAAATAATATAAATAATACCTTTTTGTATATATTTTTTATTGTTTTTTTTAATGTCGCTTAGCCCCTTTCAACAACTTATGTAAAAAATTAAACAAAAAGAAGTACATAAAACGTAGTTATTAAGTAGAAGGTTAGAAAAACAGTAAACAAAACTACTTAGCTTAATTTTTTGACTTTGTTGGCCAGTTTTCAACAATATTGTCATAGAATTGCCTCTGGTCTTCTGGAATATACTTAAGTGTGAGCTTTATATGATTTATTTTAGTATCCACTATTGGAATCTTGCTCTTATATGCCCTATTTGCAGGCATACTTATAGCGTGCCGTTCGTGCTTTTCAGGCATTTTTAAATGAAAAGTATGAATGTTGAAAGGACTATTAATAAACGGCGAAGCAGTGACGTATCCAGGTTTAGACGCCTCGTGCTTAAAGTGGTGGAATTGACACTGAAAAGGCTTGCTTTTTGTTTCGTGGTATGTTTTTTTTGTTTATCTCTAAAGAAACAGTATTGTTTTTACATATCCTGGGCCACCAGTTTTTAAAATCCACGATATCAGTATTTTTAACCTCCATTACAGTGAATTTTTTACTTGCACTTGAAGTAATAATCAGTTGTGTGAATTCGTGGACGGAAAATACTCTGTCGTAATGCTTGAGTTGTTTTTTAATAATCCCAAAGTATCTATCACAGGGCAAGAATGAGTGCCCTCTGACAGGATATATTATCTGTTCCACTTTTTAAAATCTACTTTCGGCTAGAGTCATACACATTCTAATCACTGTATGATTTTTATTTTGTCTAGGGCAATTGTCGCAAAATAAAAGCAATTCATCTACGGCTGCTGGTACATAAATGTCCATATAGTGCACCAAAAATGAACATACCTCACTGGGACCTTTGCTGGCTTCTCATTCATGGTAAAGATAGAAAAAACTTTCACCTGTTTTAAAATTGTGAATTCCAAACACATTAACACTCAGTTGAGTTTAGGTAAAAAAGATCTTGCATGGGAATTTCGGGTAGGTGCAAATTTTGCATATAGTCAAATGATAGAGCTAAAACATTATCCTGAGATTTGCAACGATTTTCGGCTTCCTTCAGACACATATAAAATTTTTTGGCTCGGCGTTTGTGTATTAGTAATCGACGGTCCGGTACATAAGTTGTTGAAACGGGCCAAGCGACGTCGCATACCCCCTTTCAACAATAAATGCGTTAGTACATCTGGTATTTATTTCACACAGTGCATCGGCACTTGGATCCTTTCAACACCAAATGATGCGGGAAGGTCAATGCTGCCGAATTTTCATTATAACTCAAAACGCCTAAAAATGTCGCTTGGACTCTTTCAACAATAATCGATTCACATACGTAAAAGTATCCATTTGAGTTCTCAAAAAGGCTAAATAGAAATAAATTCATAGTACAACAAAGGCAGCTATACAGGATCCGGCATATCTATCAGTTGAGACTGAACAGAACAGAACAGGTTAGAAACGTTAAGAGCGTGCTAATTGGTCGCAACGTTCGTGACGTTGATTTCAATGGTGGCGTCCTCTGTGGGAAGTGCGAAACTAATTAGGAATTTCCTATGTCAGAAATTTCGAGTAACTTCACCATCATTTACTAGTCTTTCACTTAACTTGCCAACCAAAAAAAAAATTAGCTCGATATCTTCAAAATTGACCAACTTATTCAATTTCTTATTTAATACCTTCGCCGGCGGCTTTTAGCGGCCGTGACGTCAACATACAGACCCCTGTCGCCCCATGGTCGCCGGGCTAGCGGCCCGCTGCTGCTTTCGCGTGTTTACTTTCATGCATTGTATCCTGTCCGGTAAGAATAACACTAAAGCTTAAACGGGCGCCTATTCCGCTGTTGACGGCTCGCTGTCTGTTGACGTCATCGAGCCTCAGCCAACGTTAGCGTAGCATCTCAGACTTTGAAGGACGATAACTTTTTTATTTCTACAGATAATTACAAACAAAAAATACATATGTTTTTTACATTTTTAGGACTATTTATTAAGAGAAAATGAAAAAAATGGAAACTTCCTAATTATGGCGGAAGCGGGACGCGCTGGTAAGCCACCATATGACCAGTTAAAGACCAAATTAATGTTTTGACATTTTATAACCTCGTATTTACATAATGTTAAAAAATATTTTATGGGACGTTTATAAAAGAATTTTCAGATAAAATATTTTACAAATGTCAATCTAAAACAGATATATATATATATATATATATATATATATATATATATATATATATATATATATATATATATATATATATATATATATATATATATAAATGTAAACGCGAAGATTTACTTCTTCGCTAGTGCAGCGATAAGGCCGTGAATGAAAAATAAAAATAATAATAATATATATTATTATTATTTTTATTTTTCATTCAATTATTATATTACCTACAGGCCAAGAAATCTTCCATTTTTCTACTATATATATATATATATATATATATATATATATATATATATATATATATATATATATATATATATAATATTGGGGAATGCAGCAAAATTAAAGAGTACTCTTTAAAGGTTTTCCAAGCTTTCGGAAATGTTTATTTCCATCTTCAGGGAGACTACAAAAATTATGATTATGTCAGGTAACAAAAGTTGGTAACTTTAAGAGTTAACTTACATCTTTGGTGAGAATGTATTTCGTGATGTACATAATCATGAGCTTGGGTATAAGATAAATAAAACTAGCATCGTCAAAAACTTATTGATTAAAAAACAATGTGGCAACTTAAGTAGATTGTTAAAATGGTATCACTTTACACTTTAAAATTACATAATAATATAATAATAAGTTTATTTTCATAAATAAATTTACAAATTTATATATATTTTAAATAAATAAAATTTGAAAATAAACTAAAAAAACCCAAGAAGAAACAATACAGCTTTTGTTTCTTGTATTGGGACGCTATTCATCTATAAATTTTATTTTTATTTAAACATCTATGAATATTTTTTGATGGTGCATACAAATAATTTAGAATAAATCATAAAAGAAATCCCTAGGCGTTTCTAATATCCATTTTTTTATTTCTTTTTTATATCTGTGAACTGACTTGATTGTTTTTATTTCTTTGGGCAACTTGTCATATAGTATTAAAGATAAATTATTTACATTTCTTGTACACATATTTTTAGTCATTTTTTGTTTAATAGTATTTTCTTTAAATCTTGTATTGTATAGATGCTGATTAAAGTGAATATTCTTTTGGTCTTTAAATATATGCAATAAAGCATTGTAAGAATAGAGTTGTCTTATGTCCATTTTTTTTTGTCTCCTTATAAAGTTTTTCAGTTGGATACCTAATATTTTTGTTGTAAATAACTTTTAAATAGTATTTTTGGATTATTTCTATATTTTTTAACATATTTCTACTTAATCCTCCCCATCCTAATATCCCATAATTAATACGTGTTTGAATAAATGAATAATAAAGCATTTCTAAATGTTTTATTTCTAAAAATGTTTTAAGGTGTCTAAATTTATACATATAAGTTCTTAATTTTTTAATTAGGTAATCTATATGAGAATTCCATTTTAAATTTTGATCTATTATTATTCCTAAATATTTAATACTTTCGGCTCTTAGAAGTTTTATATTCTTGTTTATTTCTATATAACTCTCTTCATTTGAGATAAGAGAATTTGATGATAAGGTTAAATATTTAGTTTTATCAAAGTTGATCGTTAGTAAGTTATAATCAAACCAGTTTTTAATAATACGAAAATCCAATATAATATTTTCTTTTAGTTTGGTCCATGTCTCTGCATTATAAAAAATTACAGTATCGTCTGCAAAACTATGTATTTTTCCTTTACAATCTAAATTAAATAAATCATTTATATAAATTATAAAAAGTAAAGGACCTAAAACTGTTCCTTGTGGAACCCCGTAATTAAATATTTTTGGATTACTTAGGCAGTTATTTATCTTAACATATTGAGGTCTATTAGATAAATAGTTTTTTATCAGTTCTAGTGTATCTCGAAATCCCATGTTTTCTAGTTTAATTAAAAGTTTATCATGACTAACAGAATCAAAAGCTTTAGCTAAGTCCAAAAATACTGCAATACATGGACTGTTGTCATTTATGGAATTATATATATATATATATATATACAGTGACCGGCAAAAAGTTCGCAACATATGGGAAAAATTTTTATTAGGTGAGTATTGGAAAAACTTTTCCGGGGGATCGGTTCTGCATGTCCGATAACCTAAAAATCGATTTTGACATACGTCACGTGACCACTGGTATAGCGTC
This sequence comes from Philopedon plagiatum, assembly GCA_963971165.1. NCBI lineage: Eukaryota > Metazoa > Arthropoda > Insecta > Coleoptera > Curculionidae > Philopedon > Philopedon plagiatum. Next base: position 38,610,365 of record OZ020197.1, on the reverse strand, counting down.
AAATTAAAAAAAAAAATGTTAATTTACAAAAAGTGAGGTTAGTTGACGAGATATCGAAAAAAGTTATTTGAAAAAATTGCTTAGAATTAGATTTTAGGTCCTTGTGCAAAATTTTAAGATTTTATTTAAAAAAATTGGAAAACTCAATTTTTTTTAAATATTTTTTATCGATTTACAAATGTCCAGTTTTTTTCGTTTAGATAGCTTGGCTAATGTAAAGCCCATGTATCTGGATGAAAATAAACGAATGTAGTAGTTTTTTCTACAATTGACAGGACAAAATTAAAAAAAACAGGGTTTCGCCGGACGCTAGCTGTTACAATGATTTGTATCTAGCAGCAGTGTCAAAATTTTAGAGACATTTCAATGAGATTACATTGAGAAAACCTTAATCGTCTTAAATATATCTGAAGTTCGACTTTTTGTAAAGTTAAGGGGAGTAAAATAGATAATAAACAAAAAATTACCTGTTTATTTAATCGAAATTTCATAAACGAAAACCAATGTAAGAAAAACTTAAAAGTAGTCAAATTCTGTACTAACAACATAAAAAATCATTGTTTTTCCTTGTGTGCACAAAATTTAAAACTCAGTATGACCACCATTTCTCTCCATACATACTATTGTTCTCGAGCGCAACTCTCGATTAACATTTCGGAGCATTTTACGATTTATTTGCAATACACAATTTCTAATGACATTCTCTAAATTTTGTATATTCCTAAAGGGTCGATGTTTGTACACAGAGTTCTTTAGGTATCCCCACATAAAGAAATCTAACGGAGTCAGATCTGGTGATCTCGCAGGCCACGGATTTTCAGAAAACCGTCCTATTCACTGGTTTCCAAATTCTTGATCCAGCCATCTCTTCACCTCATTTGTGGAATGAATGCTAGCTCCGTCTTGTTGAAAGTATAAATTTCTTCTTTCGGCTAATGACAAATTGTCTAAAAAGTCAGATATCTCAGTTTGTAGAAATTCTAAATATCGTTCTGAATTTAAATTGTCTCTAAAGAAAAAAGGTCCCACTATTCTGAGGTTGAAAATTCCGCACCACACATTAACCTTAAAACTATATTGGTCTTTACTCTGAATTACAAAGTCTGGGTTTTCGGTGGCCCACCATCTACAGTTTTGTGAACTGACGGTTCCGTTAGAGGTAAATGTAGCTTCATCCGAGAAAAGAACGTTCTTTGGGAAATTAAAATCTTCCTCAATCATACCCTGGAACCAGGCACAAAAATCGAAGCGGGCGTCATAATCCCTATCTTTTAATACTTGTACAAATTTAGGTTTGTACGGATTAAATTTGTTTCTTTTTAATATCGTCCGCACAGATCTTTCGTGAATGTTAGTGATCTCCGATATTTGACTAACTGCTAATTGGGGTGTTTCTGTGATCGACAAACACACATCCAGAGAACCTTCGTCACCTGTTACCGGTTTTTCATGGGAAACTTTATACTGATTTTCTACCGATCCCGTTTCTTTAAATTTATTGACTAGACGAGATACTGTGGAATAATGGAGGGATTTATCGGGGTGCCTCTCATTAAAAATTGCTGCTGTTTCTCTATGGCTTTTGTAATTATCTCCAGAAATTAAAATAATTTCTATCTTTTCCTGAAGAAGTAGTGTGGGTGCCATTTTAAGGAATAAAATATTAATAAACTTATGTAAAATATCAAACTTAGTAAGATGCGAGACATAAACCAATGACATAGGTTGAAATCAAACAAATTATAATTTGTTTGACATTTTTCTGTTGTTTTTAATCTACTAGATTATTTGGTTGTTTTAATTTCAGAGCCTGCTTTGGTAGTTTTAAGTACAACTAAATAGACCTGGTTGTTAAATTTATGTGCGAAAAATCTTAATAAAATCTTGATACAGTCATTTCATTAGATTCAAACCATTGCAACAGCGAGCGTCCGGCGAACACCTATTTTTTCGATTTTGTCCTGTCAATTGTAGAATTGTAGATCTGACTCCGTTAGATTTTTTTATGTGGGGATACCTAAAGAACCCTGTGTACAAACATCGACCCTTTAGGAATATACAAAATTTAGAGAATGTCATTATAAATTGTGTATTGCAAATAAATCGTAAAATGCTCCGAAATGTTAATCGAGAGTTGCGCTCGAGAACAACAGTATGTATGGAGAGAAATGGTGGTCATACTGAGTTTTAAATTTTGTGCACCCAAGGAAAAACAATGATTTTTTGTGTTGTTAGTACAGAATTTGACTACTTTTAAGTTTTTCTTACATTGGTTTTCGTTTATAAAATTTCGATTAAATAAACAGGTAATTTTTTGTTTATTATCTATTTTAATCCCCTTAACTTTACAAAAAGTCGAACTTCAGATATATTTAAGACGATTAAGGTTTTCTCAATGTAATCTCATTGAAATGTCTCTAAAATTTTGACACTGCTGCTAGATACAAATCATTTCAACAGCTAGCGTCCGGCGAAACCCTGTTTTTTTTAATTTTGTCCTGTCAATTGTAGAAAAAACTACTACATTCGTTTATTTTCATCCAGATACATGGGCTTTACATTAGCCAAGCTATCTAAACGAAAAAAACCGGAAATTTGTAAATCGATAAAAAAATATTTAAAAAAAATTGAGTTTTCCAATTTTTTTAAATAAAATCTTAAAATTTTGCACAAGGACCTAGAATTTAATTCTAAGCAATTTTTTCAAATAACTTTTTTTGATATCTCGTCAACTAACCTCACTTTTTGTAAATTAACAATTTTTTTTTTAATTTGACGCTATACCAGTGGTCACGTGACGTATGTCAAAATCGATTTTTAGGTTATCGGACATGCAGAACCGATCCCCTGGGAAAGTTTTTCCGATACTCCCCTAATAAAAATTTTTCCCATATGTTGCGAACTTTTTGCCGGTCACTGTATAGATCATTAGATCGTCTCCACTGAACGAATACCCGAGGTTGTTACAATATATATATATATATATATATATATATATATATATATATATATATATATATATATATATATATATATATATATATATAATTCCATAAATGACAACAGTCCATGTATTGCAGTATTATTAAGCAAAAAACATATAGAATCTTGAGTAGATTTGTTTTTTTGAAATCCAAACTGATACTCAGACATGTAATTATTTTTATTTAAAAAATTTTCTATTCTCTCTTTAAAAATCTTTTCAAATACTTTAGCTAAAGAGGATATTAAACTGACTGGTCTGTAATTTTTAACTTCTATTTTACTACCGTTTTTAAATATTGGTTTAATGATACCTATTTTAAAACTATTAGGATAAATGCCAGTTTTAAATATGTGATTAATTAGATAACATAAAGGTTCAGATATATGACATTTTATTACTTTTAAAACTTCACTTGTTATGTTATCAATTCCCGGAGATTTTCTTAATTTTAAGGAGTCAATAAAACTTTCAACTTCTGTCTGATTAGTTTCTCTTAGATAGAATGATCTGTTGTTTATTTTTTCTTTGTGACAGTTGACTTGATCTATTAAGTTTTTCTTGATATTATTTGCTAAATTTTCACCTACTTTCGAATAATAATTATAATTAATAAAGGTATTTGCAATAATTTCTTCATTAGTACTTTTTTTATTTTCTTCTATTTCGATTTTTTAAATTTTGTTAGATTTTTTGTTATTGCATAATTTATTTATACATTTCCATAAATCTTTATAAGAATTAGAATTTTTTTCGATTTCAGATCGAAAGTATTGTGTTTTTGCTTTTTTAATAAGTAATTTTAATTTGTTTTTTAAAAATTTATACTGACTTTCAATATTTTGATTATCTTTATGGATTTGTATTTTTTTATAAAGATCATTTTTTAGTTTAATGTATTTTAATAAAGTATCAGTTATCCATTCTTTTCTTTTTCTATTTTTAATACGTTTTCTTATAATGCACTGATCTATACAACTCCGGACTGAGTTAATTAAATAATCTGCTAGAGTATGAGATGTTTGAAGTGAATAAAATTCATCCCATTTAATTTTACTGAAATTTTCTTTTAATTTTTTGTAGTCAATAAATTTTTTGTATTTTGGTAAATTGTCGTCTTCGTTATTAGGTAAGTCTAAAGACTGTTCCAGTATAATTGGGTAATGATCAGTAATTTTGTATTTAAATACGATCGACTGAAATGCGTTTAAGTCTTCTTTTGTTCTGACAAAAATATGATCTAAACAAGATTTCTGTAAATTAACTTCTCTTGTAACTGAATTAATAAATGACACAAATCCGTATTTACTTAAAATATTACAATATTCGTTTGCATAATTTTTTTCTGAAAGAGTGTTAATATTAATATCTCCTACTAATATTGTTGTCTCGTTTTTACTTAATTTTTGAAAAAAAGCGTCCATATTTTTACAAAATCTATAGTTATTCATGGACGGAGGCTTATAAATACAAACAACATTAATTTTTTTATTGAATGAAACGCTGACTTTTATAACCAATATTTTTAATTGATCAAAGGAGACTATTTCGTGGTCATAATCATAATTATTTTTTACAAATACAATTACACCGTCATTTTTATTTATATTACTCTCATTATATAGTAAGTCATAATTCTGAATTTTAAATAAACTTGTGTCATTTATTTTAAAAGTTTCAGTAAAAACAATTAAGTCAAAATCGTTATTTAAACTATGTAAAAACAATTTTTCTTCATCAAAATTTTTTGCAATACTTCTAATATTATTGTGAAATACTGAGAATTTTTTTGATTTTAATGAAACGCCTTTATATTCTTCCAGGTCTTGCACTATATGCACCTGTGTATTATTTTCAAATGATCTGTTATCTATCCTTGTTAAGAAAAATTTTACATTTGTTTATGTTACGAAAATTGTCATAATTATCCTTAGTAATAAAATATAAAATAAATTAAAAAAGAAAAAAACAATTTAATAAATAGAAAACTTTAAAAAAAACTTGAATAAAATTTTTACTTTTTTGTTTTTTTGGGTTTTCCTGCCTCATAAAGAAGTTTTCATTCTGTCTAACAAAAATTTGACCATTTTTGAACCATATGAATTTGAAATAATTCTTTAATTTTTCTTTAGCCACTTTAAGCAAGTACTTATTTCTTCTTGTAAGTTCTTCGTTGATATAAATCAAATTTGGTTTTCCCTCGATCTTAATGTCTTTGGTTGATAACTTCCCTTTATTTTTAAAGTACAATTTCGATGATTCTACTATTTTGTTTTTAATATCTTCATTTTGTAGTTCTATTCTGATTTGGTCTTGAATTTTGTTGTCTGACTTCTTGGTATCATTTCTTTCAATAGTTATAATATTATTTTTTAATATTTTAACTCCTATATGGTTCATTATATTTTCAAATAATTCATTGTCAGATATATTCTCTTGTTTTGGAATTCCCTGAATTTCTATATTTTTACATAGCATTTTCTGTTCACGTATATTTTTTTCATCTTTAATGGTACTTAGTTCATTTTTTAAAACATTTATTTCTGAATAAAGTAATTCATTTTTTATTTTCATTTCTTCTTTTTCTTTTGTGATATTTTTTATTTTTGAAATAATTTCTTTGTTCTCTCTTGCTATTTTATCGTACTGATTTTAAATAAATTCCATACTCTTTTTGAGATCATCTATAATTACTCTGAATTCATCCAAAACATTTTCATTTCCCTTGTTTTTTAAATTCGCTTTATCTTGCGTTGAAAAAATAAAATCCTTTTCGGTCTTACTACTTTCATTTAAAGCTGACACTTCATCTGTTTCCAACATTAATATTTCAATACATGAACTACACTTCCATTTTTTATTATTTTTCTTTTTTGATTCTTTGACAATATTATTAAAAGCTAAATTATCCAATAATTCACAGGAAATGTGATACCATAATTTACATTTATTGCATTCAATACTTTTCTGATTTGTTTTAATTTTTTTGTTGCATTTTCCACAAAAATAATCTGATGTTGATGCTAATTTCATATCCTGACTAGACACTTTAAAATTTTGTATGAACTTCGTTGTCTTTTGACTAGTTTTTGGGTATTTTTCCGGCATGTACTCTTCTTCACTATCTGATTCTTGGATAGTACACGTCGATTGTTTGATACTGTTCTTTTTACCTTTTGTCATTTTGACTGAATGTTAAAATGTCAAATAAACTTTTAAAATTTAACTTGAAAAAGTATTTCTTACTATTCTTCCGTATTAAACATTATATTGCACTAGGAGTTTACACTTTAGTATCAAGTTCTTTAGTTTCAGATTATTTTTTTTTTGTAGCTATTTTCTTTTTTTTTAACTTCTTTATTTAGACAGGTAATAAAATTGTATATACAGGCACCAAACCTGTGTATCATAAAATATCATTAATTAAAACAGATGATCATCGCTGAAAATATTTAAAATTATTAAAAGCAATTTACTGCCATGACAAGACAAGTGCATCTGACGGATGTCACCTGTCACTGTATTAAAAGTTAGGTTCAACGCCATTGGCGTGTGTCAAAAAGTAAGAAGTGGTTAAGTTACTGCAACGTGACTTTAATTTATTTCAAAACTACACTTCGTTGGTACTACTTTAAGTTTGTAATTGTCATGGTGAAAATTATGATTATTTATTTAATAAGAACAATGCGAGGGATTTAATTATGTTATGTTATTAGGAGTAATATTATTATGACTAGATTCTTTGTCTAGATGAAGTAAATATGCATATATTTCACTTAAGTGATTAATGTCAGATTTTTTATTTATACAGTTATCATCTTGGGAGATAAATGCCATCTCTTTGAATAACCTTTTAGAGTAATGAGGTTCTTTAGTTAATATTTTTGTGGAATCATAATTCATATGGTGTTGTAAGCAAACCCAACCCAACCCAACCCAACCTATGAACATGATCCGCCAAGGCACATCTTTCTGGATGTAATCTACTGTCACTTTTGTGTAGTAGCCTGGTAGTTTGGCCAATGTATGTTTTATTACAAGAGATACAAGGGATGCTGTATACAACATCAGACTGTGAAAGCACTGGTACTTTATCTTTGAGATTAGAATGTACTGACTTGACTGTAAGGACTGATTTTACAGCAAGCTTTATGTTATTGTATGATTTGGTAAAAATGTTGACAAGCTTAGGTGTTATGTCTTTAATGTATGGTAAAGAGGTAAAAATAATAGGAGGGATTGATGCATTTTCCTGTGGTGCAACTGGAATATTATCAGTTCCAACAGGTTGTGGGATAATGTTGTTATTATCTTGTGGTTGCATCAATTGATTGTTGGTGATAGTTGTAGACGTACTGAACAAGATTTTCCTGAGGAGAGTTGGGGGGTATGAATTGTCTATGAAGAGTTGGTATAAGATTTTAAGGTTTTTGTTGTGGAAAGATGTGTCTGAGATTTTTAGAATTCTATTTTTCATTTGTTTGACCAAGTTCGTTTTCATGGAGTGTTTGTGATAGGACAGATAGTTAATGAATCTGCCTGAACTGCATGGTTTACGATACCAATCGATTTTAATTGTGTTGTCTGGATTACGAATAAATCTCGTATCCAGAAACGGTACAGAATTGTTATTATCTTCTGTTTCGATGGTAAATTGGATGTATGGGTCATAACTGTTGATAGTATCTATTATCTCTGTGACACCATCTTTAGGAAGGGCCAGGATTATGTCATCTACATATTTTTTGATGAAATGAGGTTTAAAAGAGAGGACAGGAATGACTGTGTCCAGTAGGTCATCCATGACATAATTTGCCCAGATTGGAGAAATAGATGCACCCATGGGTGTGCCAAAGATTTGTTTATAAAATTTTTGATTAAAAGCAAAATATGTGTTATTGAAAAGCAAAGTTATGATTTCCAGGAATGAGTCTTTGGAAATGTTTGTATGTACACTGATCCTGTCCCAGTTCCTGTCTATTGATCTAAGACAGGTGTCCAGATATATATTGCTGAAAAGTGACACTACATCCAAGCTTGCGATTACATAATTATTCGGTAAAATTGAATTATTGAAAAGTTGAGAAACTTCAAATGAGTCTTTGATGTAATATTGATTATTATAGTCGTATGCTTTAGTTAAGATATTAGTAATAAAGGAAGCTACCATTTCTGTGGGAGCTCCAATGGAGGCCACAATGGGTCTTACAGATAGAGTAGGTTTGTGAATCTTTGGCAGAGCATAGAACTTAGGAGCCACACTTTTGTAGTTAGTTAGATGTTTTTGTAGGTTCATCTATTTGGTTAGTATTTTTTAGTTGTTTGACCAGTTCATTACAAGACCTCTGTACGGACATTGTAGGATCTCTAGGTAGTTCAACATAAGAGGTATTATTGTTGATTAGTTCATTAGAAAGTTGAAGGTAATGATCCTTGTACATGATGACACTAACAGAGCCCTTGTCCGAGTTAGTCAAAATGATATTAGGATTTTCTTTGAGAAATTTCCTAGATTTGATATATAAATTATATAGTATGGAACCATTGTGAGAATTTTTATGAATATGATTAGTGATGATGTTGGTTACTTGTGCTGTCAAGATATTTTTGTCTGAAGGACTGTTAATTTGTGAAATAATGCAATCAACATCAGCTAGAATGTTAATTATTGAAATATCTCTACCAACATGTGGTTCGAGACAGAACTTAGGTCCCAATGATAAAAACTGCAATATGTCATTAGGTATTTGTTCGTTAGTGAGATTTTTTATCCAATTAGGATTGGTTTTAAGATTATTATATAGAGAATTATTCTTTAAATGATTTAGTTTGTTGATATTATTTGTTTTCAGAGAATGGAAAAGTTTATTATAAGACCTTTGTTGTCTACTAGAGAAATTGGTATAAATTGCTTCGTTAGTTAACCTAATTATGTTACCCTTTAGTGTTAGAAGAGAATTTTCAAGTTTCTTAATGATAATTTCATTGTTAGATATTTCCAAATTAATTAAGTTATTTCCTAACCTATGCGTGTGATCTATATTCGAATGTATCTTCTGTCGCCGAAGTAATTCTTCGACTGGTCTGGTTGATGCTGAGATGTGTTGTGGTCTTAATCCCAGTTTTCTGCATTGGAGTAGGAAACATCTTCTGTTATATTCTTTAGCTAATTTCATTTTAGTTTTTGACCAAAGTTTCAATTGTCTCACTGCCTCATTGCCATGGGTAGCCAAGATCATCTGGTAGAACCCCATTTCTGTGATATAATATGAGAGAGGTAGTCGTTGCTGACTAGTCAGGAGATAAACTAGGTAATATTGGGGAATGCAGCAAAATTAAAGAGTACTCTTTAAAGGTTTTCCAAGCTTTCGGAAATGTTTATTTCCATCTTCAGGGAGACTACAAAAATTATGATTATGTCAGGTAACAAAAGTTGGTAACTTTAAGAGTTAACTTACATCTTTGGTGAGAATGTATTTCGTGATGTACATAATCATGAGCTTGGGTATGAGATAAATAAAACTAACATCGTCAAAGACTTATTGATTAAAAAACTATGTGATAACTTAAGTAGATTGTTAAAATGGTATCACTTTACACTTTAAAATTACATAAAACATCATTAATTAAAACAGATGATCATCGCTGAAAATATTTAAAATTATTAAAAGCAATTTACTGCCATGACAAGACAAGTGCATCTGACGGATGTCACCTGTCACTGTATTAAAAGTTAGGTTCAACGCCATTGGCGTGTGTCAAAAAGTAAGAAGTGGTTAAGTTACTGCAACGTGACTTTAATTTATTTCAAAACTACACTTCGTTGGTACTACTTTAAGTTTGTAATTGTCATGGTGAAAATTATGATTATTTATTTAATAAGAACAATGCGAGGGATTTAATTATGTTATGTTATTAGGAGTGATATTATTATGACTAGATTCTTTGTCTAGATGAAGTAAATATGCATATATTGCACTAACTACAAAAGTGTGGCTCCTAAGTTCTATGCTCTGCCAAAGATTCACAAACCTACTCTATCTGTAAGACCCATTGTGGCCTCCATTGGAGCTCCCACAGAAATGGTAGCTTCCTTTATTACTAATATCTTAACTAAAGCATACGACTATAATAATCAATATTACATCAAAGACTCATTTGAAGTTTCTCAACTTTTCAATAATTCAATTTTACCGAATAATTATGTAATCGCAAGCTTAAACTCTTAAAGTTACCAACTTTTGTTACCTGACATAATCATAATTTTTGTAGTCTCCCTGAAGATGGAAATAAACATTTCCGAAAGCTTGGAAAACCTTTAAAGAGTACTCTTTAATTTTGCTGCATTCCCCAATATTACCTAGTTTATCTCCTGACTAGTCAGCAACGACTACCTCTCTCATATTATATATATATATATATATATATATATATATATATATATATATATATATATATATATATATATATATATATATATAAATACAAGGCATAAAATAGCAAAACATCAATTTACCTTTAAACTCGATACAACATTGTATCGTACTTAAAAGTAAAACAACAAAGTCCTAATTTAATAATTTATTTTTTCATTTAGTCAATGTAAATTATAATGAAATTTTTATCAAGTCATATCATGGCTTGCACGAGAATGTCTGTGTTGTGGCTTATTGGATCGAAACTGAAAACAAGAATCCAAACAGCCCCAAATGATAAAATATAAATTTACAAGCCCATAACCTGTTGCATCAAATTACTACTTGGTGCAAAAAAAATAGATTGTTAACAGTAAAAACATAAAAGTTATTTCAAAATCTAAGCTAAAGTAAAATATGCAGAATAAAAATATCCTACGTATGCACTGTTGAATTAAAAAGATAGAAACCTAAAAAGTCGGAACAAACCAATCAAATTCACAGCTTAGCTCTGATTTCTTCAAATTCCTATATTTAAAAGCATACACATCTACAGCAAAATATAAAATAAAGGTGTATTTCTAAAAAACAAATAAAATCTGCAATTCTATAACAAAAATAAATTATATAAATAAATTGTAACAAAACATAATAAAACCATTCCAATGGAATACTTACAAAATCGCTTTAAAAAAATTCAATAATCGTTTAACAAAAATAAATTATTTAAATAGAAACATAATAAAAATATTCTAACGGAATACATACAAATTCACTATAAACGAAAAAAACCTATAATTCTTTAACAAATATAAATTACTTAAACAGAAACATAATAAAAATATTCTCACAACAACAACATAATAAAAACATTCTAAAGAATATTTACAAATTCACTATTAACAAAAAAAAAAGCCCTTAAATATCCATATAATCGTGGACTTCGTTTAAAAATTGATAAAGCAAATGCTTTACCCTTAACAGACCATCTTCGGCCAGTTGGTGGTTTATTAACATTTCTTAATTGAGAATTTATAAATTCTTTAGTCACCTCATTTAAATTTTCTTCAATAAATTTAAACCTACCATCATTATATAAATTTTTTAAAGAGGTTATATCGGCACGTTTATTTTTTAACAAAATTCTTAATTTGGAAAGTTTTGATGTTACATTTCTATGTACATCATACATAGCTACTTCGTCAGGTGACAAATCTGATCTATGTAACCCAGCTTTACCCAGAATACCTTTTTTTTTAATAAAAATGAGTACTCATCAAAATAATCAGTGTTCAGTTTAGAACAAGAAGAACCACTTACTGAATGAGATACTGGTTTATAAGAGACATAAGGTTGGTTGGCAGAGGAGGATGATCCTGCAACTGCTTCATACACGTGTTGTTCAGAAAATTTAGATGGTTCTTCAGAACTGGAAGGGGATTAACCTGTAACAACTGCATCTATGGGCTGCTCAGAAAGGCTTTTAAATCCAGAAGATGTCTCTTCAGAAAATATAATTTTTGGCTGTAGTTTCTTTGAATAATTATGCTCATTTTGTACTTGGCATTTTAACGGAGACCAGGGGGACGCTTCTCTTTTGAGTCGAGTAGGATTATCAGGATTATTAAAATCTGATAATGAAAAATGGTCTCTACATACGCGGAAACCGGCACAGTTTTTAGAAGGACTTATTTGGCAAGCTGTTTTCCAAGCTTCTACTGTGGTGGGAGTTTTGGGAAAACAAAAAAAAACTTGTTTTTATAATCCTTTGGACGGATATTTACACGAGTACTTAACTTTGCTAAAGGAAGAAGCTGCTATGACTCCAGCCATGTTAGAGAAAATACAGAGACAGTACGATGTAGGTATGGGTTGCAAGCTACAGAATGAATTTGTCCGACAAGCAGAAAAAATATGATAAAAAATTATAAATCATATTAAACGTCCTGGAATTAAAGTCATCTAAATAGTGACCCACACAGCAGAGAGGTTTTAAATTTTATTAAGAAAATAATACTTACGTAACCACAATATCTTATTTGTCTATTTACATCTACAATAAAAAAAGTTTGATCAAAATCATTCTTTATGACACAAAGACAACAAAACAGAAATGGCCAAATTCACTATTGCCAACTATTATCATTTATTAATACGAAACTTGTTATTTTATTATTAATATTAGTCTACTCTTTGGAATATATTGGTATTGGAAATACATTAGGGTGTATAGGTATTACTTTTGAATGCTTAAAACATATTTTGTTGACAGACTTGCTGATCAAGCCTTTTATATAACTGCACTTAAAAATAGCAAAAAACTGCACATTCTAGAACAAACTACACGTAAAATTAAGATAAAAAAATACCCAGAAAAATGTTTCTGTTTACTGAACTATAAAACGGATTAAAACGTAACAGAATACCATGTTTCAGGACTGGTATTGACAATAGGTTGATTTTTCTCTAATAAATAAAACAGCACTTACCTGCAACAGTAACAAAGCCTTAATTTACATTTCTAAGCCGATGATTTGTGATTAAAATCACACAAAAAATAATTTTCATCAGCTCGACATTAAGAATTAAAATGGCAGATGAATGAATACGAAAAAGACAAGGGAGGGCGGGACAATCGAGAATAAAATTGGTCTAATTTTGACGTATCTGTTGTCTGTCGAATGGAAGCAAGGGCCTCTATGGGAAGTCCGCTAACTAAATGTGACAAGTGGCAGCTGCGATAATTCGTATTTAAAGTTTCAGGGCCCTGCTGAATAGTCCGACTGAAGGCCGGTCGCCGGATGGACTGTCCACCCTCCAAACGTTCAGGTGAATCTAGCGAACATCTCAGTCTCAGTCATGGCCTTTATTATTAATAATGACGACGCTCTAGCACTTTTTGGTTTAATATCGCTTTGAGTAAAAAAAAATAGAAAGAAACGTAAATTGTGGTGTAAAGAGTGACCAAAAAAGAAGAGACACGTATTCCCATGTAAATTTGCTGAATGAATTAAAATTGGCTCCTCCAAACACATGTTTTATTTTTCAAGCGACATTTTCAAATAAATCGATCGCGTTAAATAAACTAAAAACTTGATTAAACTGATGGCCTGACAGGCGCCTTACAACACACACCTTCAGGTATTTTTGAATTTTTTCCCGGTCGCCTGAACAGTCTCAACTGACAGGCGTACCGGAGTATACACACGTCAGGCGATCGTCCTTCTGTCGAAATGTTCAGTTTCAACTGACAGACTTGCCGGATCGTGTGTTGCCGCCTTAAGTTGCCTCATTCTTACATTTGTCAGTTTTGATTGTCGAATAGCCCGGCTAGCTATAGTGAATCTGGCTGTAAATGGTTTAATCTCGCATTGTAACGACCCCTTAAGATATCTCGTGCAGTCGAAGGTGAAAAGTCGGAAAATTATTTCACTCTGCCACGGTCTAAGTCCAAGAACTATGAATTTTTCAGCGAGTTAAGCCGTGAAAGCTTCCATTCTACAGTGGGTCTGAAAATGATCTCTACACATGGAAAACTTTGTTATTGTTAATTTTACGAAAAAAAGTTACTGTCTATAAAAAGTTGTCCTTTCTGAGAAAATAATATTAACATATTAAAATTTGAGATATTATGCCAAGATAATGGTGGCCAAAAATGGAAAAATCCAAAATTGCCTCAAAAGAGAAGTAATCCTTATTTATATTTTAATACAAAAGGTAATAAGAAAATGTTACGTAGAATTAAATATTATGTGTAAGTTTAAACTAATCGCCTCCTATTAAAATAAGTTTCGCATGTCTAAAAATAGTCTAAAGACATGGAAACCTTTTTTATTATTAATTTTACAAAATACAAAAAAAATATTGTTTATAAAAATTTCAGCATTCCGAGAAAGCAATACTAACATAATAACACTTGAGATTGCTGTACCAAAAAATGAAAAAATGCAAAATTGGTGCAATGGAGCGGAGTATCTGCAATTTTTATTTTAGAGCGAAATATAATAAGTTAATGTTTCTTAGAAATTAAAATTATGGTAAGGTTTGTTTAGGCTCATTCACGAGTGCATATTTTCCCATATTAAGTAAATCGCTGTTAAATTAAAATACACATTTTTGGTAAAATGCGTCTGAGGAATTAAAAATCTGATTATTTTCGGATTTCACTAAAACTGATGAAAAATGAGATGTCACGATTATATTTAAGTTTGGCAATGCCCTGACTGGATTAGTATTGGCTATGTCTGTAGACTACCCCAGGAGTCACCCCTTCAAATATATGTAGTGAATTTCATACCCCGTTATATATATATATATATATATATATATATATATATATATATATATATATATATATATATATATATATATATATATGTATATATATATATATATATATATATATATATATATATATATATATATATATATATATATATATATATATATATATATATACATATATATATATATATACATATATATATATATATATATATATATATATATATATATATATATACATATATAGAAGTACGTAGGGTTTCACGGATGGAGAAATATGTGTCGTGGTTAATCCGGGAATGCATCCGTTCGTTTGATTCGTTTCTACTTGAAACTTTCAGACGTTTCGCAGTTTACTTTCTACGACCAGCGAGTAAGCACAGAAGATGCCAAATGAGATTTTGGCGAAACGTCTGCAAGTTTCAACTAGAAACGAATCAAACGAACGGATGTATCCCCGGATTAACCACGACACATATTTCTCCATCCGTGAAACCCTACGTACCTCCATATATATATATATATATATATATATATATATATATATATATATATATATATATATATATATATATATATATATATATATATATATATATATATATATATATATATAATGGTGGACAAACAAACTCTTAAACCATAAACCAGTAAACCGACCCAAATATCTCAAAGGAGACCCGCTGTCGGTGCATGCCAGTGTTCGTCTATATTCTTTAACTAGACAAGAATCTCGCCACACCAAAAATTTGTAGCTGCGAGCCAATCAGGCGACACTAAATATCACAGAAACCTCGGAAGCATTCGGCCTCTCCCGAAGAGCTTCGGCGAGAGGCGGGAATTTTGATTGATTTCATGATTTCCTAAGTTTGGCGCATGTTTGGCGTCAAAAATGCGAAACAACCTAACCTCAAATCTTAGTTATTGTTTTGGCGATCGTCTTTCTTTGGTCGTAGACTTCAAAATAAATGATTTGTTATCGTGATAAAGTATCAAACCCTTTTATGTTCCTTGGAAAGTATATTATGTCGCTTCAGAGCAGAAGTATCTCTAATTTTTTTTGTCGTAGCACCTATCCCTTATTTTGAAGCAAGACTATTTATTTTTGTGAATGTGTCATGGATAATATGCGATACAAGAATTGTTTTTAATAATATGGTTCTATTATATTTTGAGTACAGTACTTAGCTCGACAGTAAAATCGTTTAGTTGTACTGAATTGCGTTAAAATCTTCATTTGTTGTTCTTAATTTAAACGTGTTACATAGGTATTTATCTAGAATTTAGTTTGTCATGAACCAATAAACAAAACTTTTGTCTTTATATTAAATAAAAAGCATACATAATATTAAAGTCCTTTATTTAAACTTAGTTTTAAGAAATCCAGAGTTTCGATTACAACCCGTAAGAAGAAACTGCAAGAAACTTACGAGTGATTTTTTTTTAAAAAACCAACTTATTATCCTACATAATATCACTCAGAATTTATTATAAAGGTAAAATACAATAACTATTGGCTTACACCCCTACACGATATGTACATATTTATATATTTTAATTTTTATAGTACCAACTACAAATTACAATTTATATATCTAAATAAAACCTAAACCATACTACAGAACTACAACCAGGTACCCCGTGTAGAAATATTTTAAAGAAATATGGCTTCTTGACGCTGCCATGTTTATATATCTTCCAATTGATCAACCATGTAAATAGCAATAAGCAACCCCTTAATCGTAATTGTGAAATTCATGCATACTACACAAGGAAAGCCCAGGATCTCCGTGTGCCATACCTACTCTAGGCTGGATGTTGGCCAGAATTCTCCATCATATATGGGTGTGAAATGTCTGAACAAAACTTCTTAATCTGTAACAGTATGCCCAACTTTGAACTTTGTTCAAATAATGGTATTTAAAATATTGTCCAAATTCCAAAGTATCGCTGTCACTGTTACAGTATGCTATAAATTGATGTATCATCGCAGAAAATGCTACAATGTCACGCTCCTGTAATATGGTACGCAGCATTTTATAGATAATAACCTAGAAGATAAATAATGTTTTCATGAATCAAAAAAAAAAATTACTTGCTTACTTTTTTTTCCTTTGTGACAACTTTATCCAAGTTTCTCCTCCATGCCTGATCAACATGCCAGATACAAAAGAGTCTGTAAAAAATATTTAATATTAAGTGTAATTTAAAAATCGTAAATTTACCAATATTAACTATCTATATCTATAATATATATATATATATATATATATATATATATATATATATATATATATATATATATATATATATATATATATATATATATATATATATATATTCAATCCTAAAACGAGTTATAGAATAATTCCATAAAATATTTCTTGACACGATGGTGAACGTTCTTTTCAATCAACTAGTTATACATATTATATTACATAATTTAACCAATATGTATGTAGGTATACCTAAATTCTGCTGGCTCCATTATTTTTATCCATGCATTGTAGTAAGATTCCAAGATCTATAAACTACATAGGTTACCTCAAACGATCATGACCTACCACAACGCCGCGCGAGCCGGCTACGTCACCGGGCGACCAGCTTGCTTTGCACGGCATACTCGATCTCTCTTCTGTGCGCGTTGAATTATATATAACTTTCTTGTTTTTCTACAAGGTAAAGAGTTTTCTTGGCCTTTATAAAATTATTTATTTTTTTGTTGGTCAAAAAAATATATATATTTAATTCGGTATTTTAGAGAGGATCGTTTGGAATTTGCCTGTGTTTTTTTTTATAACTGAATAATTATTGTAAAGTTATATCACACTTTTACCCTAGTTTTTTAATGTCTGGTAATCAGTCTTGATTAGTAGCTATAATTTTTATTAAAAATTAAAATCATGGTTACAAACCAAGTCTTTTTGATCATCAGACTTGAAAAACCGGGAGTTAAGACACTAATAAAATACAAAGATTTTTTGGTATTTCCGATTGGGACAATAGTTTTAACGATAAGTTTGCAAAATAAAAATAAAATAAACATTGATTGCATTTTTCATCAACAATAAAGGTATTGACACTACATTTTTTTATAAAAATTATTAATAAAACTAAAATTAATAATCCAAAAATATATTTAATATGAAAAAAAATTAAGTTACAATTTTTTTAATTTTTTTATATAACTTGTCATGTGTGTCAGCATCACATTTTCTTTTTGTAGCTTTTTTTTCCTTGGCTAGTTCATTTAAATATTTAATTCTTATAAATAATCTTTGTCGCAAAAACACTCTTGCAGCTTCTAAGTTTATGTAACTATGTTTTTTTTTAACTATTTTCAATAGCTTTTCAGTAATTTTTGATCCTTTGTTAATGGATCCGTTTAAATGAAAATTCTCAAATCTCTTATTTAATATTTTTGCATGTTTTTCCCATTTTCCATCTCTCTTACATTTCTGCACCCACATCTTGCGAAGGTTTTTGTCTTTAGGGAAGCGATAAAAACAAATGTCTTTGCCAGATTTTTTAGCACTTAATCTACTATTATTACAGACTCCAACTGTACATCTCATGCCAGGCATTGTGGTTCTAAAAAAAAATCATAACAAACACTTTGCTATCGAAAGTTTTAGTTACTATATAGTGGTACCTATACAGAATAAAAAAAATTAAGGATACCGTAGGTTCACTAGAAAAAAATTGTTCTAAGAAAAAAATGACATACGCCCGTATACTCTCATGACTTGTGGCAATAAAACACTTTTATTCAACTCAAAAAATTATTTCAAAATTAAAACTTAACCTTAATTATTTGTTTCTCTAATAATATATTTTAACTTATGTCAGATCAGTTTATTACAAAAGAAGTATCTAACAGGTACTTACAGGTTTTTGTGCAACTCCTACAATAATTCTTTGAAAATATACACAATAGAATATAATAATCCGAACACTAGGTAGGTAATGTCTGCGATTAAATGCTTAACTCAGGTTTGTATTAGGTAAAAAAGAGTCCACATGCATTTTAAAAAGACACAAAATCACCAAAATGTTCAAGTTTTACTTAAGATGTGTAAAAATTCTGATAAAAAACCACTATCATAACAAAACGTCAAGAATGCTTATTAACGATTCTCCAAAAAGCACGGAATTGACGGAACAAGATATCAGGGTCTACGGCCGGCGGGTCGCCAGCCGCGTCACAACCTCTGCCTCGCGCGCGTTCCCTTCACCCGAGAGCTGCTCATCGAGGTAACCTATGTAGTTTATAGATCTTGGTAAGATTCGGCCATATCCGACATAAACACTTTTGGTTTAATATTACAGCCCATGCTTTCTTTTATACACTCAAAAAATATACACATAATGTTTTCATCAGAACGATTTGAAATTAAAAAGGAGCATGGATAACCCTCTCTTAAATCATCTAGTACAAGTAATGTGTGTAATTCAAACCCATAACTATTGACTCCATGGGTACCGTCTATACAGACACAGTCATTTCCAAATGTTCTCAATAGTTCTCGTTGACCTTCTGTCATTATTATTAGGGCAAAATCTAAGAGATGGATGACATTCAGAATTTATTCCTTGAGGTTTGTAAAATAATATACATCCCATAGCCTGCAGCTCATTAACCCACGCTTCAACGCTTACAGCATCATGTGCATGCCGACAAGATTCACTATTTAAGTGGAAATCACATTCAATGTTGTAGTTGTAAAGATCCTTTTTCTTTAACAGATGCAGTCGTTCTAGTTTGCAATTACCCACTGAATCTCTGACTTCATCAAGTATAGTTGAAAATGAATGGTATTTTTTGAACAATTTTACTGGCCAAATCTTGCCTTTGAGAACTAGTAAGGGCTAAATGTCCTAAATCTGCTTTATGGCCAACATGAGTTTTGGTAAATTCAACGCTACATTTTCCATTTTGTATGAACAAGTTTATTTTGGCTGGGCAGAACCCGTCAATTTTTTTACTACCTTGTATCTTTAAATGCCTCTGATGTTTACCTTGTGATGTAAAATGACCTGACCGATGACAATAATATCTTATTCTTTCATAAGACTTAGTCTCGTAAGATCCATGTAAATTAACAAAAGATGAAATCGTTTCTTTTTCCATACTATTCTTCCATAAATCAAATTCTTCATAAGACTCAAACTGAATACTTTCAGTCTGGACATCAATTCCATGTTTAATTTTAAAATGGTCTATCATTTCTTCTGAGGAACAACCAAACTGACATAAACAGCATATTAACGGCTTAACAACCATATGTGACTTTTTGTGAATCAATAATTTGCTTAAGGATTGAAAATTCTCATTGCATCTCACACATTGGTAATTCTTCACTAATTTCGTCACCACCCTCTCTATAAAAATAAAACAAATATCTAAGTAAATTATACATGTTGCGACAGTTTATTTTACGATATTGTCCTTTGATTGACATTTTATGAGGGGTCAAAGACCCCGACCTTAAAATTAATAAGTTGAATATGAACATTTCATTTTATTTTAATATTCTGTATCTGTATAAAAATTCAAAGGCCGCCAGAATGAAGCCAAAATAAGTTCTTACCTGGGTGTTTTTTCTCTGATGGGCCACTAGATTTTTCTGTAACCAAAGGATATGCCACAATCATCACAAGTTATATTTGCAGACTGTGCACAAATTTTTGAGGCAATAATTGTACCTTCCATATCCACGTACCTGCAATAGGCACGAAAACGAATTCAAGCTTCAAACACAGAATCTACAGAGAATAACTTTACAATTGATTTAGGCGCGAAACCGGCCTAAGTCACATGACATTTATCGGGCAACATCTATTGGAGCAACATCCCAACCGCTTGATTGGCTCGCAGCTACAATTTTTGGTGCGGCGAGATTCTTGTCTTTAACTAGCGTCTGGACCCTGACAGGCAACAATTGTGCCCGAGTGCGTGCGCACGAGAATGTCTATGATGACCACCGCAGAGTTGCCAGATGGGTATGAGAATCCTTGTACATATTACTCGTATCTTGGATAAATGCTCGTATACTATAAAAAAAAATAATAAAAAAAACATCCAAGTTAAAATTCTTGTACTTTTGCGGACAAGAATACATATTGCCTCGTACATTGTACCCACAAAACTAAAAAGCAATTCATGTGATCATATTATTCCTGATTTCCATAGATAGTGTCCGAGGCACACTGTAATACAAATCAAAAGTATGTTAAAAAGTAGAGATTTTACTTGTTTTGTTGGAATTATTAGTTTTCGTCAGTAAATAAAGCTAAAGTTTTAATATGAATTTGTTTGATAAATTGGAAAAATAACTACTCACAATAATTTTTGAAGAACCAACTTAAAAATTTAAAAGGCATAATATTATTAGAGTAAGACTTGCAAAAATAGGACATTAGTAATAATAATACCCCTTTAAAAAATAATAACATTAATTTGTTTATTATGTCAATAAAACAGATACACATTACGCATTATTAGATATCTATAGCATTCCATAATTAAAAATAATAATTTATATCATTAAAACCAATGCAAATTTGGCTTAACATTAACCTTCATCGTCCAAAAAGAAACTTTAGATGGATTTAGTATTATTATTTACGAAACCTGTGTAAAATTATTTAATAGGGATGCTGCCATCAGGTTTTGTTCATTATTTGTTGATGGGTTTTTAAATTTTTTTGTTTTTATATTTTTCTTTTTTGTCGAAAATAGCCTTCTTTGTTTTTCGATTTTCTTATTGTTAGGAATGTTTTTTCGATTCACTTTCGCTCATCATTTTTAGTATAATAATGAACAATAGTTATTCTACCTCTACCTATACACTGATACACCGTTTACCGCGCGTTCACCAGTGTTGCCAACGCAGAACGTATCAACGCACGAACGCACGCATCCGGGCACAGCAGTTGCCTGTCAGGGGCCAGACGTAGAGGTCGAGAACTATCGATAGTCGGCACTTTCGATAGTTATCGATAGTGAATCCACTGACTATCGATATTTAATCGATAGTTTTAAATACCATGTAAAACTTAAATAGTAGTAATACCAGATTTGCAATATGAAAAAGCGTGGCACCTTGTTGGCGGGGGGGGGGGGGGGGGCGAACATTTTTTAGGATACAATCTGTGATGTGTTAAATTTGAAATTTTTGATAGACCAGGAACAGATAGGGGTCTCTCTAAAACTCCATGAATAAAAAACTTTTTTGTCTGTAACGTTTTATATTTACCAAAAATAATCAGAACATGTATTATGTATTATACAAATAAATGAAACATTAAAAAACAATATAAACTCTCATAACAAAAAACAAAATAAACTCTGTTAAAAAACACAAAGCTCACCAAAGCTGACCGTGTGGGCTGTTTTGCCTGTCAAAAGCTTGGAGCTTGGGCAGTTGGGCCTTTTTTGTCGGGTCACTAGTCAGGTCTCCAACTATCGAATACTATCGATAGTTATCCACAAACCATCGATGTTTTTCGATAGTCAAAACTATCGATAACCATCGATAGGGCTATCGATAGTTCTCGACCTCTAGCCAGACGCCAGTTATTCTTTATAGTCTCTGGTAATACCAATAAGTACTGCAAAGTCCAAAAATTATTAAATGCAGTAGCGCAACCAGAACACAGTGGTACCAAAAATTCTAAAAGAGGAAATAATTGACGATTCTCCAATATTTTTGTTAATACATTATATTTTGCTGGTAATTACGGTAGGAGTTCACCTACCTATTCTCGGAATTTCAGGTCACGATATCGCTCATTTGCGACAAGAACGACATAACTCAAAAAAGCAAAGTTTAGGGAAACGACGATTAAAAGTTTTGATTTTGTATTACTCATTAAGGATTATCTATAAAAGGTCCTCTGCGATTAAATATTATTATAAATACCCAAAGCTGACTTAAGCTAATAATTGGTAATACTGTATATTATGTTACCCATTTTACACAAAAAAATTATGAATTCAATTGAGTTGTGTCGTTCTTTCTGCAAAACTTAAAGTTAAAATTGCAATTATTTGGAAAAATGTCGTTATTATTGATAACCGCTGGCTGTTTTTAAAATTTCGTCAATAATGTATTTAGTTTTTTGTCGTTCTTATTCTAATTTTGAAACGCAATTTGGTTCAAAATTATCTTGTAAAAGTTATCTAAAAGCAATGATTTTCAAAAATATTTTTATTAACAGAAGTATTCATTTTTACAGGTATTTAGTACGTCTAACAAAAATACATGTGTATTTTAAACATTAAACAACTCTTAAATTATTAAACATTTGAAAATTCAGAAAGCTTATGAGAAATACATTACAATAGAAAATGTGAAAAAAATACTATTTATCTACGAACAAACAATAAATTCAAAACCTCAGAGTGAGTTATACAATTGTGCATAATATTTTGGTATAAAGTTTTTCTTTAATAAATCTAATAAATCAGATTTTTTCTTTTCAGAAATCCCTGGCTTTTTGTCGTAAGCCTTTTTGAGGTGTATTTCGGGACATTTTTTCTTTTTATTATTATGGCTTGTTTAAAAGTTTCTTCAGAATATGAATGTTTGTCATATAAAATGTATGAAGTCGTTTTTTCGATTTTTAAAATCTTAATATCAGAAAATCTTACTAATTCGTTGTCTCCATTCTTAGTAACATTTAATCCCATTTGGGAGCAAATATCTTTCCAATCGAAAAAGTCTTCTGAGGACATTTCGTGCACATGGAAGGGTTGCCCATTTTTTCTTGCAGATCTGATTGCAGCAATAAAAGAATCTGGTGTGTACATGGGTCCACTCTTTAGTTGTCTTTTTACCTGCCTCTCTATAAGCGAATGTGCAGAGTCACCCTCGTTTTGGGTGTGACGCTTTATCAAGAATTTATGTGTTATTGATTGGATATTGGAACATTTTTGCAAACAGTATGAGTATACGGCTAACATAAATTTGTTTTTTTGTTGGCCGGCACAATTGTCGGAGTAAAAAATAATATCAGCTGCATTACCATCCATTGACTTACTTTGTAAATAATTATAAATGCAGGTTCCTAGATCATTCACGCCCCTGTTTCCACTGGACTCGTCCCATACAAAGCAATCTGCAGTATTATTGTGCAAGTCATATACAGTGAAATTAAAGACATTTAATTTGTATTTATAATAAAAAATGGATATTTCCCCTTTTGGGCATTGAAAGTAGGTCGTAAACGGCGACTATTATATTCTTTTTTTCTTTATCTTGATTTTTTTCTAAACGTGATAATTCTTTCTCTTTTATATGAAGTTCGTAACCTTCTCTTTTACTTTCTTTGTCTTCACCTTCAGAGTTATTGTAAACTGTGCAAATATCACAAAGATCTTTTTTCGGTTGGAAGAAAGAAATGTTGAACTCTTCCGTAAAAATCCTGTAAAAAAGAATATAATTGCCAAAAGGAACATTTTTTTCTTTACAGTTAGCGACATAATCTTTATAAATTTCTGCAATTGATTTGCTCCCGTCAATAAAATGTTTGGAAGTGTTAGCCCTCGTGTAATGACTTTCGATTTTTGGGATTAAATTAATGTGATTTTTAATATCAGCCCTAATTGATTCATCTACTTTAGGGTGTTTGCCATGCTTCCCACGCCTATCCTTTTCTAGTAAGGTGTTTGCAACCTTGTTTTCTTTCTCCAAAACTGTGCGAATGGGTCGGTCTTTTATATCCAAAGTTGCTTTAAAAAAGGTTTTACACACTCTAACCTTTTTGTCAGGCCGGTGAAAGAAAAAAGAATGATTATTTTGACGTCTAGTTCGAACACCACCCTCTCGGATATACCGATATCTTGGGCAGATTGTTTCTATACTTTTGGAAATAAAATTCCATTGATTTTCATTCAGCTAAGCCCCAATAACTGTTAAAGATTGATTCTCTTTCTTCTTCAGTCAGTTTTAACCTGCATTGAAGTTTACAGATTTCTTTACATGGAGGTTTCATTTGCCTCGCCTTAACTATCCTCTTGTGAGAGGTGTGGGATTCGTACTCTTTACCACTTGTTTTTAGTTTTTTAGCTTTATTTTTCTTCCAGTTTTCCTCTTTTCTTCCACGCTTTCTTCCTCTTTTTATTGGGCTAGCCAGTGGAATTGGGTTACACAGTATGGATCCTGAAGAAGACGATGGATTTGACAAAATACTCGCATCTTTTTCAGTAGTTTCACAGGCGTTATTTTTAGGTAAGCTAATATCCGGCTGATAGTCAGGATCCTTAACGGAATCGTCACTGTCTAAAAATAAATAAAATAAAACTATTTTATATTCACAAAGAATTGTTGGCCATTTGAATATAGTAAAAGAATTCCAAAGTTATACCTTCATAAAAGGAATTTTCTTCCAAAGATCTGTTGTCGTTTTCTTCTTCAACGTTAGTTGTGGTCTGAGGCTTGGGTCGACTTGATTGGTTATTAATATCAGCTAAGAAAATAAAAGTTGATAAAGAATAATATCACAAAAAGCACAATATAGATTTACAGCTTACCTACTGATATTGAGTTTCTCGACGACGAGCTACTACTGCTGGAAGAACTGCTACTAGAAGTACTGCTACCAGAACTACTTCTGGAGGGACGTTTTTTACAAGGTTCACGATGGTTCTCTTTGTTCTTGTTTGTATTAACAAGGTTAAATTGCAGCGTCCCATATGGTGAAAGCAAATCTGTTGTTGCTGCATCTAAATAAACTAATTAATAAAAGACTTAGAAATATACATTTTTACTACGCTTTTATATTTTTTACCTTCTGAAATGTTTTCAGATTTCTCAGGACTGGATATTTTAGGTTTGTCATTGACAATAGATTGTTGAGGTTCCCGAGTATTTTTCGCCGCCAATTTTACCATTAATGCGCCTCGGGTGCCCATTTTTTAGCTAAAAATCGAACATTTTCAGTTTCAAGTTTTCTCTACGGGTAACGTATGCATTCATCATTTTTGTACATTATGATATTAACAAGAATGTCACAACACAAAATAATGCAAAATTTTAGTGTACACTGTATTTAGATATAACTAGAATAACATCATAACTTAAAATATTACGTTATTTAAAGATTTAGGAATGAAATATTTTACTTTAAGAACGTCATAACACGAAATATATCAAACGACTGGCCTTTAGTTTGCAGAAAGAATGTCATATCTCAAAATAAATAAAATCGTACCTGGTAGCTATTTTCAAGAAGAACGTCAGAAAACACAATTTGTCATTATAACTGAAATATTTAAATAAAAATGTCAACTTACCTTTGCAAGAAAACCGCCCTATAATGCAATATGTCGTTCTTCGCGATCGAACAATCACCAACCTCCTCTGAACACTGAAGCACAACTGAAATATGCCGCTCTTGAAGGAAACAAAATGTGGATGTTAGGTGACGCTAGAACGACACTTGCGCGCCATCTATATTTTTGAATGGAGTTAATATTATGACGTTCTTGCAGCAATAAATTTGTAAAAACCTTAATATATTGTGACAATTATCTCAGAAAACGTCAATTTTGAGTTATGTCGTTGTTGTCGCAAATGAGCGATATCATTATTATTTGTGCCGGCTATAGAGCCCTAAATTTGCCGGTAGTTTAGTCTTATATTTCATTGTGTCTGAAGGGCTGTTTTAGTGCCTATTTAGTGATCGAACTGTGTTTTATTAAAAGTAGTTTACTTACTTTGTTTCTATTCCAGAATTATCTCCAGGGTAAGTACTTTATATTTAAACAATTTGGATAGTTGCACCTTTTTGCATTTAAAATATAGGGAATTTTGTAAGCATCGGTATCGTATATCGCTTTGTTTATTTTTTTGTGAAACTTTACGTAGAGTTACAAGACAAGTCCCATGAGACCCCGCCACGAAATATTTTTAGAAAAGTAGCTTAGGATATAATGTAATACGGCAACAAAAAATAAATTGCGCTTTCTGGCGCCTTTGGCAGATACAACATTTTAAGTAAATTAGGGCTTACTGGCAGAGAAAGGAAAGTTTAGTTTATCAATTAAATAATGATTTCGAATATGTATTTATAGAAATTTAAATATGAGTAGCAGTAAATGAATTAAGGCTTTTTTACAGAAACATGCAAAAACCTTAGTATTTTTTCCTAGTCAGTCAGTGGCGTAACAATGAAGTTTATAAAAAATATTTTATTTCAAAGCAAATGTATTTTATACTTCAATTATTTTTCAGATTGTATAGAGCTATGACCACATTGACCAGAAGGCAGCCGTTTGATGTTCTTTGCGAAAAGTTTCATGAGGGACGAGCATCTCAATCCGTGCATTTAATGAAGTTTTTGATACAAACATTTCAAATACAAGAGAATGATGTTGAGACACAACGCCTTACAGAAATGTGTAGACGTTTTTGTAGCAAAGCTTTTGCTAAATTTGAGCAGTGTTTTTTGTTTAAACAGATTTTTAAGCAAGAACGGGCAGTGGCTTAGCGTGCATTTTGAATATAAGTCCCCTGTAAGAGTATAGATGAATTTCAAGAACCCAAAGCGATTCCAAGAACATCGTTCGGAATTTATGTGGGTCCTTTTTCCCGATATCGGCACCAGAGCTAAAAGAATTCGAGCGAAAACCCTTACGCACGGCCACGAAGCAGGAGAACTTTGTTTTGCTGCAAAAAGCCCTGCGAGAGGAAGGCAAACATGATGCATCACAGATATTAGCAGAGGCCGTTTTTTCGACTCACACAAGAGCCTTCTAAAATAGCAAGAGCGTGGAAAACATCCAAGAAAAATAAAGAGGTGGTGCCATACACAGAAGAAGAAGCCGTTTCGCTAATTGCTGAGACAAGGCTAAAAAAACATCAATATTTGCTTATTAGGCGTATTATTCAGCTAAAAAGGCTGAGATATATCCAGCGTATGGCAGAGTCTTAAAGGCAAACAGCAGATGGTATCCCCCTGAAGAATCCATAGTTATTACACATTCAGCAGAAATTCGACTACAAGAACTGCTTAATCACACGGTCCAGCGCATTATTGAGCTACAAACACCAGTTTTACAAACGCCTGAGAGCAAAATGCTGGGAAATTTAACACTGCTTGTCAAATGGGGTTGCGAAGGCAGTACAGGGCATGCTCAGTACAAAGCTATATCGAAAACTAAATTAGTAACTTTTTACCGACTACATACCAAATTGAAGAATGCCATGATATTTCTGTCAACCATATTTGTATTATGACCATGATAAACGGAAAAGTTTGTAATGCTCTGACAGAAACTTCATCAGCTCAGAAATGTTATATATGTAACGCAACGCCTACAGATATGAATAATATTGACAAAGTTTAAAAAAAAAACTGCGAAAGAATAACATTCAGATTTAGCTTGTCCACTCTGCACGCATGGATAATGGATGAATACCTTTTCATGTGTCCTATGGGCTTGACTTATAAAAATGGCAAGTTAGAGGTGAAGAAAATAGAGCAATCTACGAGGTTAGGAAAAAAAGAATCCAAAATGATTTTAAGGATAAAATGGGATTTGCTGGTAGATATTCCAAAATCAGGTGGAAGCGGAACAACTAATAATGGCAATGCCGCTAGACGGTTCTTCAAGAATACGACCCTGTCATCTACAATAACGGGGGTTGACGAGACGATAATTAAATGATTTTATGTGGTATTGTATCTGGCTACAAAATTAATGTAAATGCGTTTCAAGAATATGCCGAAGAGACTGCCAGAATCTTTGTTCAACAGTATGCCGGGTTTTATATGCCAGCAACAGTCCATGCAATTTTACTACACGGCGCAGACATAATTAAGTCAGCTTTACTTTCTATAGGACAGTTATCGGAAGAAGCTCAAGGAAGTAGAAATAAAGATCTTAAAAAATACAGAGAGATGCATACCAGAAAATTTTCACGAACTCTTACGAATGTAGATTTGCTGCACAGATTACTTTTAACATCGGATCCCATAATTTAGGAAAGAAAACTATTTCATTTCTAGCTTCAGACGTTTACCAACTGTTAGCTGATCCAGATATTCCTGCATATGAAACTCCATCTACTTCCTTAATAACAAGCTCCGATTCTGAATCGGATGATAATTCTACATATTCTTCAAACGGCAATTACAGCGATTAGTAAAGTTACTAATTCTTTTTAGTTATGTAAAAATAATTATCCTTAATTATAACTCATGTTATTTACAATTAGGATGATTAATAAATCATGCAATATATCCTGATGTGTTAAATCTTTAAAATGTCGTTTTATTTTAATATCTATCCCGATTTTTACGTAAAAAGACCCCTTAAAGCGAATAACAAGGATTAAATTTTTTATAACAATTTTTCAGAGATTCTTGCATCTAGATACACTTAGGAAAAAAATATTCTAAATTATTTCTGATTTATCACATCTTTATACCTAATCTAAAACAAAGCTAATCTTTATTAAACGAATAACAACGCGACAAATGGCATTCGTCTTGTGTCTAAAATCTTATCACAAGTCTGCGTCTATTTTTTCGCTCTCCTATTACTATTACCCCTATACCCATTTTCATTCGAAAATTTTATGGCCATCCCAGTAGGGGGTCCTAAAATTTGCGAGAGCCTAAGACCTAATTCAGTTGAAAATTGGCCCTGTCCACCCGCCGTCAACAATTTTTAGTAACCAGGGTTCAGCCCCCTCCGATTTGAAATTCTGGTTGCTCCATGGCCCAGGTGTTCGGGCTAAAGAGTGTAAGACATTGATTTTTTGGTTACCTTTTGAATATTAAAGCCTCTCGTAAAGTTTATTAATAAATCCGTAAAAGTATTATTTCATACTTTCCAGTGGTTTCTTACTTGATTCGATTTAAAAACGACATGTTATTTTTGTATGCCTCTAAGGTCACGATAATTTTCTGAAAAACAATGTTTTGTATTTTTCAGAAGTTTTGCCAGACGCCTTGGAAACTGATTGTCAAAAATGCAGTGATGCTCAAAAGATTGGCATAACAAAAGTCATTAAACATATGATAAAAAATAAAAAGGAATGGTGGAAAGAGTTGGAAGATAAATATGATCCACAAAGAGCATACGTAGAAAGACACAAGGAAACATGGAAGGAAGAGGGATTTCTTTTTGAGAAATAATCGACCACAGTAAATTTAAGTTTAAAAGTAAAGAATTAGTTTGTTATTCATTACCAAACAGTTTTATTCTACCGTTGTTGCTGTTTTTTTTTGGAAAATGTAATTGGTAGGTACTATCAATAGCTAAATTATTTGTAAACCAACAAACATTAACTGTGAAGCTAATGTAGAACGCTTGCCTGGTGATAAACACAACCAAACTACGCTATCCACTACTTATACTACTTACTATACTACACTGAAGCACAAACAACAAATTGCATTAACAAGGCGGATTTGACCGTGCAGTTGTCGTCCGGGGACAGCTGAGAGAAATCTTGAGTGCGCATTCCAAAACTCAAGTTTTTAATGGCAGGACAAAAACCTGTCAAATCCTATCTGATCAACTAGAAGATTTTAATTTAAGTCAGAACTAAACCTTTAACCTCTTTTATTTAATTTGAACGTTAACTTCTGGAATTGATTCCGAAATCAGTGATACTGACTGTTCTTTAAAAGTTTAAGAGACAGCAGAGAAGTCTTAAATCCTGTCTTTAGTTACATCTGTCTAAAAATCCTTCATCTTCTAGATACAAAATTATTTTTATTTCATTTCTAGAATATTTTTTAAACGGCTAAAAAACATCGCACAAAATTTCTTAGGTGTTATTGCGCCAATAAGTCGCATAATACAAGGTATTTTTTATTATTGTGAATTAAACTGGTGACGAAGTTATGGTATTATGGATTTTAGAAAAAAATTTCACGTTTTGTCATTTAAAAAATGTGCACGCGAGCGAAGCCGGGTGAACAGCTAGTACTAGCTAGTACTCACATTTGTGCTGTAAATAAAATTGGAAATAGTTAAAAACCAATTAAAAAATCCATAGATAAGATAGATATACTATTCTTTGGGACCTAATGGCAGCTTGAGATCTGTACATTTTTTGTAAAAGTGTCGCAATAAGAGGAAGCAGTTTTATAATGGCGATGTGTTAGTGCCAGGAAATGTTGAGCCTCGTGTCATTTTTAATTTCAGTTTTTGAAGTTACACTGACATTCGCACATTGCCGTTCCAGAAAGTGGCACCATTAAAAGTTGCACAATACAAAAAATGTGTGTGATAGTGATAGCACAATAAGTTCTCTGCCTTCGCATACTCGGGGTCTGATGTCAACAGTTGTTTTTAATATCTAGTGGATACTTGAGACCATTTTTGGTCCCAACCAGTTTAATAAAATACAATTCTAAGAGCCCGGTTAACGTACCATCAAAACGTCTAGTTAAAACTCGGTTGCTCAAAGCATTTAATCACGTATTAAATGTAATAATTAATGATCTTTTGAGTCATTTTGGCCAAAGCCTTACCATGTGTACTGACACATTACGAGAACCCAGTTGTATAATTGAATCGGTGAGTTCGACAACAGTACATGTCCAAAAGCGTCATTTTGAGAAATCTAATAAAAACTTATAAACTTTAAAATTACTTACTTCATCAGTAATATATGACTTTTTTTATATCGGCAACTTTTTCTCAGTGGTAGAAACGGGCTCATTATAAGCGACACTACTAGGTAGAGAGGGGTGGGTGCTTATTTTCTTTTAATAATTTAAAAGTGTGGGAATGGAAACCATATATATATATATATATATATATATATATATATATATATATATATATATATATATATATATATATATATATATATATATATATATATATATATATATATATATGTATATATATGTAAGAAAACACCAGGTTTTAACGTCGAGGAAAGCGACAGTGCGTTCCATATGCTAGGCGGAAGACAAGTGCCTGTTCTTAAAATTCTTTATATAGACCAAACATCATTTCTAAGAAAGAACTTTTATCCCGACCCAATTCAGGTCGTAAATCTATTCCCTAATCCCCCATCTGCTTTAACTTAAAACTATTTAATAAAATAAACATATGCAGCCATAAGCAAGTGCGTCTAGCGCCGGTGGTCGGGTCCAGCTTAAGGGTGGTCGCTCACATGCTAAGGGTGGATGCTGATACGGCCAACCTGACACATAATTCGTTCTCGAATTACCAGGACAACAGCCAAAATCTGAAACAAATGACAAAGGCGGCAGATTCGGTTTGGTTTTGTCATTACTTAAACGTAGAGCTGTGAGCCGATCGTGAACAACATCAAAATAAAAAAATGTTATTGTTTTTTGTCTTCTTTTAAACATGACTTTTGGGAGACCCTTTTCTCGTAAAAAGTTAACCAAGTCACCCAAGGGTGTTACCGTAGATTTCGAAATCTAATTTAACTATATTGTAGAATTTGAAATGTATCATCGTACTCATCGTAGAATTCAGAGTATATCATCGTAGGATTTAAAGTATATCATCGTAGAATTTAAAGTATATCATCATAGATTTTAAAGTATATCATCGTAGATTTTAAAGTATATCGTCGTAGATTTTAAAGTATATCATCCTAGAATTTAAAATATATCATCGTAGAATTTAAAACATATCATCGTAGGATTCAAAGTATATGATCGTAGATTTTAAAATATATCATCGTAGAATTTAAAATATATTATCGTAGAATTTAAAATATATTATCGTAGAATTTAAAATATATCATCGTAAAATTCGCATCTAAATATGGCCTCCAGCCAACTCGTCTTCCCTTTACAAAGCGTCATCATCATTTAACCTTAATATTATAAAATCAGAGTACTTATCGTAAAGCAATAATCTAGCGTTGATCACAATTAGCTCACATGCCCATAAAATTTTTCAAGTATTCACTACTCTGATAAACCAGAAAATTCTCCGGGCCACACACGAAGCATATCTTAGGCAACAATGCTCATACGATTCGTCGTCAAATTTTTGACCTCAAATCTATCGTTTTCCAAAACATTAACGACCTCAAACGGACCTTCATACTTTTGGTCCAACTTAGCTAGGTGGCTATTGCCCGATGGGTGGAATACTAAGTCTCCAATATTTATGACTTTATTGGACCTACGTGTCTTATCAAACAAGGCTTTCACATCGTCGGCTTGTTTCCTTATTCGTTCGTATGCCAGCTTTCTATCTTGCTCTAAACCTTGATGATATAAACTCGGTCAGTTTCCCAATGTCGGGCGCGTTGCCTTCAAGACCAGTTAATAAATAAATCGGCGTAAACCCCGAAGTTTTTTGAATTGTCGTGTTAAGCGTTGTTTGAATTTTAGTAGTTGATTGTGGCCACTCCGCTTTGTCGCCGATTTCGGTGCGTAACAAATTCAAAACCGTTTTTACATATCTTTCCACTTGACCGTTACCACGAGGGACGCCTCTGGCAATCAGATGATGAATACCCAATTCATTCAATATTCGCTTGACAGATTTATCGGTGAAATTGGTGCCTCTGTCACAAATAAACGTCCACGTGATGCCAAACAAACTCAGATGCATTTTAAGAGCGTCGCATGTTTCGGGACCCGAAAGTGTTTTTAAGGCCACCAAAAACAAAAACTTCGTCAAAGTATCTATTATTAGCAACAAGTGTTTAAAACCGTCGACGGATACTGGAAATGGACCCACTCAGTCAGCGTGAACTACCTGAAAAGGGATCGGTTTCTTGTCGATGGGATGTAATTGTCCCTGTTTAGGTCCAGTGTGGTCCTTGCCGACTATACACTTTAAACAATGGTCACAATATTTTTTAACAAACTTGGCCATTTTCGGGAACCAGAAATAATGGTTTATTTTGGAAAACGTTTTGTCTGGCCCTACGTGACATTGTTCGTCGTGAAATAATCGTAATAACCGTAAAGGACTACCTTTAGGTATGAAAGCCCTATAAATCGGCGGGTCCTGACCTGGATTTCTTTTTCTGACCAGGATGTCGTTTTGACAAAAATACTCGGTGGTTAACTGGCCCTCATGGAGCTTTTGTTTTACTTTCAATGTTTCGCGGTCATGCTTTTGTGCCTTTTTTAACCAATTATCCGTTCAAATAACGTTGATGTCACTAATTCCGACAGTTTTAGGTTCAATGGCTTTATCGATTTGATTTCTACTAAAATAATCAGCATGTTGTAAATATTTACCCTTTCGGTAGTCAATGTCAAAATTAAACGACTGTAAGTAAAGCCACCACCTGGCAACCCTGGGAATTAGCCCCTGCTACGACAGCTTTAAAGAGTTGCAGTCCGTGACCACCTTGAATTGCACGCCCAGTAGGTAAACACGAAAATGCTTTATTGCATAAAAAACAGCAAGAGTCTCCAACTCGTACAAGTGGTATTTAGATTCTTCTGTCGATGTGCGCTTTGAAAAATATGCTACCACCTTTAATTGACTGTCATGGCGCTGGAAAAGTATTGCTCCAAAACCCAGAGCTCTAGCATCAGTATGCAATTCGGTTGGTAACGTGTGGTCAAAAAAAGTTAGTAGGGGTCGTCGACTAAGAAACGCACAAACATAATTGTTAGCAATCGTTTGGTCATCGCCCCAAATAAATTTCTCATTATTTATTGTTAGTTTAGTAATGCAAGCCGTCCTTGCCGATAATTCCGGTATAAATTTACGAAAATAGTTGACGAGACCCATAAATTATCGCACCTGCTTGACATTTTGCGGGTCGGATGCTTTTAATAAAGCCTCAACTTTGCTGTTACCGGGCCGGACTCCCTGTTCAGAGATTTCTTGACCCAAATACTCAATTTGGGTTTTAAAAAAATTACACTTTTTAAGATTTAGAGAGAACCCAGCGATAGCTAGTGCGTCCAGCACTCTCGTTAATCTTTCGAGCCCCTCGGAGATAGACTTAGACGGTATTAAAATGTCATCAAGATAAATAAGTGCGTCCCGGTCTTTTAAGTCGCCCAAAGCCTTGCATACTGCACGTTGAAAGACTGCGGGGGCGTTGGCCAAACCGAAAGGCATACGAAGGTACTCGTAGTGACCGTCTGGGGTTACAAAGGCGGTCTTTTCAATAGAGTCGGGGGCAATACGTATTTGGTGAAAACCCTCTGCCATGTCCAATGTTGTGAAGAATTTATTGCCCTTTAAATTGTCAATTTGATCTTGAATTAGTGGTAAAGGATACCTTTTTTTAACCGTTAATTTATTAAGAGCCCTAAAATCGCAGCACATTCGCACGGTGCCGTCCTTTTTATGTACTAGAACAATAGGACTTGCATAGGGCGAATTACTTTCCCTAATAATATTGTTCTTAAGCAAATCTTTTATTATTAATTTGACTTTTTCTCGTTCGCACAATGCCATCCTATAGGGGTGACAATGTATCATCCTATCCTCTTTCAGTGTTATATTTAATTCGGCGGTTGTTATTGGCGAATCTGAATTTCCTAGCGCGATGTTTTTATTATATCTACCGAGAAGGGTCAATAAACTATTTAAATCACTACCAACTAAAGAGCTATTTACCGTTTTTGACGAAATAGTTACATGATTAATGGTCTTCTCGATTTCACCTTCAGTATCCTTTAAAATAATACGACTTCCAGTGTGGTCGCTGCGGATTTCAACGCCCTTATGATTGAAAAGGTCCCGCCCAATTATTGCGTCAGGAGTCATTACGGTGTTACTATAAAGAAGCAAATATTAACAGCGGTACTTTTACTTTCAATTCTTAAATTAACCTTGCTACTTGCAACGATGGCATTATCTCCGATCCCCTTTAATGTAACGAATGCGGGCTCAAAGTGACACTCGAGTTTTTAGCAACTTTTTCGGACAACAGACTGCACTCCGCTCCAGTATCTATCAAACAATTGACTTTAATACTTTGAATAACAAAAGTGGTGCAAAAATCACGATCTAATTTTACAAAAAAATGGTTAATTTGTGACGAGAAGGACGGTCGGTCACGCTTCTTAAGAAAACAATCAGTAGCATAGTGTCCACGTTTTTTACAATAAGCACAAATAACTTTCTAGCCCTAAATCAAAAGTATTGTTAAACTTGCGTCTTTTTGGACAGTACCGGCTAAAGTGACCGCTTTGATTACACGAATAGCATGATCGCGAACGAATTTCTAAATCAGTTTTCGTGTCCTTATAAGACGATAACCTCTTTTAAACTCGACAATTTCCGATAGTTTACTCGAGCCTGACATCTTATAGTTGCTCAAAAGAGTAAGGAGTTGACTGACCGACTTTATATTGCTATTAAACGCGGCGGTTTTGACGTGAACATCAGCGATGTCACCAATAACACTTTCCATAATTTGAGCGGTGGATAAGACAAAATTCAACGAATTGATAAGAAATTTTTTTTTCTGGCATACTCACAATAGGATTTCGCCTCTTTGCTGGTGTACTGGCTAGCTTTGCGAAGCTTTTCACTCAAATTTCTTTTGGCAGGATAAATGCTGGACAACTCGTTTCTGAACTCCTCCCAAGATTTTTCCAAAGGGTTCCACATAGAAAACCATTCCTTGGCATCTCCGGCGAGTCCGGTGGCACTCCTTACTAGCAGTTCGTGGCTTTTCCAATTAAAAGTTTCTCCCAATTTTTCCATCTCATCACACCACTTAGCCGCACCGTCGTGATCCCGATTTGGTTCGAAAAGGGGTACCTCGAAAGTTGTTGGAATCGTTGGTCGCGCACTTGCGTCTTTTAGGTTTTTAATAGACTCGGTCAAAATTTTCGCAAATTCTTCCATTATGATGTCTCTCGAAAATTAAAAAGTGCGCGAGAATTGGATAGCCGCTGGTAAATCACTCACTCCGTGGAAAATCGCGGATACTATCCCACTTCTGATGTAAGAAAACACCAGGTTTTACAAAAAAATATATATTTTCCACAATTTAATTATAATATAAACGTCGAGGAAAGCGACAGTGCGTTCCATATGCTAGGCGGAAGACAAGTGCCTGTTCTTAAAAATTCTTTATATAGACCAAACATCATTTCTAAGAAAGAACTTTTATCCCGACCCAAGTCAGGTCGTAAATCTATTCCCTAATCTAGTGATGTAAGGATACGTATCCAAAAATCCGTTGGATCCGAATATTAAAAGAATCCGGATTATCCGGAACCGGCCGAGAACTTGAATACGGATTCGGAACCAAAATAAATTCGCATCGGGTGGTTACTAATGCAAAGTGCAAAGAGAAAACGGAATCGGAATCGAGTGTAAGCGAACAACACGGTCTGCGATTTGGCATATTTGATATTGTGCTTTCTCTTTCTAATGACATTTCCTAAAAAAAGATGGCATAGTTATCGGGGTAACGGGTATCATATGAGATGAGACCCATTGGTTAAACTAGTCCCGCCTCACCCGAACCGAATTCAAACGAGAACGGCGCGACGCGGTGCCTTCTTATCCCTAAACTTCGACTTCGAATGGTATGATACCGATACCGCATCGACCTACCTAGCCGTGTATCCGGATAGAAAATGTTTTGTCTGTTGCATGCATACGTATACATGATCTTTAACCGCTTTCGCGCGGGTCAAGAAATGGATTCGTATTCGGATAATGGATACGGATATTAGCTGATTCCGATTCCGTATGATTCGGATATCTAATGAATACGGATATTTACAACACTACCCTAATCCCCAATCTGCTTTAACTTAAAACTATTTAATAAAATAAACATATGCAGCCATAAGCAAGTGCGTCTAGCGCCGGTGGTCGGGTCCAGCTTAAGGGTGGTCGCTCACATGTTAAGGGTGGATTCTGATATATATATATATATATATATATATATATATATATATATATATATATATATATATATATATATATATATATATATATATATATATATATATATATATATATATATATATATATATATAAGCGGTGGGTAGTCTTGGCTGACTAGTTGATAAACAAGATTATATTTTTTTGGGGTAACAGCCAGAGGTATTAGGGCTCAATGAATAAGAAGAACTCTTATTTACTACGCTAAGCTTTCGGAAGCATTTATTCCTTTTTCAAAGCTACAAATATGGAGTACATTAGATATATTATTTATAATAACATTATTACTTATTATTACCTGGGTGTAAGTGAGTTTCAATAAAATGAAAAAAAGCAACTCATCTTCACAGTAATCTTAATGCAGGAATTATTGACTAAATTGTGCAATTACTACAAAATCTTGTTAAAAAATTTTTTAAAGTGACAATTGTCAATTGTCATAAGATTCTGTTGAGAAGGAGAGTTTTTTACAATGGTGGATTATTTAAATATTACAGGTTGTTAATTAAAAGTAGCAGACAGGTTGCAGTGTGTGTTTATGGTGAGATAATTGTTACTTATTACATAATTTAGTATACATTTTAAAAGAGGAAAAATGATAAAAATAATATTGAATTTTTATATGTATAATGGTTGTGTACCAGGAGAAATGAAATTGTGCATATTGTTATTCAACATCTGTAATACTAATAGAGTTATTAGGATTTTGTTTTTTTAAAGTTATTAAATTTGCGTAAATTATGCTAAGATCTGTCACATCTTTATTTTTGTTAAGTGTATTAGTTTGAGTATATATCTCTGTCATTTCAAGAAAGATTCTTTTTTTAGTATTTTTTTCTTGGTGTAATATTTTTGTAGATTCAAACGCAGGGATGTGTCCTGTATCGATATTATGTTCAGCCAATGCACAAGAACGTTTTCCTAGTCTACAATCACTTTTATGAGATGTAATCCTGTCTTTAAGGACCCTAGAGCTTTGACCTATATACAATTTTTCACATTCGGAACAAGGAATACTATATACTACAGATGCCTTCTTCAAGGCTTCGTCTGTGTCTTTTACTTTTGTAAAAAGAGTGCCTATATTTTTTTGAAATTTTTGGGTTATCTTGATGAAAGGTTCGTATTTAAAAACTTTTGTGATTTTATTAGTTATTGATTGAATTGCAGGTACAGAGAAATAATATGTTGGTTGGTTGGTTGTTAAAAAGGCACTGATTTCAGGAGTACCAATCTGGATATTATTCCTTTGTATGATGGGTGTAATAGATGTGTTAAAAATAAGTTTTTTTAATAGACGTTCTGGATAAGAGTTCTCTAAAAGAATATTGTAAAGTAAATTTAGGTTTTTTTGTTTTAAAGTAGGGTGGCTGATTCTGACAATCCTTGATTTCAACCCCAACACAAGATTAATTTTCATCTTTTCTGTGTGATAAGAGTTATAATTGATGTATCTACCTGAACTGGTTGGTTTTATGTACCAGTCAAGTATGATTTTGTTATCATTTGCTCTTATCAGTTTGGTGTCCAAAAAAGGTACACTCATGGCGGTTTCATTTTCAATCGTGAATTGTATATTGGGATTGTGGTTGTTAAAGGTTTGTAGAACTAAGTCCATTCCATCAAACGGTACAGACAGAATCAGGTCATCTACATATTTTTTGATGAACGGTAAATCGAAAGGTAATTTTGGAATGCAATCATCCAGTAAGTCATCCATAACATATTGAGCAACTATCGGAGAGATAGTCGCTCCCATGGGGGTACCTAATATTTGTTTGTAGTAGGTTTTGTTGAATAAGAAATAGGTTGTATCAAAAATAAATCTGATAATATTTAGAAATTCATTTTTTGGAATGGTTGTATGTTTGTTAATGTTTTCCCACTTTTTATTGATACTATTGATGACTAGTTCAATGGGAATGTTTGTAAATAAAGAAACGACATCCAGACTAATTATTACGTAATTATTTGGAAGTTGTTTGTTTTGTATAAAATCAGCAAATTCAAAAGAGTCACTTATATAGTATTCATTGTTTTTTACATATGCTTGTGATAATATATCTGTTATGAATTTTGCTAATTTGCTATTAGGAGAATCTATTGATGAGATTATGGGTCTTAAAGAAAGAGTGGGCTTATGAATTTTGGGTAGGCCATAATACTTTGGTGAAATTTGATTATAAATGGTAAGTGTTTTTGAAATTTCTTCGGTAATAAATTTTTTCTTTTTTAATTCTGAAACTATTTTGTTAGATTTTTGTTGGAAAGACGATGTGGGGTCATTTCTAAGGGGTACATAGTACTTTGTGTCTAAGAAAAGTTCATTTGATTTATTTAGATAGTCCTGTTTTGACATAATGACAGTCACATTGCCTTTATCTGCCCTAGTTATTATTAGTTCTCCGTGTTGGGACAAGAATTTCTTAGTTTTATTGAATAAATAAGTTAAGTGGTCCCCACTGACAGGGTTGTTAAAAAAATTAGTAAGAATATTTGTAATTTTAGCTCTGTATATATTTTTTCTGGAATCTGGGCAACACTGAATTATGTATTCCAGATCTGCCAGTAATTTTTCAACTTTGCAATCTTTTGTTGTGGGAGGTAAGGCGAATTTAAAGCCTAGAGCTAGGAAATTCTTGATATCATCCGGAATTGCAACATCTGTCAAATTTTTAATCCAATTATCTTTAGTTTTTATTTGATTTTGGTTATTTCGCAAATTATTGATTTTTTTAAGATTTCTGTTTTTTATGACTCTGAAATTGTTGTTATAGTGTCTGTTTTGTCTACTTTTGAATTCAGAGATGATATTTGTTGGTAGATTCGTTAATAATTTGTTTGAAATTGTATTTAGAGTTTTTTCTAAGTCATTTAAAGATTTAATGGTTGTTGCAATTTCGTAGTTGAGAATCTTGTTTACCAACCTATCGTTAAATTGTTTGATTCTTCGTCCATTGTTTCCATTCTCTATTTGTATGGTATTGCACACATTTTTGGTGTTGTTATGTATGTGGTTTGGTATGATGCCTTGAGTCCTGCAGGTAAGTAGAAAGATTTTTCTGTTTCTGATGGATGCTAGTTTCAAGTTGGTGTTTGCCCATTGTTTGAGGAGACTCATGGATAGATTCTCCTAATAGCAAATTAGCAAAATTCATAACAGATATATTATCACAAGCATATGTAAAAAACAATGAATACTATATAAGTGACTCTTTTGAATTTGCTGATTTTATACAAAACAAACAACTTCCAAATAATTACGTAATAATTAGTCTGGATGTCGTTTCTTTATTTACAAACATTCCCATTG
Organism: Philopedon plagiatum; assembly: GCA_963971165.1. Lineage (NCBI taxonomy): Eukaryota > Metazoa > Arthropoda > Insecta > Coleoptera > Curculionidae > Philopedon > Philopedon plagiatum. The sequence continues at coordinate 38,569,521 of OZ020197.1, read as the reverse complement.
AACTAGTCATCAATAGTATCAATAAAAAGTGGGAAAACATTAACAAACATACAACCATTCCAAAAAATGAATTTCTAAATATTATCAGATTTATTTTTGATACAACCTATTTCTTATTCAACAAAACCTACTACAAACAAATATTAGGTACCCCCATGGGAGCGACTATCTCTCCGATAGTTGCTCAATATGTTATGGATGACTTACTGGATGATTGCATTCCAAAATTACCTTTCGATTTACCGTTCATCAAAAAATATGTAGATGACCTGATTCTGTCTGTACCGTTTGATGGAATGGACTTAGTTCTACAAACCTTTAACAACCACAATCCCAATATACAATTCACGATTGAAAATGAAACCGCCATGAGTGTACCTTTTTTGGACACCAAACTGATAAGAGCAAATGATAACAAAATCATACTTGACTGGTACATAAAACCAACCAGTTCAGGTAGATACATCAATTATAACTCTTATCACACAGAAAAGATGAAAATTAATCTTGTGTTGGGGTTGAAATCAAGGATTGTCAGAATCAGCCACCCTACTTTAAAACAAAAAAACCTAAATTTACTTTACAATATTCTTTTGGAGAACTCTTATCCAGAACGTCTATTAAAAAAACTTATTTTTAACACATCTATTACACCCATCATACAAAGGAATAATATCCAGATTGGTACTCCTGAAATCAGTGCCTTTTTAACAACCAACCAACCAACATATTATTTCTCTGTACCTGCAATTCAATCAATAACTAATAAAATCACAAAAGTTTTTAAATACGAACCTTTCATCAAGATAACCCAAAAATTTCAAAAAAATATAGGCACTCTTTTTACAAAAGTAAAAGACACAGACGAAGCCTTGAAGAAGGCATCTGTAGTATATAGTATTCCTTGTTCCGAATGTGAAAAATTGTATATAGGTCAAAGCTCTAGGGTCCTTAAAGACAGGATTACATCTCATAAAAGTGATTGTAGACTAGGAAAACGTTCTTGTGCATTGGCTGAACATAATATCGATACAGGACACATCCCTGCGTTTGAATCTACAAAAATATTACACCAAGAAAAAAATACTAAAAAAAGAATCTTTCTTGAAATGACAGAGATATATACTCAAACTAATACACTTAACAAAAATAAAGATGTGACAGATCTTAGCATAATTTACGCAAATTTAATAACTTTAAAAAAACAAAATCCTAATAACTCTCTTAGTATTACAGATGTTGAATAACAATATGCACAATTTCATTTCTCCTGGTACACAACCATTATACATATAAAAATTCAATATTATTTTTATCATTTTTCCTCTTTTAAAATGTATACTAAATTATGTAATAAGTAACAATTATCTCACCATAAACACACACTGCAACCTGTCTGCTACTTTTAATTAACAACCTGTAATATTTAAATAATCCACCATTGTAAAAAACTCTCCTTCTCAACAGAATCTTATGACAATTGACAATTGTCACTTTAAAAATTTTTTTAACAAGATTTTGTAGTAATTGCACAATTTAGTCAATAATTCCTGCATTAAGATTACTGTGAAGATGAGTTGCTTTTTTTCATTTTATTGAAACTCACTTACACCCAGGTAATAATAAGTAATAATGTTATTATAAATAATATACCTAATGTACTCCATATTTGTAGCTTTGAAAAAGGAATAAATGCTTCCGAAAGCTTAGCGTAGTAAATAAGAGTTCTTCTTATTCATTGAGCCCTAATACCTCTGGCTGTTACCCCAAAAAAATATAATCTTGTATATATATATATATATATATATATATATATATATATATATATATATATATATATATATATATATATATATATATATATATATATATATATATATATCGGCCTCCGTATGCCACGCAGGCACCCAAGCCTCCACTATAACCAATGCGTTTTACGGTGTGTATTTTGCATATTTAGGAACGATAATTTATGGGCCATCTCGGCACCACTCGAGGGGTAGCAAATTCATTAAAAAATATATACAGCTTTTCGGTAAACTGTTAAATGTAACACGCTTCCGAGCAAATAATGTCTTACTTGCCTTCGATTTGTGTATGTGTATAAGGGCTACGCTCGTACTGGCCTCCGACAGTGTTGCCTCTGTTAACGCCCGCTGATCTAAGGCAAATGAACCGGTTTCATGACCTTGATCTACTTTTAGCTCTCGACTACCAAATATCTAGTAAATTTATTATATTTTTGCATGTCGGGTGTTATGCGTGTCTACGCTTGAGCATATACACGATGTTTCGGCCTCCGGATTTAACGTTGGTATTATTTTATATTATTTCTTGTTCGGTTCAGAGGAAGCTCGTTGATTTTAGCTGGTTGAGCTGAGCGATAGTTTAGTTTTAATTTGAAAATATCTTTATTTTAAAACTAAAATAATAGGCTCTGAAATTACAATAATTTTGAAATAATTTTTTTTACAAGCTTTTATTTAACTTCACCTGTTAGTTTGCTTGTATGTATGTATGTATGTATGTATGTATGTATGTTTAGGATAAATATTGCAATCAAAATTTCGACTGGTGACTAATTAAGCTAGAGCTTTGAAATTTTGCACACGTGTACAAGTCCGGTGACAATACAATATAGTATATGTAATATTGTTCTAAATCCAATATGGCGGACGCCCCAAGATGGCGGATTACCTTTTTCTCTACAATCCCCTTGACATGGGTATCAAATGAAAAGGCTTGGCGAGTAGAATACGATAAGCTACATGACGTCATTCTTAACCCAACATGGCGGACGACACAGGTTGGCGGATTACCTTTTTCTTCACAACCCCCTTGATATGGGCATCAAATGAAAGGGTTTGACGAGTAGAATAAGATAAGCTGTGACGTCATTCTGAACGCAATATAGCGGACGCCACAAGATGGCGGATTACCGTTTTCTTCACAATCCCCTTGATATGGGTATCCAATGATAGGGTTTGACGAGTGGAATACAATAACAGGTAAAATGTCTTATAATAATGATGCATTATCAGAAATGCATAGAATAAGACGTAACTAAAATTTTAAAAATAAAATGTAAAAAATACTTTTTAAAAACAACCTTTTATTATTTAGATGTACTAAAACGAAAAAAATAAGTATATTTTGTCCATTGTGGCATGCGTGGATCCTAATAAAAGTAGTATCAAAGTTATCACTAAAACAGATATAATATATTATGATAAATTTACTGTCTTAAAAGCTTGTAGCGCGAATAGAAAAGAAAAAAATACATACTGAGGTATCTACTTACAATTCCTGCCAAACAAAATTAATGAACTTTTCGCGCGCGACGGGCAAGGCAATAAATTTAACATAATATAATAACTTTGATACTACTTTTATTAGGACCCACCCATGCAGGGTTGGTTTGATGTAAATCAAATGATTTAAATCATGATTTAAATCGTGATTTAAATCAAGTGATTTTTTTGAAAAAAATCAATGATTTAAATCATTTTTCTTCATAATGATATTTTATTATTACATAATAATTACGAGAATGATTATTTTATTTTATCTCGACTTGATTTTATTATCTACCGTTATAATAGGTATAGGACAGTGGTCCCAAATGTCTCGAAATTCTGGACCCACAAAATTAGAAATTAGTAACATGCGGACCCCCATGAACAGTTTAGCTTCAAAAATAATAAAAAAACAACCTTTGTTAAAAAAATATTTATCTCAAAAGTGCCGATTTATTCAATGCCTTTAATATGGCTTGGTAATTTGCACCAAAAGGCATCATGCTATTTATAAATAAAAACGGCATCCTATAAAGGTAACTGAAAAACTGAACTAAACTGAACAAAATATATTCTCTTTTCTAGCAGAAAAAATATAATATATCAATCATCAGTTTTGGATTTTAATGAGAAGCATGAAATACTGTTTTTCCTGTCATAGTTCTTTCTAAATCTGGTCTAAGATTTGAACAGCCAGATTCTCCAACGTAGTGCGGTCTAATTTGACAACCAAAAGTTTTAAACTGACAAGTGTAAAGGCCGCCTCAGACATCCATGCTTTTCGCTCGTTTTGCTTGCACAGTCTTAAGTTGCTATGCAAGACGGTGTGTGTGAGGCATCAAGTTTTCCGTTTTGTTTATTGTGTACCGTCAATTGACTGGCTTGAACGCAATCAGCCGCCGGTTGATTTTTCGTTCGCGTTCCAACTTGCTTGCGAAGAAGACGTTCAGTCTGATTGGTCTTCTCAGTGTTGCATAGCGTCTTTTACTTAATTTAAAATGGGTGATCTGAGACTGATGTCACGAGAGTTTCTCTCAGATTTCATTGAATTGTATAGAAATCATGAATGTTTGTGGAAAATTAAGAGCAAGGAATATTCCGACAAAAATAAAAAAAATGCTGCTTACAATATCTTAATTGAAAAATTGAAGGAAGTCGATCTGGCGGCCAACAAGGATATGGTGATAAAAAAAATCAATTCCTTGAGAACCTGCTTCCGTAAAGAATTAAAAAAGTACAATAATTCCTTAAAATCGGGATCAGGAACAGAAGAAATTCAGAAACCAAATTTATGGTATTTTGATCTGCTTCTATTTCTTTCTGATCAAGAAACACCAAGACAAGATGGCATGGACACTCTCGAAGAAATCATTGGGAGTCCACGTAACCAGGTACGTATTTAGGGTGAATCTTAAAAAAAACTCTAATTAAAGGAAATTTTATTTGTATTTCATAAACCCAAGTGTTGAATGTCAAAAAATATAGGTACTACTAGTTGTAATACATAAACCTCATTCCTCATTGCTGATAGGTGCACTCTAAATATCACGTAGGATTTTAAGGCTGTCAACGCTTGGCCTGTTCAATATCGAAAACAATAATACGATTTAACTTATCATCTTATCCTGCCAGTTGACCTTTCCTTCATTATTAAAATAGTCAAGAAAAGTGTTTCTTGACTCATTTGCCTCTCGTCCAAAATGTCTATTATGACCTTGCTGTAATCCGGCCACAATATTGGGTTCCATTCGTAACCCATTAGTTATTGTAGACTGTAGCCAATTTTCACTATCCATACTCTCTGGTGGAATATATGATGAACCACACTTTCTGCGCAAAAAATTATGCAAAACCGCACAGGTCAAAACGACGAGATCTATACGGTCTAGGCGCAAATTGATAGCGGTGTGCAAAATACGGAATCGTGCAGCCATTATTCCGAATACATTTTCAATAATTCTGCGTGCCCTAGATAGCCGGTAATTGAAAATTTTTTTTTCTTTACACAAATCCCCATGAGGAAAAGGCTTCAAAAAATCTGGGCGCAAACCGAAAGCCTCATCTCCTAGGAAGACATATGGCAGCTCCTTAGTACTATTTCCAACAGTTTCAGATTTAGGTATATTTAGTTGTCCATTTATAAGTTTTTGGAAAAACGTTGTGTTTTCAATCACGCCTCCATCGGAAACACGTCCATTCGTTCCCATATGACAGTATATGAATTCGTAATTTGCGTTTGCTATTGCCATAAGAACAGAACTGTTATAACCTTTATAATTCCAAAAATAAGATCCGCTTCCTGGTGGAGGTGTTATTCTGATGTGTTTTCCATCTACACATCCTAGACAATTCGGAAACTGCCATCTGATTTCAAATCCTTTTGCAATTTTTTTCCATTCTTCTTCTGTTGTAGGAAACTGTAATAAAAAATAAGATATATCTTCTGCTCACTTAACAATCTTGTAGAAATAAAATTGTATATTATTATTATTTGTATTGCAGACTCTACAAGATACGGAAAATGTTGAAGACAACATAGATGGAATCGAAAATACGACAAGAAACACTTCTCCTCCTTCGACCCCATCTGTGTCGCGATCCTCATCCAGAGCAACATCCACAACGTCTTTAAAGAGAAAGACAAATGATCGTTCTGATGAGGTACTGGATATTATAGCAAAGTCGTTACAATCAAATACTTCAGCAGGGACACAACCAGTTGGAAGGTATACTTCGTATGGGCAACATGTAGCACAGGAACTGAGTGATCTTCCACAAGAAATGGCCATGTACTGCAAGAAAATCATAAATGAAGCTCTATTTCAAGCACAACTTGGAAATCTATCAGCATGTTCCAGTATTGTGAATGATCCACAGCCCATTCCAACCACCATGCAGCGCGAAATCCAACCGGTCAATACATTCCAAGGTTCTACTTATCCTGAATCACTCAGCCCACCCACCTTCCAACCCGAAAATCAACCGGTCAATACACTGCAAGGTTATACTTATCCTGAATCACTCAACCCACCCACCACCCAACCCGAGAATCAACCGGTCAACGCAATACAACATTGTAATTATCCTGAATCCCCTCAAACTATAAGGAACTTTTATTCGCGTTTTCTTCAAAACGAACAATTTAATAAGTAGTTATTAATAATGGAAAATATGATTTAAATTGTTAACTTTTGTAAATAATACCTATTAAAAATGCTTACCTTCATATATTCTCGTTTTAATCCTTCATAAATAGCTTTACAAGTGTCTGGTATGATTTCGGTCAAAGCTGGTGCAGATATGGCGCAAGTAAATTTTAAATCTTCATAGCTTCTGCCCGTTGCTAAAAATCTTAACGTGGCAGTAAGCCGTTCATGCGCAGTAATTGCTTTTCTCATTCTAGTGTCACTTCTTTCGATGTATGGAATTACAATTTGTAGTAGTTCGGAGTAGGTTGCTTCATCCATACGTAAATAATTAAACCAGTCTTCCGGTTCTAACTTCAACTCATTCAATAAATTAATGTGTGTAAATTTTTCTCTCAAAAGCAACCATTTTTTGGACCATATTTTCCGGGGTCTCACCTTTTTTTTCTTTTTTATGATCAGGACTGCTGCTGCACAAACAGCTAATTTTTGACGGTCCATGTTTGTTTTGGAAAACGGAAGACTGATGACTGAAGAGAAAACTGTACTTAAAGACGGAGTGTATGAAGGATCGTCAGCGTTCAGTGTTGCATAGCAACTTAAGACTGTGCAAGCAAAACGAGCGAAAAGCATGGATGTCTGAGGCGGCCTTTAGAATAAGACAATTAAGTTTTATGCTATGAACTTAATTTTGAGCTTTCTCACAAATTTGTAAAGAAAAGGGCAATTTTAGTAAGTACTTTTGACAAAAATAGAACTAACTTCATTACAGCAACTCATTCCAAGATGAAAATGATATGGAAACCAAGCAAATCGGTGAAATATCAGAATAATTCATAAGTTTTTAGTAACGACTTAACAATGACAGGACAAAAACCTGTCAAATCATAACTGACCAACTAGATTTCAATTTCAACGAGTACTAAATCTTAAACCTTCTTAGTAAATCTGAATGGAAATTTTTAATCTTAGATCTGAAGCAACATCCAGCCGATTTCTTTGTTTGGATTTTAGCAGAATGTATTCAGAGATAGTTTGTGCACACATCGTCGTGCAAAAGGGCATAAAGTGTTTCAAAGCAAAGGTTGTCGGACCCCCGCAAAATAACCTGCGGACCCTTAGGGGGCCGCGGACCACCATTTGGGAACCACTGGTATAGGGTATAGGTAGCTATATAATATGTACCTATTGTTTTTTGTTTGTGTTTTTAAAATTACCGTTTTCTGTTTCGTTTGCTGAAGTTTGAATTAATATTAATATTATTAAATTTATATTTTCCATCTGAACAAACAATAATGAAATAATACAAACCTAAAAAAATCAAAAAAATCTGATTTAAATAAAAAAAATCTGATTTAAATAAAAAAAATCTGATTTAAATCAAAACAATCTGATTTTTTTGATTTTTTTAAAAAATCATGATTTTTGCCAACCCTGCACCCATGCCACAATGAAAAAACTATACTTATTTTCTTTTTGTTTTTGTACATCTAAATAATAAAAGGTTGTTTTTGAAAAGAATTTGTTACAACACTTTATTTTATTATAATTTAAAAACGATGTATGCTAAAATTTGGTACATTGACATAATTTTATGGGACAAAAATACCAAATCAAAATTATGATAAATATCAATCCATAGGCATAGAAATTGATTTTTTTAATAATTTAATAATTTTATAATAAAATTAAACTCTAATTGTTATCTCTTGTTAGTTTGGGTAAAAACCTTTTAAGCCAGAGAATTTAAAGTCAGTTGCTTTAAATTGCTCAATATTTTTGGTAACGTTTTATCAATCATACTGCCGGCTTCTTCATACAACCCTCTAAAGAAGCCACTAAGATCATATTTATGCAAAATGTTAGTAATATAATAATTGTGGAGACAAAATTAAACAATTTCTATTATGAGTTTTTTTTTCAGTTGATCCAGGTACACGTAAAGTTTTAAGAAAAAAATTGTACGATTATGATTTTTTGTCAGTTTAATAGTTCTTTCAGTTAAAGCAATAAACAAGCTTAAAAATGTATTTTGATCATTTTGAATACGAACAACCATTTTTGGGAAAAACTTTAAAATCTTCTTTTAAAGTCCCTGTTTGATTTTTATAAAATTATAAAGGTGCCCAAAATATTGGATACCTAGAGAAATAAATTATGGGATCCAATAAAATTAAATATCAAGGACGTGAATTGAAGATCATTATTATATTTTCTCTAAAACGGTGGCTTATCTAAAAATATATACAGTCCATTTGGGAACTGTATCAACCTATATAGGATAAACTAAAATGAAATAAAATTAAAAATTTGGCAGGTAGTATACTAAAGTCGCTGGGGGCCTTTCGGCTAAATTATTTTCGAGAATCTGGTGCTCCCTATTATACCGGAAAAAGATGTCAACTTGCTTATTTTAAATAGGACCGCCCGTACGTGATATTCAAAACACATTTCATGTATAATAATATCTTCATGGGCGCCCGCAGGGAGGGGCCAGGGTGGGGGCCATGGCCCCCCTGAGATTGTGAGATTGTCACAATTCGTACTTTTTGTTGGACGAATTGCCAAATATCTATTATTTTTGTAATAAATAATATTTCTTTTTATGATAAATGTTGTATATTTTTGGGATGTTTGAACATCTTTACAATGCCACGCACCAAAACATCAATTAGGATTAGGAATATTATTTAAACCCAGTCCTAACTCAATGCAACCTGCACGGCAACCAAATTACTATAAATTTTCTACAGCCTGCATGTATACTTTATGAAGAAGCTTTTAACATGTTTTTTTTTAGTGTTCCGTGCTAAAATTAGCAAAACGGAATCACCTTGGGGTCCGTCCGTCGGTCTGTCACAAGCGGTTTTCTCTGAAACTATTGGATGTAAAAATTTGAAATTTAGCACAGAAATAGAGTGTGGTGGCCCAATTATAGACGTGAAAAATAAAACGTCGAATTTTGACTCTGGGGGTTAATTTTAGGGGGTAAATTGGGAAATGGAAAAAAAATTAAGGCTGATTGAAGGACGAATTTAACAATACGATGTATTTTTATGCATTTTTTATGCGATTTTTTAAACATTTTTCAGGAAACAACGCCTAAAAATTGCTGTCCCCCACCCTCATCACCAAAAGAAACGCTCAGAAAAATCTGAAAAAAATCATGAACTAGGTGTAGATTGAGCCAAAATTATCGTAGCGCAATCAATTGTTATAAACAATTTAATTGTTTATTTCCTTATAGCTCCGGGGGGGTCTCCGGTGGCCGAGTTGGTACGGCGCCACCTTTGCAACCGAGAGGAGCGGGTTCAAATCCCGCTTCGACCATGGATATTTTATGATTGTTGTTGGAAGGTGGTAGAGGAATTCTTCCTCGACCGAGGTGGTACCACCCCACACATCCTCTTAAAGGGCTGGTGAAATCCCTACGGGTGTTTCCAGCTCTGGATGTGTGAGTCGATTCCCCAGTACACCCACGGTACATAGTAGGTACTCAGACTTCGGTCTTCGTGGGTTGTCAGAAAAAAAAACTGCTGAACCTTTGGTTTTAGAGAAAAAGTTTTTCGCCAAAAAATGTTTCTCACGATGTAAGGAATAACTTTTGCTTTTACACGTGTTTCAAAATTTTTAATGTGGCTCAGTCGAAACGCTCCCCTACTCAGCTCCGCGCATACGCGATGTGATACGGCGTTGGTGCTGTCGGCGGCGGGTATCGCGGGAGATGGGCGGAGATTGGGCGGCCAAGGTTTGCTCAGTGGGGGGCTAATGTCACGGAACACTAGTTGTGAAAGTATAGCTTGCACTTGACCGAATTTTTCTGATTTTAATTATTAGTGTATTTGTATAAATCACTACAAATAAAATTTTTAAAATTATTTTTTTCATTTTGCCCCCCTGAGAAAAAAGTCTGCGGGCGCCCATGAATATCTTATACAGGTACCATCCTATCTTGAACTTTTTTAAATATTGACTGTTGGATACTTTGAACTCCTGTAAAATCTAAACGGCTTGACTAGAGCAAAACGGGTTTCATATCCCCATCTTAATTCTTAATACTCTATTTAAGGACGTTAACTACCTACACGTAAACCAAAAAGTGTAATACTTTTAATCAATCTGGTTATTGACGCCATTAGATAAATTATTAAAGCTTTATACACCATTTTGCTCTAAGTCAAACCGTTTAGATTTTACAGGGGTTCAATGCGAAATACGGATTTCATCCAAATTACTAAAGTGATTTTCGAAATAATTTGAAAAAACTGAAAAGAAATTGTAAAACTTTAACACCCTGTATCTCGAAAACCAAGCGTTTGCGCATCCATCTTCATATTAACTTTTCGTCTTATTTTTTTACAAGGAATCTCAATTAAAGTAATAGCACATCTTTTTTGAAACACCCTGTATGTTTTCCTAGTTTAAATAGTTTTATTTATTTATTTAAAAAGATACTAAACTGACAAAAAACATTATTATTTTTTTCTAATCAAAGGAAACCTATTTGATACACGAAAAATGCGGTCTCCAAAAATACCTACTATTTATTTAGGTATATCAAATATTAAATAAACAGATTCTGCAGTTTTCCAAATAAAAAAAATAAGCTGTGTTGTTTTTAATTTGACGCTTTATGCTTTATGTACTGGAAATGAAGCACTTTCCATGAAATATTGTTGTGAACTTTTTTTTGCCTAAAATCCCACAGAAATCATTCCAGAAATAGCTTGGATTACTTAAGATATCCCGCGTACAAGTTCAAAATGAGTACCTATAACCCATAAAACCAAATAAACCCTCCTAAGATACCTATAAATCCTTAAAATTCGTTACTACAAAAAACCATTTCAATAATTTCTACTGGTTTAATGTAATTTTGCAACGAAATAAGATTCGTTATAACCAAATGTCAAAATAATAAATATCGGAATGGGTGTATCTTTAATTGACATTCTCTTCGTACGTATTTGCCTCCTAGCAATGTTGCCAATTTTCCGGAGGTATAATATGCAATTCCTATTTGGAGACCAGATCGTACAGCAGATTGTCCTAGTGTATATTTGTATAAGATCGTAGCGCCACGTGGTGGAATTATGGTGAACTACGTTGTGTAACTGTGCGTGTGTACACTACCAAAACGTCTCCAGAGTAAAATTGGTACAACGCATATTTATGACCCTACGAACCGTTTGCGACCATTATACATGGGGATACGCTTTGGCCTCAGATTTTTCGCATTCGCCTCCGATTTTTGAGGCGTATGCGTCCAAAGCGTATATATTTTGGAGGCGTATAAGACAAAATGCATGTATATATATATATATATATATATATATATATATATATATATATATATATATATATATATATATATATATATATATATATATATATATATTATAGAAATATTTTCTTGGGATTTATAGATCCGGAATAATTACTATTTTTTATATTTTGTTTCTGTTTTTATTTACGTACGTTTCGGTCATTCTTGTGACCTTCTTCAGAATAAAGTGCTGAAAAACCGCTCTAATTAGTAATATTAGTCATATGAACATAAAATTAAAACACCTGTGAAACAACATATTTTGGGGAATGCACCCTCCTAGTTATAATTTAAAAAGGACATACAGACACCAACACTCTGGACAAACAGTTTAAAACAGACGAAGACAATTTTAAAAACAATAATGCAGACAAGTAGTCTGCGTGTCTACTGAACACTGAGATCCTTATAGATATAAAAATGGTGATGAATGGAATTCCGTTCTTTTTTGTTTAAAAGTTGTTTGAAAAATATTGTTTTTATTATTGAGATAGAGGAGGAATTGGATTTTTTTTGGATGCCTTTTTTTATTAATTATTGATTGTTACATGTATATATTTCTTTTTAATTACTTTAGCAAATTGTGATAAACTTTGCTGAGGTGTTTTGTATCAGATTTTGAATTTATGTTTTTTGGATTTTTTGGAAACATAAATTCAAAAACTGATACAAAACACCTCAGCTAAATTTATCACAATTTGATAAAGTGATTAAAAAGAAATATATACACGTAACTATTAATAATTAATAAAATAGGCATCCAAAAAAAATTCAATTCCTCCTCTATCTCAATAATAAAAACAATATTTTTCAAACAACTTTTAAACAAAAAAGAACGGAATTACATTCATCACCATTTTTATATCTATAAGGATCTCAGTGTTCAGTAGACACGCAGACTACTTGTCTGCATTATTGTTTTTAAAATTGTCTTCGTCAGTTTTAAACTGTTTGTCCAGAGTATTGGTGTCTGTATGTCCTTTTTAAATTATAACTAGGAGGGTGCATTCCCCAAAAATATGTTGTTTCACAGGTATGTTAATTTTAACATACCTGTGACCATACATAAAAACAGAAACAATATATATGTATATATATATATATATATATATATATATATATATATATATATATATATATATATATATATATATATATATATTGCCACGTTGTCACATTGTCACATCACCAGGAGTAGAAATGTCATAGAGGAACTGCCCGTAGTTTGACACAGCAAAATTTTCTTTTCTGGGATTAGCACCACGCACCCAAATAGAACAAGGTTTTTTTTAATCAGCAGGCCACCAATTTTTAAAATCAATAATGTCGTTATATCGAACTGCTTCACAGTAAACGGTTACCTTTTTCTAAAAGATATTATTATCTCTTCATATTCTTCTGGGATGTATATTCGATCGTATTTTCTAATATCCCTCTTTACACAACCAAAATTCCTGTCACAGGGCAAAATAGAATGTTCTCTTATTTTCGATATTTTAAATAAAATTAAAAACCGTACAAGATACGAACATGTAAGGTTCTTGTCATCATTACTCAGTAACAGATTTCTACACAGCGTTTACGATTAAGTAGATCGAACGGTTTTTATGACCAATCGATGAGGGAACATATTTTACACAAAATAGTTGTCTTAACTTAAAATGTCAAATTTTGTACTTGTACGGTTTTCTAACTCACCAATTCAATTATTGATTAAATAACTTCGAAAAACCGACAAACAGAGTACTCCGTCTAAAAATTCAGCATATCTTTCCTCGTGTATGAGTGTGCGATTTTTATAGGAAAATAAAAAAAACATCGAAAGGACTAGAAACTAATATTTGAAAAATTTTACTATCGCTAAAAATGAAGAAAATAAAGAGACTTGGGACTATTTCATGAACCAACCTATTTTTTCTTTCACAATAAACTTCTAAGAGAGTTTTTCTTTTTTAATCGACTGCAATGGAGATACTTTTAGTTTCTCTGCTAATTTGTTGCTGCTATCATGTTGGTCTTTTACATAACACAATCCCCCCTGAGTTTTAACTTGTACCATATGATTGTTTTCTGGATCTCCTGGAACTAGGACTGGCTTAACTGGATCTTTCTAAAAAATTGTTTTTCCTAAATTTTTTATGTTTTTGGTTAATATGGTAAAAACAAAGAAGTAGCTAGGCAAATTTGGTAAAAGCAAATAAGTAGCTCTTTAAATGAAAAAATGTAGTGTTTTCAGTTATTGCAATAAAGTACGGGGGGTTGAAAAATAATAAAGTCAAACCGGACAGTGATTTTCAATCTTCCAAGTCTCGACAATGAAGCAAACCTTGCTTCATTGTCGAGACTTTTTAATTTTTTATAATTAGGAAGTTTCCTATGTCAGAAATATCGAGTAACTTCAACATCATTTAATAGTCTTTCATTTAACTTGTCAAACAAAAAAAATCATCTCGATATCTTCAAAATTGACGAACTTATTCAACTTCTTTCCGCGCGGCTTTTTTGGGCCGGTGGCGTCACTACACACACCTCTCGCCGGGCTAGCTGTTCGCTGCTGCTGCGAACGCCTATGCCGCTGTTGACGGGGTTGTGTTTGGACGTCCTCGAGTACATCGAGCCTCAAACTTTGAAGGCCCATAACTTTTTTATTTCTACAGATAATTAAAAACAGAAAATACATATTTAAGCTTTTTAGATTTTTAGGACTATTTATTAGGAGAAAATGAAAAAAATGGAAACTTCCTAATTATGATAAAGTAAACCTTACATTTCTCTAAAAAACGAAATAACAGAACACATATATTTTTAATAAAATGGGGAAATTATGTGAAACTTAGGTTAATTTATTGAATAATAAAAAAATACCGGTGTCATATGTCTTAAACCATCCATAAAATCAGAAAGTCTGTTCTCAAAGCCAGGAGCAAAAACTTGAGGATTTATAGCTATGAAAGAGTGTCCTAAATTTGCCACTCCTTGTCCCGCATTCCACATAGGAATCTTAGGTCCATATTTTGAACCTAAAAAATTGCTCTACTATTGAATTATTCTAAGAACTAACTCCAAAATATTGACGTTTTAAGTTTAAACATAAACTGGCTTTCTAGCATTGCTGGTCGAATGGAGATTTGCTTCAAAGTTAGTTCCTTTTACGACATAGTGTATGTTCGTTACCTAACACATTTACTCATTTACTGCTAATTGTGTGGATATGTTACGGGCAGAGCCAATACCTACTTAAAGACAATGCCTAAGTGCTGCCGAGTGACGTCATCACATCTAGGCCATTTATTTAATATAGGTTAATAGAATAATTATGAGTTATAAGTGGTAATATTATGTAGTAAAAAGCTTAAAAAACATTTTTCTTTAAGTTTATATGTACAGAGGGTTCAAAAATAGATAATCTAATCTATACTTGCTATTAGTGGCGGCTCGCCGGTTAACAGGTAGGGTTGGGAAATATTTTTTTGATCTCCAATAAGCATTGTATGTTTTATATATATATATATATATATATATATATATATATATATATATATATATATATATACACACATATATATATATATATATATATATATATATATATATATATATATATATATATATATATATATATATATATATATATATATATATATAAAATATAGACATGACATACAATCTTAAAGTTGGCGTAAAGTAGGTCACACAACTTGTCATTGGATAAAAGTATGACTATGCAATTTGTTAATTAATTAAATAAAGGTCACTATCGGGATGTTATGTCACTTTTTGGTAAATTTATGGGTAATTATTTGGTAAGAGCATCTAGTTTTCTTTTCTTATTTTTACCCAAGCGATCATTTTTTTTCCACAGTAATTTCTTATTAATGTATTTGAAATACTGCTAAGTATAATTTTTGCAATACTTAGTTCTGAATGTTTATTACATTCTGCAAAAGGAACTAGACGTTTTTGTTCAATAAGGAATTTAATAAGTAAATTACACAGAAAGGCTTTTTTATTAAAAGTATCCAAAAAAATATCTTCAAAGTCTTGAATTAATTTCTTAAAAATAATGTAAGCCGTTGACACTATATCTACTACTGATTCGCGAGGGTACAATAACCCCCCACGATCCAGATTATTAATAAGTTTGTAATTATCTTCAACTATACAGGGTTCATCATAAACTAGTGCTCTTTTACATATTTCACACTTTAGTTTTTTTAAAGCAATGTGACAGCAGTATCCGCTTAAATAGGTTATTATGACCATTTCGTTCTTCACTGCTTCAATATCGCAATTTTCTATAGTTATTTTAGGGAATAAGGTTTCAGCCGGGTTAAAGTATTCATCAGGTTCATTTTCAGGAGGTTCATAGAATCTGTCTATACTGAACAATATGGACTGAATTCTCAGTCTTTTTTCTGATTCATATAACTGTCGGATTGATATATGGTAATGGCCACCAGCTAGTTGCCTGTATTTACCAAATCGTCCTTCCAGTGGGTCTGTCTGAAATTTTCCCAACAATACATAATTCATATTCAGTTCTGTTAAACAATAATTGGTGACTTGCAGTAGTCCATAGATAGTATGACTGAGTGCAGTATGTGTTTGTCGAGTCAATTTATTAGAAAAATTACTTGCCTTCCAAGTGTCTAGCCAAATTAGCATTTTTTGCAAAAATTCTAACTTTGGATCGAGCACAGACGGATCTAATTTGTCTTTGACTATTGGTTCTTGGTATATGTCTCGTAAATGTTTACCTTTAAGAGGTGTTTTTACATTGACAATTCTCCACCATGTCCATATAATATCAAGAAAATTTGCAGTGTCCTGTGAATGGGGTAAGTTATTTCCGAAACCTCTTAGAGCTTCTATTACAAAAGGGTTGAAAATTTTTAGAGCTAACTTGACATTCTGCCTCTCTAAAGAAGAAGGAAACAAAGCTTTTAAACTTAATGAGTAACCATGTTTTAAGAATTTGCCCTGTTCAAGTTCATAATTTTTTTTAATTACCGAGAACCAAGCAATTTTTGCTTCACCAGTCTCAAAATCTGGATAACAAAATGTCTCAGTCGGTTTAGAGTTAAGCCAATTGGTAAAAATACATTTTAATAAATGTATTGGATCAAAAATATAAAACAGTGGCCTTACTGGGTCAATAGGATGTGGATAGACAATACTAAGTTTCCAGTAGGTGAAAAATGGGACATAGCTTTTCCATTAATCGCATCATTATCACTAATGGTGCAAAAACTATATACCCTATTTCTTCTAAATTTTCTATTAGAGTCCTAAGAAAATTGTATAATAGTTCGGAGTTAATTTTTGAGACAGGGGATATATGAATTACTTCTTTAAGATTTGAGCATACACTAGTTATCATAAACGTGTATGCAGACGAAGCTAAACTATTTTCATTCACGGCTGTTCCTACAGTATTGCCTGCTTTATAATCTAAATAGGGTTCGATATGTATTTCATCAAAAAGTAAAATTACATATTTGTCTTTATCGGTTAAGAATTGAAAAATATTACGAGCATAGGTAAGAAAAGTTTTTCTTTCATCGATATGAGGATCTGTAAGAAATTTATTACAGATGCCTTTTATTGTTTCGGGATGAGGCAAAATGAGTGGTCCATGGTCTCGTAAATATTTGTAGGCATGGGGGCTTATAGTAAATAAAATTGAACATAAAATCATAGTATTGGGTGAATATCTATATCTTTCTTTTGCGGTGTTAAGCGAACTAACTTGTTCAGAAATAAAATTTATGCTTCGAGTTAATTGATCGTCACCCAAATTTTTTAAATTTTCCAAAATATCTAACACAAGTTGAAATGGTTTTTTTAATCCATTTGAATTGTTCTCGGTATTACCTGAGTCGTGTGTGTCAGTAGCCTTGTTACATTGAGTAAGGTCATTATCGGTGTTATTTAAAGGAATGATCATAATTGTATCATCAATAATATCAAACAAGTTTTTTATTTCATCTAAACTGCTACAAGTAAACGGTGTCTTTAATTTTGATCCAGAAATACTAAGAGATTGGCCATATAAAAATGTTTCTAACTTTAAGTTATTATGGATAATAATTGCCCAAGTTATACAAGGTCCAGGAGTATATTCAAGCCTGAACAAAGTTATTTTATCTTCACTCTTTACAGAGAACCACCGTCCTTTAGAAGAAAAGTCTGAAACAAATTTAAAAACTCTTCAAAATTTTGAAAACTTGTTTCCTTTTTATGAGTTTCATACTGTACTCGACTTTCGTTCATTGCTTGTAAACAATGTAACTCTGCAAGCTCCTTTAATTTTTGATCTTTACTTTTACGCATATGCACAGTTTTAGATAAATATCGAGGACAATTTGGAAAAATTGTTGGAATGCAGTTTTCCTTTAGACGTGTTTTTTTCAAATCAATTGAAACAATCTTACCTGTTTTTGGATCTTGTTCTGAATTATTCCAAATTATACTACCTTCGGCAAAATGTAGTTCGCAAACTTTGGTATTTTCATTTGGCGCTAAATTTTTCCGAGGAATTGCTTGTAGCCATTTCGTCTTGAAAACGCTATCTTTTGGAAACCCGAAAACGTGCACTTTTGGTCCTTTAACGTAATTTCCACGACACCCAGGAACACAGCACTTATACGACATTTTTTAAGTTTCAAATTTACCGAAATTTATATTGTAAAAACATAAAAATTAGACAAAACTAAGTTCAAATTTATCCAACGCCGACCAAAATAAAACAAAACTGTGTACTGTTATTGGTGAAGCCACATGTCTGTTTGCTTGGATACGATTAAGTTTCTTTAAACTGAGCCACCACTGACCCACGGTTGTTCATCCTTATACGTTTTCCAAAAGTAAAAAGAGACAAAGATAATTATTAATTTGCGAGAGCAGCTTTTCTTCAGCAAACAATCGAGAGCAGACAGTGTTGTCAGGCTCGCCGATTTAACAGGCAATACTCGATTGGTCGTGACAAAGGGGGAGTTTGAGTTGACGCTTGGAATGCTCCGAGCACAGAAATTTGACATTGTATATTACTTCTTACTTTGTCATCTATATAGGACATGTTAAGAACGTATGTCTGATATTTGCGCTCGGAGAACTCCGAGCGTCCAACTCGAACTCCCCCAAAATTGAACACAATGATTCAATATAATAATTTTTCTTATTTGTTTTAAAAGTTTAGATATATTTTTTATTATGAGTAATCTTTTTCTTTGGTTGACAGGCTCTTCGACATTTTTTACAATTTTTACCCTATTGCTAAAAGTTTCTGATTTTTCAGGTGTAAATCTGGCAACCTCACATCTTCAAACCGACCACCACTGACCCGTGGTTATTCATCCTTATACGCTTTCAAAATGTAAAAAGAGACAAAGATAATTATTAATTTGCTAGAGTAGGTTCTCTTCAGCAGGCATCGAGACCAACAGTGTTGTCAGATTTAACAGGAAAGACTAGATTGGTTGTGACAGAATTGAACACAGTGATTCAATATAATAATTTTTCTCATTTGTTTTTTAAGTTTTGAGTTCTTTTTTATTACAAGTAATCTTTTTCTCAGGTTGACAGGTTCTTCAGACAGATTCTTCAGACATTTAAAAAAAATGTTACCCTATTGCTAGTAGTTTCTGGTTTTTCAGGTATAAATCTGACAACCTCACTCTCGAAAGGAGACAAAAATAATTAATGCTTTTAGCAACACTATAGTGCAATATTCATTAATTGACTGGCGAACCTTTTAATACATTTCTTATGGAGGCCTAGTCTTGGCCTAGATTGTGTGACCACGGAAATTTT
This sequence comes from Philopedon plagiatum, assembly GCA_963971165.1. Lineage (NCBI taxonomy): Eukaryota > Metazoa > Arthropoda > Insecta > Coleoptera > Curculionidae > Philopedon > Philopedon plagiatum. Next base: position 38,549,941 of record OZ020197.1, on the reverse strand, counting down.
AAATTAAGCACTGAGGCATTGTCTTTAAGTAGGTATTGGCAGAGCCCCCAGAGTATACAGGGTCAGCATTGTCCGGGCACTGCCCGAGCAATGTTAGCATATTGCTTAGGTTTGTTCCGGTTGTTTAGGTTTGTTAAACAAGCCTTTTCTCATCTGTGGACGGGGCCAGTAATAGGTATATTAAATATTAGGTTAACCTAGATCATTAGATCGTCTCCACTGAACGAATACCCGAGGTTGTTACAATATATATATATATATATATATATATATATATATATATATATATATATATATATATATATATATATATATATATACAGCGTCTGCCCAGATTTGGTTACCAAATGGGAAACTTTTATTTTTGATTTTACGAGAAAATGTTATTCTTGATAAAAAGTTTTGCTTGCTGTAAAAGTAAGACTGGCATTGAAAAAAAAAAGATATGTTATACAGGGCGTAAAGAAAATAAAGAAAATCGAGTAGTTAAGGTAAATAGCATGGAATTTTCGCTAGTAATGTCATTTGTAAATGCTAATAAATACTTTTTTAATGAAGCGTTTCATTAAACTTCTTTCTTAATACTTGTTTTATGACTTAAAAGCGTTTTTTTTAAATCTAATAACTTATTTTTATTAGCATACCTGTATGTGGTGCTGGTTTCATAATAGGTAATAGGTAAGAGTGACATTGACGATGATGAGCTCGATATACTACCTAATATTACAGAGGAACCCAAAAAAAGCCTTGAACAAAGATCCCATGAATTGGGTTACTTAATTAAATTTATCCAAACTGTTTTGAAGAAAAACAAATAGAAATATTTTAAACCAAAATTTATTCACGCATTTCCTGGAGACATGGATATACGATTTGATTATTATTGTCACTGGATAATGGGGTATTATGGAGATCATCCAAATTTCGGGTTTCAAATTTTGTTTTCCGTCGAAGCGACGTTTACGACCAACGCCAACGGAATGTTTTCATCACAAAATTCGGGGTTTTGGAGTATAACTAATCCTTACTGGGTAGTAGAATGTCGGAGTCAAGCGTCCCAGAAAGTTAATGTTGGGTGTGGTGTTTTGAAAAACAAAATTTTAGGACCAATTTTTTTCGATAATAACATTAACGGACAAAGATTTCCAACTTTTTTGCAAAATGACTTTTTTGATATGAATGATGAGTTGCCCCTGCATGTAAGGCAAGATTTAATATTTAGTTAGGTGGTGCCCCTTGTCATTTCTCAGCAGAAGTAAGAGCTTGTCTTAACTTCAATTACAAAATTGGGCGAACTTCGAATCAAGATGATAATTTTGCGGATTGGCCGCCTAGGTCCCTCGACCTCACACCTCTCGATTTCTTCTTTTGGGGACGATTTAAGGAAATTGTTTACAAATGCAGACCTGAAAATCTTATTCAACTAAAAAACAGGATACGAGAAGCATGTGAAGAAATCCCAGCCGATCATGCTGTTTGCCGGCTTAAGAAAAATCTTATTAAGTGCATTAAAAATAACGGTGGTTCTGTTGTGGCCTAAAATTTGTTTTTAGGATCTGTTACTTAAAATAAATAGTTTTCTAAATATTTTTTATTCATTTTCATTACGCCCTGTATAACATATCGTTTTTTTTTCAATGCGAGTCTTACTTTTACAGCAAGCAAAACTTTTTATCAAGAATAACTTTTTCTCATAAAATCAAAAATAAAAAAGTTTCCCATTTGGTAACCAAATCTGGGCAGACGCTGTATATATATATATATATATATATATATATATATATATATATATATATATATATATATATATATATATATATATATATATATATATATATATATATATATAATATGGTAATCATAGAACGATTAAACTGATTTAAGGAACGGAAAATCATACGAGCTCGTTTCTTGAAACATGGGCGGCGTGAAAATATTTTTGTGTAATAAATGAATGAAAACAAATCTAGACTCTGTTACAATTTATTGTCATTGCATGATTTATTTAACATTTTTTCAAAGTTCGCTCCAGTAAAACGCGTTCGTTTATAATAATTAAGAATATCTCTAAGTCTAGAAAAGCTTCTTTCGACATCACAGTTTGTAACCGGAGCTAAACGGAAATGATTATACAAGTCGGTATTTTTAGTTTTCAATGTTTCAAAAATATTTGTTATTTCTGAAAATCCTGAATTTCTTCCTAAGATTTTTGGTATATACACTTTTAATTTTTCACCAGTTTCGGTGGGACATGTTTTGAGCTTGTCTATGGTTGTCTAAAATAAATTAAAAGAAGTCATAAGGGGGAGGTTTTGTGTCTCCAACTGTTCACGCACACCTGGAAGATATCCAAAATTTTCAGAAATAAACTTTAAATCATTTTTAAGCGTCAGTGCACGTATAACTTCTGTACTTTTGTTACACTCAAAGCATCATCTTTTAGACTTTCAATAACATTTTTAACTAAGTCGTAATTTGTATGGTCATACTTAACGGCTGATAACCATGTTCCCCCACCTTGTAATAACAGGTTGTGGGGGCAATGGGACATTAGGACACATTTCTTTAAATTTGTCTATTCGCGCTGGTTTTAAGAAAAACTTTTTTTACCTCACTACCTAAAATATCAGTAACGTATCAGTTCACATATTCTATGCAAGGCATGAGCTGTGAAAAGTGAATCAAATTTGGAAAATGTCCTTTTAACTGTCTTCCTGCTTTTAGCATATATGCCGCACTATCCGAAAGCAGCAAAACAACGTTTTCGGTAATATTCGTATCTGGAAAGAGCGACCTTTTACTGCAGCATGAGTTATTGTCTCACTATTGGTTTTAGCCAGAAATTTACTGTTGACTACATATGAGCTTTCGCTTCTATAGGATTTAAAGGTCCAGCTATAATATTAGCAACGTATGGGCCCTTGATGTCGGTGATTTCATCGATACCATAATGGCGTACCCATAGACAAAATATATTTAGACCATCACAACGTATTCGCGACACCAGCTGAATCCGTCCAATGTATGGGCGAAAAAGTGCGTTTGTACGCATTGGGCGCCAGTCAGATTTTTAAACGACGGTCCTCTCGAGGCATGCGCACTCGGGACGTCTAGCAAAAGTGGTTGTTGAACTCAATGACGCAACTCGGCGATCAGAACCGGACCCAGTTGTAATCACTGATGGAAACACATGGAATACAGCTGTTGTAAATGCTGAAGTTGCTATTTCCATTTGCAAAAATACTTTTAAGTTTTGAGTTATTAAGATTAACTCTAACCAAATAAATTTCCTAACTTTTATCTTAAATGCACTCCGGTGTTGAAGTGAACACACACACGGAGAAGTAGAAATATTTATCAGTGACGTATATTGAGTGTGGTCAAGGTGTCAGAAAGGCACTGATGGGGTGTGTGTGTATTAGGGGCATTGTATAAGGGGTAAGATGGTGTAAGAAGGTCATATATAGTGTCAATGCCTCCTTCCCCTATATTGCATAAGGGTGAGTGAGTGTCCAAAAGGCATATTTGCGCTTTCGCCAAAGGGGCACTAAAAATACTAGTGGATTAGGGTAGAGGGGAGTATTTTAAAAGGGATGGCGAAAGAAAAAAGCGCTTTCGCCAAAGGATCGCTAAGATATCGGTGGATTAGAAGGGTGAGTGTCCAAAAGGCATATTTGCGCTATCGTCAAAGGGGCACTAAAAATACTAGTGGATTAGGGTAGAGGGGAGTATTTTAAAAGGGATGGCGAAAGAAAAAAGCGCTTTCGCCAAAGGATCGCTAAGATATCGGTGGATTAGATTGACATGGGGCCGTAAGTAAGTAGCGCTTTCACCAAAGTATCAAGTGCACACACTGTAAATAGGTGTAAAAATATTTACATCTTACCATAGAACTTGGTTTGTTCAATAATTATACAGGATGGGATGCCAATCCAATAAAATATACACATAGTTTTGATAATTTTTGTATTTACTATTTTACTTCTTAAAACAGTTGCATATTTTATTTCTATTGTTTAGAATACTATGTTTATATTTTATGTCAACTTTCAATTTTGTAAATGTAACTTTTAAAAAATTAAGAGGGGGGACATTAAAGAGACGCACTGTATATGTATAAACTGAGCTATTTTCGAGGAATTATCGACAGTTTTGTATAGCAAGAAAACTCAGATTTAAGCCAACAAACTATACAATTTTTGTTAAAATCTCACTAATGGTTACATTTTTATCATTAATAAAAAGAATAATTACAAGTAATATATTTAGCATTTATTACTCGATAAAAGATTCACGTTATGTGAAATAAATTTTGAAGTACGGTCCTATCTATCATAAGGCAAACGTTCGACAAGGCGCAAGCCCGTAGAAGACCGTCTGTGTTTACGGATTCAGCTTAGTAAATTTGCCACATTCGCAAATGACATTATTTCTCTATTATATATTTTCTCTATGGGCGTACCTTTCCTTATACCTAGTTAACGATTGGTATGTTCGAAGAATTATTTAATCTACGTGCAAACATTCTAGCCGAGTGAGGATAACCTCGACAAAAAATTTTTCGGAGAGGACTGAGGACACGTTTTCATATATTCTGTCAATATACAAATATTGATAAATTATATAGGTACACCTGTCAAGGTGGGTGTATTAGAACAACATTCTCAGAACATAAAAATTAACTTGGGCCGATATTGTGTAAAACTAAAAAAAAATAAAAAAGAAATTTATCAGTTAAAAGATCTCCACACAAAACATAGTTATGTATGCCCCGAGGGCATGTAGGGAATAGAACTGCCATATGTATGCAAATATCCACAAAATACCTTTGCTACAATGTAACACCAACAACTAATTTTCCCTCTACGTGGGAAGACTATGGGTCTAGATCGGGGGTCGGCAACTGGCGGACCGCGGTCCGGATTCGGACCGCGGAAGGTAGAAAACTGGATCGCCAAAAAATCTTAATTAAGTTGTAAGAACAAATATTTATCTATCCTATATTATTTTTAAGAGTAAAAGTAAAAGTTTAAAACAAATAATATGACTTTTTATGAGCTACGGTTCCTTTTTGAGAAACAACAATAACCTGCGGTCCATTCAAAGTTTTTCTTTTTTTTTTCCCCGGACCTCGATACAATTTTTCAAAGTATCCGAACCATGCTAGAAATTAGTTGCCGACTCTTGGTCTAGATTCTAGATGTTTACTTAAAGATATTTGCTAATGGAAAAAACAAAATTCCGTTCTTTACTCAGTACCACTTTGAAATAAAACATCAGAATGAGGTATTAACCATTCTAACTTCAGCTTTTTTTCGCACTCATTTTAATACTTTCTTTACTTTTTTACAAATTTAAACAACCACTAAAGTCAGTCTACACACTAACTAAACGGCATCCTGCAGGAGATCTTTACCTCACGACACACCAAACGAATTTAACGATTGTGTCATACTTTTAAACCCGCTACGATCTTTTCTCAGTATTTTAAGTAAGTAATAGTATACATTAAATAAAAAATTCAAACTTAACCTAGATTTAACCATATAAAATAAATTAAATATAAAAAAAAAAAAATTAAAATTCTTCCAAACCGGACTCTTCTTTTATTGTTCCGAGGACGGAGGCGGCATTTCCTCTTTGGATTTCCATTCCGATCCTTTGTGTGATGAAGCTTGGAGCTCTTTTATCTGGTAATTTTTGGCTTATTTCTGAAATAAGTTTTTTAGCTTCATCACCCCAAAGACCGAAAGTTTCTACCGCAAAGGGGACAAAGATGTATTTATCTTCTAAGACCCGGTATTTATTATGTTTCTTTTGCTCTCCAATGTATGCAGCCTGACCTGCGCTCTTAGATGTTTTGTCTATATAAGTAGTTGCTAAGGTATGGCTACAAGTAGCACCCCAAAGTAACTCCTTTCCCAACTTCCATGGAGTTAAAGTCATTCCATCCACTCGTTTTCCATCGCTTCTAGAAACCCCCAACGGCTCTAAAACAGCTGGATATTCAGCTGAAATAAGAGCTCGCTTGATAATTTCATTGATCTGCCTGTGTCTAGAAGACCGACCTGCGCTTTTTTTGCAACTTAGCCCATGAGAGCCATAAACGTCTGCTTTTTCGCCGCAAACGCAGGTGTGCTCCGTATAGACAGGCAGACCGAGTCTCAAAGTGATAGAAATTCTGAAAGTTGTGTTGTTTAGAAAATTACCTGTATTTGTAGATGGAAGAGCATTCAGCCAGGAGTTATTTTCTGGTGCTTGAAGAGCTAAAAAGCGTGCTCTGTCTGTTATGGATTTAAAATTATTGAAAAGGTGTTCGTAACGAACTTGACACATTTTCAAATCTAAATCATGTTGTTTTAAGTCATTAAAATTTATCGGTATATTTTTTGACAAATCACAGAGGTTAAGCCATTCTGATAAACATTCGTTAAAATCTAAGTCCTTTAAATTTGAAATATAATTTGGGAGAAGAGTATCAACTAAATTTTTTTACTGTATTTATTGAGCCTAAAAAAGCTGAAAAAGAAAGTGTATTTAGGTCTCTGATTCCCGAACCGCCCATTTTGACTGGTAAAGTGCTTTGTAGCCATGAAATATTATTTAAGTTACAGTTCGTAATGTCTTGCAGCGAAAATTTTAAAATTTCGTCATATTGTGCCATAGAGTCAGGAAAACTCCAACAAGGCACACAACGTAAAATATAAGAAATCTTAGGAATTCCGAAAGAATGTTTTAGTAAAAAGTATGCGATTTGAGAATCTAAAAATTTCAATTCTTGATAAATGGTTTGTATAAATTCAATTTTTTCTCTTATCTTAGATTCGATTTTTTCTTTAAAAAATGGACAGCCAAGGTAGCTAAAATTTTTTTTTTGAATTTGTAGAAGGTTTGGGGCAAAATCAAGAAATTTAGACTTTATTTGTAGTGGGTTTTCTGAATTTACTGAAAGTTCACATTTTTCAAAATTTAATTCTAAACCTACTTTAGAACTTGAAAGTACTAAATTTTTAAAATCATCTAAGACGTTATCCGGATCACCTGGAATTAAACCGTCATCCAGATACCATAAATTTATTTCAGATTTCATTAGGTTTATTATAGGATGAATAACTAAACAAAAGAGGGGAGGTCCTAAAGGATCACCTTGCTGAACTCCTCTCTGTGATAAAATTTGCTGATTACCAAAAGAAAGTAAAGATTGATTTTTATAGCATTGAGAAATAAAAGGAAAAAATTCAGGAATTTACTCTTTTACTCTTTATAAAATTGTGCTTCGATTGACCATATTACAGGCATTTTTAAAATCTATTTTCAAAATTGCTTTGTCATTTTGATGAAGATGTTTTAAAAAACGCCTCATTGTGTGGGCTGCTGCCTCCGCTCCGCATTTAGTTCCGAAACCTAACTGGTTTGGACGAAAAATGTTCCCTAAGGTATCATAAATTCTGTTGCAAATAATTTTAGCGGCTAAACGGCGAAGACATAAACCCACAGCAATAGGTCGTATTCCACCATATTTTTTGTTAAAAGCACATAGGTTTGCTCCATAAAAAATTTGACAAACGTCATTTGGTAGTATGCCTAAAAAAAGATGACTAATGAAAGACGAGAGAGATACTGATAATTTTGAAGAAAATTTATCAAGTCCATCACCTATCAGGTCTTTAAGATGTCTTGGCGTGAGCGAGTCGATGCCTCCGGAAGAGCCAGGCTTAAAAGAAAATATTGCTTTTCTAATTTCAACAACTGAAACATTAAAGTTTGTTTTACTTCTTTCAAAAACTGGGAAATCTTCATTTTCTAATGGTTTTGGGTGTTTTGATTTTAATTTGTTAAGGGTATCTTCATCTCTTGATGCCAATGTTTCGTCGGAAGTAAGGATTCTTATAGCATTCTTGATATCTCCGTCAGAAATTTTTGAGCAAATCTTTTTATTTATCAAGTTGTCAATTTTTTTAGTAGATTTTAACATTTGTTTTGTAACTTTTGGGGTGTATTGTACTAGCAACTCGGAAATGGGTAAATTTTTTTTCTTGCACCATAAATTTAAGTTGTTTTTTACCAAAGTTGTCAATGTATATTTACGATTTTCCTTTGTTTTTTGGTGGTATAGGTAAAACTGCATAAGGGAATAAGAGGAGGTTCGTCCAAGAATGTAAATCATTTTTCTCCACACATTTATCAAGCAATGAAGAAAGTTCTTCTGATATTGAATTTCTTGCTCCCTTGGGAATTATTTTGATTATTGAAATTGTAGACTTTAGTGATGAAAAATAATTACATAAAAATGCAACGTCAAAATCATTTTTTTCTTCAGATTGAAAAGAAATTATTGAATTCGTTTCATTTTCTAAATCAGGTGAAGAAGCGGTTACATTTTTTTCAAGATCAGTAATATTATTAACAAATGTATTATGTTTTTCGTTACTGACTTTATTCGTTTTATAACTATTATTTTGAAATTCTAAACTTTGTGTAAATTCTTTATCTTTGTGTATTTTCCTGTTGTGAATATTCAACCCATTTTTATTTTTAAATGTTTTACCACAAAATGAACAGAAATTTTCTTCGGAGGAACAAAATGTTTCAACTTTTTCATTATTCTTTAATTCTGAGATATAATCAAAATGTCCTGCATTAGGGTCGCCAGAGAAAAGTAAGCAAACTGAATCTTTGTGTATTTCTTTACTAATAATAATTGGTCTATGATTTAAGTTTATTGTATTTTGGATCTTTTCATTACAGTTGTAAATATATACCTTGAAATTAGTTTTATAAATTTCGGAAAGTGCCAGACATTCTAAAGACGTTCCATAGACACCATCGCTTAACATTTTTGAACAGTATTCATCTTTGGTTATATTGGGAAATTCAAGAAAAGAGTTAAGATTTTCCCAGTTCGATTTTATATACTCCACTGCATCTTTTCGAAGATTATTATGGTTCCTTTGATGATTAAAAAGGTAATAACTAAAAGCTCTGAATAAACAGTTTCCATCTCCTTTAATATTTATTTTCTTAAAAATTGTCATTGGTTGACAATGTCAGTGGCATATGTTGACAAGTTAAAATTTCCATCAAAAATAAAATTCAAAAAAAAATCAATTTTTCTTGTTTTTCTTTAAATAATGGATCAACCTTCAAATTTTTCTTTAAATATCAAATTTCCTTCTTATTTCTTAGGCGTTTTCACTGTTTAAATTTAATTGCTTTCTTGTAAAAATTGTGTATAAGTTCTTGTAAAAATGTACATCAACTATTTGTACAGGGTAATTATACAGTATTTGCACCATTGGATCAATCGCCGCCAACGACGCGGCTTGCATTGATGTACTTTGACGATAGATGTTAAATTCCTTCTCCAATTTTTATTTCGAATATACTATGTACTATTTTATTATTTAATCTACTATTACCTGCATTTTTGTAAATTGACTAATATTTTTGTGTTACGTGATCCAAATTTAATATATAAGTTTGGCTAAAAAGTTGTAAGGCCAGTAAAACGATTTACTTTAAAAGTAGAATTTTTTATAATTACAAACGTCGCAACCGTAACCAATTTTCTCTGATATAATAAATAATCATTTACCTGCTACGCCTTGACGTTTATGGGTTCACATGTTTACTACAATTTATTTGCTTTTGGAAAAACATTGTCAAATAATTAATTATTAATTATGCTCTTTTTGCTCAGGTTGGGTATATACGTTTTCCCTATGTAACGCAACTGACGCTGGGTTCTCTCGGCGATTTATCTTGTAGAATTTTCGCACTGCAGTTGCAGAAAGAGATAGTTGCACCAACGCATTATATTTGTGTAGGTAATTATTCTTAATTACGGCAAATATGAACTCCAGTAACAGTAAAATTACATAAATTAAATATTTCTAAATATATATGAAGTTTAAGTCTATTTTTGATTTATTAAACTAATGGAATAGGAATATAAAACATAGTAGTTTACATTTTTATTGGTTCAAGAAACGTGATCCTAGAATAAAAATACTAAAAATTAATATGAAACGGCAAGGCATTTCTTACTGATGCTTGGTATTTTTATTGTTGGTATTTCACACGATTAAATGTGAATCCTTGACCTTATACCCTTTTCGAACATTTTGGATAAAAAGTCTCTTGTTGATTCTGGTCAAAGTGTGGTCTGTTCGTCAGCCATTCTGAATGTGAGTCTGCCTGATGAAGGGTAAGGGCCCAGAAATCGCGATAGCAGGAGGACACCCAGACCAGAATCAAAAAGAACAGTCCTACTTTATTTTATTTATCATTTTACGGTCTTGTGTTTTGCACTAGCGAAATAATTAAAGCTTTAGCTTTTGCATGTACCGACATTATATATATATATATATATATATATATATATATATATATATATATATATATATATATATATATATATATATATATATATATATATATATATATATATATATGTAAAACTTTTGAGAAATACAAATCTCAGGCAAAAGTATTCCTCCTTTGTGGAAGAATATATTAGTTTAGGGCACATGAGCAAAATAGAATCAAGTGATCTTGAAAATTGTAGTAACGTAATGTATGTTACTTACCTCATCACGGTGTAGTTAATGAAGCAAGTCTAACTACAAAGTTGCGCGTTGTGTTCGACGCCAGCGCGAAAACATCAAGTGGCTTATCGTTAAATGATGTATTAAAGGTAGGACCGTGTATACAAGATGATCTATTTGATATTTTGATTAGATTTCGACAACATAATGTAGTTATCACCGCGGACATAGCTAAGATGTATCGCCAAGTAAATGTTGCTGAAGATCAACGAGATTTACAAAGAATTGTTTGGCGCTCAGACCCTAACTTAAGTCTTAATCACTATAGACTTAACACCGTCACCTATGGTACGGCGCCCGCGTCCTTTTTGGCCACTAGATGCCTTCAACAAATAGCTTTTGACATACAGGATGGATTACCTAATATAAGTAATGTCATTTTACGAAACTTTTATGTTGATGACTTAATTTTGAGTGTAGAATCTGCAGGCAACGCGATACAGATAGGAAAATCCATTTCGAATGAACTTGCTCAATACGGTTTTCCGCTAAGAAAGTGGTCTTCAAATAATAAAGAAGTATTGGAGAGTCTTTCGCGCGACGAAAATGAGGGGTTAGGTTATTTGATTACAGAAAACGGTTGCCAGAAAACTTTAGGTATTTTTTGGCAAGCTAAATCTGATATTTTAGAATACTGTGTAGAAATTAAACCGTGTAAGCAAAGCAGTGTTACAAAGCGTGTTATATTGTCCGTTACATCACAAATATTTGATCCATTAGGGTTAGTAGGTCCGGTCACTATAAGAGCAAAAATTTTACTCCAAAGGCTTTGGCAACTAAAATTAGGATGGGACGAAACTATTCCCATAGAGTTATTTTCAGTTTGGACAAAATTCTATACTGATTTAAAATTTCTAAACGAAGTAAAAATTCCTAGACAATTTACTGCTGTGAATGCTAGTCAATTCGAAATTCACGGTTTTTGTGACGCAGGTGAGGCTTCATATGGAGCGTGTGTATATGTAAGATCTACAAATACGGCCGGGGAAGTTTTAGTTCGCCTTCTCTGCGCAAAGTCTCGTGTTGCACCGATCAAAAATATTAGCATACCTAGATTAGAACTGTGTGGCGCGTTGTTACTTGCAAAATTATCTAAGAAAGTAATAGCAGCTTTAGACATAAAAGTCCAAAGTGTGTTCTTATGGACAGATTCTACTATTGTTTTATCATGGCTTGGCGAACAACCAAGCAAATGGAAGGTTTTTGTTGCCAATCGGGTGGCAGAAATTCAAAATCTTACAAACGGCTATCGGTGGAGCCACGTAGTATCAGGCGAAAACCCAGCAGATATAATTTCTAGAGGTGTTGAACCCAAACAACTTAAAAACTTAGAACTATGGTGGTCAGGTCCATATTGGCTCCGAAAAAGCCAAGAATGGTGGCCTCATACGGTTTCTTTAGATACAAATTGTGTTTCCGAAAACCGCGATACAAAATTAGTACTTGCTAATGTAAATTTTGATTCAGGAATATTTGAAAGGTATTCGTGCCTCTTTAAATTAATTCGAATTGTGGCTTTATGTTTAAGGTTTTATAATAATTTAAAATGTAAAGCCGATAATCGAAAATTCAGTAAAATTTGTATTGAAGAGTTCGATAATGCGTTGATGACTCTTATTAAGGTTGTGCAAGGCCAGGTTTTCCAAAATGAAATTAAGATTCTTGAAGGTACTAAACAGGTACTAAAGCAAAATTCGATTAAATCTCTCAATCCCTTTTTAGACAGTCATGGTATTTTACGTGTAGGGGGAAGAATTCGAGAGTCTAATGAAAAATATGATGCTAAATTTCCTATCATTTTACCGCAAAAGCATCCGCTGACTAAATTAATCATTATCGACCAGCATCATAAACAACTTCATGCCGGTTCACAGGCTATTTTAGCATCCCTGCGACAACGTTACTGGCCAATAAATGGTAAAAATGCTATTCAAAGTGTGTTGTCAAAATGTATTACTTGTTTTCGAGTCAAACCTCGCAACATTATTCAAAAAATGGGAGATTTGCCTAAAGATAGGGTAACTCCTCAACGCCCGTTTATTATTTCCGAAGTTGATTTTGCAGGCCCTTTTAACTTAAAAGACGGCAAATTACGCAATAGAGCAATTGTCAAAGGATATTTGTGCTTATTTGTCTGTTTTTCGACAAAAGCTGTACACATTGAACTAGTTGGGGACTTAAGTACTAATTCATTTCTCAATTGCCTAAAAAGATTTGTTTCGCGACGTGGACTATGCGCTCGAATATACTCCGATAATGCAACTAATTTTGTAGGGAGTAATAATGAACTGCGAAAGGTAGGGGATTTGCTTGAAAGGTTAAAACAGGATAATGAGTTTAATAATTTTTGCTTACAATCACACATTGACTGGCGGTATATAATAATAATAATAATAATAATAATAATAATAAAGGTCTTTATTTAATTAGAACATATTACATCGTTATAATAATTAGTATAGCGGGCGAGGTTCAGTTCGCCTCAGACATTGCAAATGTCCGGGGCGTCTGTTCAACTAACCCGCGGAGTACTTAATGTAAAGAAAAAAATAGATAGTTTCTCACAAGTATACAGTAAAAAAAACGAGCTAGTACATAAAGAGAGTAAGTAAGTAATGTTAAGTTAAAACTAAAGTAATTAATTAAACAGGCGGCACGGAAGAATCATACAAGAAGGAGAGAATCGGAGACAGAAAAAAATTATTTAATTAGTTTATTGCTAAGACCTGATACTCCAAGGAGGATAGGCATACCCGCAGAAGAAAAAGGGGAAGAAGGGGGTTCAGGTTCAGGCACCCGAGACGCTTTCCAAGACCATGGCCCTGAATTTTCTTTTTGACAGTGTTCGGTTTGTATAGTCGATATTGTAATCATTCAAGTATTTAGCAACGTTATAGGAGAATGAGCGTTTAAATATCTCCATTGAGTGAGATGGTATGGTAAGTTTACCCTTGAACCGAACATTTATATTGTGGACATCACATCGAAATCTGATTTTATTGTATAGGTACGGGGGAGTTTTTTGGCAAATTATAGAATAAAATTGACAGGCGGAGTGTAGCTGGCGCCCTTGCTGCATACTCAACCAACCGATTTCCTTTAGTTTGTGACTAATGTGTTGAAATTTTCTTATTTCGTAAATTAATCTCAGGCATGAATTCTGTAGTTTCTGTATCCGATTGACATCCACATAGGTGAGACATGGGCCGTAGACGGTGTCGCAGTAATTTAGATGTGAGAGAACAAGACATTCGCATAGCATAGCCCTAAGTTCCTTTTTAAGGAAATGTCGATTTTGAAATATTAGTTTTAAATTTATATATGCTTTTTTCAGTGACTGTGACACATGATAAGATAACCTCAAATCTTGGTCCATGTAGAGGCCCAAGTTTTTGACAATATTTTTAAAGGTAATGTTATTATTGTTAATTTTTATCTGCTGGCTGTATGTGTCAGTAAAATGTTCTCTATCATGCTTCCTCCCAAATATAATTGCATTCGTTTTTTGTGGATTTAATTTAAGGGAATGATTAACAGAAAATTCAGATAAACGGTTTAAGTCAAAATTAATAGCTGATATAGCCTGTGGACATTCGTCAGGGTAGAAAGACAGATAAAGTTGAACATCGTCAGCATAGTAGTGCTGTTTACAAGAGTTGAAAATATTCGGGAACCTGGCAGTATAAATACTGAACAGAAGCGGCGAGATAATAGATCCTTGGGGTACGCCGGTGGTAACTCCCAAAAATGCAGATTGTTTATCCCTGTAACTCACAACCTGCGACCTCCCCGTCAAAAAGCTAGACATCATACCCATCATAAGGATTTTAGTTTTTAAGAATTTAGAGAAAAATTAATGGTTGGTCTTGCAGACCAGTTTTAATAACAGTAAACGCCGCAGGCTTTATCAATAAAAAAAAAAAAAAAAAAAAAAAATCATACCCAGGGCTGAGTCCGATAAACCAATATGGTAGAGAATTGCCGTTAACACCTCATGTCTTAATGTGTCAAATGCTTTAGAGTAGTCGAACAGTATTAGGACAGTTAACTTGCCATCATCCAGAGCCTGGAAAATGTCGTTAGTGATGTTCAGTAGGGCTGTGGAGCACCCATGACCCTGTCTAAACCCCGACTGATGTTCTGGTATAATTTTATTTGTTTCGACGAATTTTCGAAGTTGGGTCTCAACTACTTTTTCCAATATTTTTGATAGTGTTGGTAAAATGCTTATAGGTCTTATATCATTAAATGTGTCAGGACTTAGGGCTTTAGGAAGAGGGAATACGCGCGCCTCTTTCCATTGGTGCGGTACTACTGAGTGTGTTATACAATAATTAATGAGATGGGTTATGTAAGGCAGTAAGAATGGTAGGCATAATTTTATTGTCAGAATATTAATACCGTCCAAACCCATGGCAGTGCTTTTAATATTTGTAATTATTCTTAAGATGTCCAACTCTGAAACAGTACAAAACGCAAATTGTGTGGACACAAGGCGACTAGTTTTATAAAACGATATCTGTTCTTGATTAGGCAATATATTTGGTATGCAATTGATTAAATGGGTATTTATGTCGTCTACATTAGATAGATGTTCAGGCAGATCAGAGAGAGACTTTTTGTGAATTTTTATGTTAATAGAGTTTAAATTTGCCCACAATTCTTTTTTGTCTCCTCTAGAGAACTTCTGATTAAAAAAGGCCTTTTTTTCCCTTCTCATTGTAGCAGTAAATAGGTTTCTCAATAATTTATAGTTATTCCAGTCCGCTTGCATCTTTGTTTTTTTATATTTGCTCAAGGCCCTATTCCTGTCTGATTTCATTGCACGCAACGCCTGGGTAAACCATGGTGCATAGGGTTTCGTTATGCGGTGAGTCACCAGAGGCGCATGTATATCTAGAAGAGTTATAATATTTTGATTAAAAAAGTCCACCTTATTATCAACATTGTTTAAATCGTAGATGTTATCCCAAGGTATAGAGCGCAGATCATATTCAAACTGAGTAATATTTATATTTTTAAAATCGCGAGTGGTCTTAAATTTTGGGGCTGGCTTGCTTATTAAAATATTTATTTGACAAGATATAAGTTCATGGTCGCTAAAATCTACAGGCTGCACGTTAACAGACGAAACGATATCAGATGAAGTAGTCAGTATGTAGTCTATTAATGAAACAGAATTATCAGTTATTCTAGTTGGCTCGTTTACAAGCTGCCCCAGACCAAGGCCCCCAAAGCATTCCGTGACAAACACCGTCTCGGCACTGTCCACCCGTAGGAGATTGATGTTAAAGTCTCCGAAACATAAAATATTGTCAACTATTGGTATAATTTGGGAGATCTCGGATTCAAAAACATTAAAAAAATCTCTATAGTTAAAACTGGGTGGTTTGTAGGCAGCACAGATGGCTACCCTAGTCCCTGGCAGCCTCAACTCAATCCAGAGCTGTTCAATAGAATTGCTGCAGGGTAAAATTTTAAATCCGAAAATGTTCTTAATATAAATACCAATTCCACCCCCTCGACCCCTTCTGTCACATCGGATAAATTTATATCCAGCAACGTTAACTGCCTCATCGGTAATATTGTTATTTAACCAGGTTTCGCAGATGCACACTACATCAAAACTGTTGGCCAGTATAACGTCTTCGAAAGCGTCGCGATGTGCCATAAGTGACCTTACATTAAGATGTGCACAGTTAAGCTTAGAGTTAATCATTTAAATTACTGACGTGATTATTATGGCGCAATAATAACACGCAAAATAGGCGTAAAAACAAGAGAAATTTACAAAAATATTTAACAGATTAAAATGGCTGGGTATGCCCTTCCCTACGTAATTTCTTCCCTGCCCTATAATGTGATGTATGGAAAGAAGGAATAAAAAAAATAAAATAAGAAAACTAGTAGCCTAATGTTAAGACGTAGAGTGAAAAACTAATGATAAAAAATGAAAAAGACTCAAAAATTGCATTGTAGGATCTCCCTGTATATAGTAGAAATAAAGAATAGGGTTTGCGGTTTACTCACACTAAAACTTTTAAGAGAGGTCGTCCTCGGATAAAATTTTTCGTTTGATATTGTTAACACAGGCAAAGATCTGACCATTCCGAGACCACGAGAACTTAACACCGAACTTGTCACATGTTTTTTTATATATCTCTAATTTAGCACTTGTTAACCATTCATTTATAACTATCGAACTTCCTTTGAGACACTTCTTATTATTAAAAATTAAATTTCGTTTCCACTTGTTTGTAAACATCACTGAGACCGGCCGTGGTTTTGTTGACTGACTGCCTTCTTTTTTTCCCAGGCGATAACAATAATTGATATCGCTGGTGGTCAGGGAAATATTTGGTATTTTGGAATTTATGACGTTTACTACTACGTCACGTAACTTATCCCTCCTCGATCTCCACATCATGGCGGTCTTTGGGAGTCAGCGATTAAATCCGGCTCGAAGGACCAAATTGGGTGATGGCCAATGCCATCGGGTATTTTCTCTTTTATTTTAAATGATTTGGACTGTATTTTCTTACTAAAAGTTTTTTATTTTCGAAAACCAAAAATGTCTCTTTTGGCACTTCGTTACCTCGGATCTCTTATTATATAGTATATTATGGTGGTTCAAAAACTTACAAATATTTTTTATAAGCCTAAACATAACCGCCGGCCTTGAAAGTTTATCTTTCAATAAATACAATAATAAATTAATAACAATAATAACAAATTATTAAATTATGTGTCCTTACAAAAAAAGGTACAATATAATAATTATCCCTTTAATTAGTTCAAGTTTCTATGGGCAAAATGCACACCTTTTGCACAGAACGTTTGACAGTTCCAACGTTGGTACGCACACTTATAACGCGCGTTAGTTGGTCTTTACCGGGATGAAGAGCCACTACACGGCCTAACTTCCAGTTTAGTGGTTTTTTTTTTTTTTTTTTTTTTTCGTAGAAACGGAACACTAATATATGCCTGACTCTCACACCCCAGTAGATTTAAGACTTTTTAATGCTGAAATTACTTGGGCTAAATGAGGGTCACTAGTCCTTAGGGATCTAATCTTAGCCTCAGCAGCAGATAAGGGATTATCAAAGTCAGGAGAAAAACCATCACCATTTGCATTGGCAAGTCCAATTGACATCATAAAATTCTTCCTGAACTTGTGAGGAAATGCTGGTGTAGAATAAGCGGCTTTATAATATGTTAACATAATATCTAAATCAGTGTAATTAGATGCTTTCTTATGAATAACATCATCTATAGCCAAATGGATAAGGAAGAAGAATAAATGATGATTTAAATTTAAAGAAATCCACTCTGGAGGAATGCAAGAGACAATGAAAGGTGTGTATAGAGCCTTACTCATTGTTGACTCAATACCATACTCTATACGTTGGAACATCAGCTTTCCATGACCTTTACGATAAGCCATACAAATGATTGTGGGGAAGCAGGCAACAATTCTTGGGATTGTGATTATTTCTGGTCCTAGTGAGATATTTGAGGCATGCACAGTATCATCTAACTGATACTTCTCTTTTAATATATATATATATATATGTATATATATATATATATATATATATATATATATATATATATATGTATATATATATATATATATATATATATATATATATATATATCTATATATAGTTTTTAATTTTGTTTTCTTGGGGATTTAGTCCGTTGTGAGGCAAATAAAATGTGGTGTTTTTGGTTTATTTTATATTACTAACGTTTCGGTAATAGATATACCTTCATCAGAGTGCAGTAGCTGAAAACATTTTTTTATTTTAACAGTTTTTAGGTAATATTTTAGGAAATAGTTACTAAGTTTATATATAAGTATAAAGGTGTTACCTTTTATTAAAAATCCAAGGATTGGCACATTGTACTGCGAGGATTGGATTTTTAATAAAAGGTAACACCTTTATACTTATATATAAACTTAGTAACTATTTCCTAAAATATTACCTAAAAACTGTTAAAATAAAAAAATGTTTTCAGCTACTGCACTCTGATGAAGGTATATCTATTACCGAAACGTTAGTAATATAAAATAAACCAAAAACACCACATTTTATTTGCCTCACAACGGACTAAATCCCCAAGAAAACAAAATTAAAAACAATATATATATATATATCAACAGTCCAAGAACCTGCCAAAAATACATATATATATATATATATATATATATATATATATATATATATATATATATATATATATATATATATATATATATATATATATATATATATATACAGTGACCGGCAAAAAGTTCGCAACATATGGGAAAAATTTTTATTAGGAGAGTATCGGAAAAACTTTCCCAGGGGATCGGTTCTGCATGTCCGATAACCTAAAAATCGATTTTGACATACGTCACGTGACCACTGGTATAGCGTCAAATTAAAAAAAAATTGTTAATTTACAAAAAGTGAGGTTAGTTGACGAGATATAAAAAAAAGTTATTTGAAAAAATTGCTTAGAATTAAATTCTAGGTCCTTGTGCAAAATTTTAAGATTTTATTTAAAAAAATTGGAAAACTCAATTTTTTTTAAATATTTTTTTATCGATTTACAAATTTCCGGTTTTTTTCGTTTAGATAGCTTGGCTAATGTAAAGCCCATGTATCTGGATGAAAATAAACGAATGTAGTAGTTTTTTCTACAATTGACAGGACAAAATTAAAAAAAACAGGGTTTCGCCGGACGCTAGCTGTTGCAATGATTTGTATCTAGCAGCAGTGTCAAAATTTTAGAGACATTTCAATGAGATTACATTGAGAAAACCTTAATCGTCTTAAATATATCTGAAGTTCGACTTTTTGTAAAGTTAAGGGGATTAAAATAGATAATAAACAAAAAATTACCTGTTTATTTAATCGAAATTTTATAAACGAAAACCAATGTAAGAAAAACTTAAAAGTAGTCAAATTCTGTACTAACAACACAAAAAATCATTGTTTTTCCTTGGGTGCACAAAATTTAAAACTCAGTATGACCACCATTTCTCTCCATACATACTGTTGTTCTCGAGCGCAACTCTCGATTAACATTTCGGAGCATTTTACGATTTATTTGCAATACACAATTTCTAATGACATTCTCTAAATTTTGTATATTCCTAAAGGGTCGATGTTTGTACACAGAGTTCTTTAGGTATCCCCACATAAAGAAATCTAACGGAGTCAGATCTGGTGATCTCGCAGGCCACGGATTTTCAGAAAACCGTCCTATCCACTGGTTTCCAAATTCTTGATCCAGCCATCTCTTCACCT
Source organism: Philopedon plagiatum (assembly GCA_963971165.1). Lineage (NCBI taxonomy): Eukaryota > Metazoa > Arthropoda > Insecta > Coleoptera > Curculionidae > Philopedon > Philopedon plagiatum. The sequence continues at coordinate 38,530,032 of OZ020197.1, read as the reverse complement.
CATTTGTGGAATGAATGCTAGCTCCGTCTTGTTGAAAGTATAAATTTCTTCTTTGGGCTAATGACAAATTGTCTGAAAAGTCAGATATCTCAGTTTGTAGAAATTCTAAATATCGTTCTGAATTTAAATTGTCTCTAAAGAAAAAAGGTCCCACTATTCTGAGGTTGAAAATTCCGCACCACACATTAACCTTAAAACTATATTGGTCTTTACTCTGAATTACAAAGTCTGGGTTTTCGGTGGCCCACCATCTACAGTTTTGTGAACTGACGGTTCCATTAGAGGTAAATGTAGCTTCATCCGAGAAGAGAACGTTCTTTGGGAAATTAAAATCTTCCTCAATCATACCCTGGAACCAGGCACAAAAATCGAAGCGGGCGTCATAATCCCTATCTTTTAATACTTGTACAAATTTAGATTTGTACGGATGAAATTTGTTTCTTTTTAATATCCTCCGCACAGATCTTTCGTGAATGTTAGTGATCTCCGATATTTGACTAACTGCTAATTGGGGTGTTTCTGTGATCGACAAACACACATCCAGAGAACCTTCGTCACCTGTTACCGGTTTTTCATGGGAAACTTTATACTGATTTTCTACCGATCCCGTTTCTTTAAATTTATTGACTAGACGAGATACTGTGGAATAATGGAGGGATTTATCGGGGTGCCTCTCATTAAAAATTGCTGCTGTTTCTCTATGGCTTTTGTAATTATCTCCAGAAATTAAAATAATTTCTATCTTTTCCTGAAGAAGTAGTGTGGGTGCCATTTTAAGGAATAAAATATTAATAAACTTATGTAAAATATCAAACTTAGTAAGATGCGAGACATAAACCAATGACATAGGTTGAAATCAAACAAATTATAATTTGTTTGACATTTTTCTGTTGTTTTTAACCTACTAGATTATTTGGTTGTTTTAATTTCAGAGCCTGCTTTGGTAGTTTTAAGTACAACTAAATAGACCTGGTTGTTAAATTTATGTGCGAAAAATCTTAATAAAATCTTGATACAGTCATTTCATTAGATTCAAACTATTGCAACAGCGAGCGTCCGGCGAACACCTATTTTTTCGATTTTGTCCTGTCAATTGTAGAATTGTAGATCTGACTCCGTTAGATTTTTTTATGTGGGGATACCTAAAGAACCCTGTGTACAAACATCGACCCTTTAGGAATATACAAAATTTAGAGAATGTCATTATAAATTGTGTATTGCAAATAAATCGTAAAATGCTCCGAAATGTTAATCGAGAGTTGCGCTCGAGAACAATAGTATGTATGGAGAGAAATGGTGGTCATACTGAATTTTAAATTTTGTGCACCCAAGGAAAAACAATGATTTTTTGTGTTGTTAGTACAGAATTTGACTACTTTTAAGTTTTTCTTACATTGGTTTTCGTTTATAAAATTTCGATTAAATAAACAGGTAATTTTTTGTTTATTATCTATTTTAATCCCCTTAACTTTACAAAAAGTCGAAGTTCAGATATATTTAAGACGATTAAGGTTTTCTCAATGTAATCTCATTGAAATGTCTCTAAAATTTTGACACTGCTGCTAGATACAAATCATTGCAACAGCTAGCGTCCGGCGAAACCCTGTTTTTTTTTAATTTTGTCCTGTCAATTGTAGAAAAAACTACTACATTCGTTTATTTTCATCCAGATACATGGGCTTTACATTAGCCAAGCTATCTAAACGAAAAAAACCGGAAATTTGTAAATCGATAAAAAAATATTTAAAAGAAATTGAGTTTTCCAATTTTTTTAAATAAAATCTTAAAATTTTGCATAAGGACCTAGAATTTAATTCTAAGCAATTTATTCAAATAACTTTTTTTGATATCTCGTCAACTAACCTCACTTTTTGTAAATTAACAATATTTTTTTTAATTTGACGCTATACCAGTGGTCACGTGACGTATGTCAAAATCGATTTTTAGGTTATCGGACATGCAGAACCGATCCCCTGGGAAAGTTTTTCCGATACTCTCCTAATAAAAATTTTTCCCATATGTTGCGAACTTTTTGCCGGTCACTGTATATATATATATATATATATATATATATATATATATATATATATATATATATATATATATATATATATATATATATATATATATATATATATATATATATATATATATATATATATATATATATATATACAGGGTGTTATGAAATTCACTGCATATATTGAAACCAGTAAATCCTGATATGAATTCAGATTGAATAAAAATATTCATAAATAGCCCTTCACTATAAAAAAGGTTGATATCGGCCCTCAAAAAAATATTTTTTAGTCTCAGCGCACCACTGGTAATAAACACATGGCCATATAAAAAACCACGAGCAATGTCAGTTACAGAAAAAACTCATTTGTTTTTACGCGAGATGTTGCCAAATCTTTCTAGTCCCTCCCATGTAACAGGTTTAAAAAAATAATATTTTTATTATCTTTAAATAAAGAAATCCTACTACTTAACTCTTTCAAAACACTCAATTTCAAAAAGTTAAAATACTACAATACAAAAAATCCAACAGCTGTTCAAACAAAGATTACAATAATAATTTTCAAATAAGCGGACCAGACATTTTTAGAGGAAAAGGCTACCTATCCAAAATTAGCTTCAAACAAAGAAATTTTAATTGCGCAATAAAAACTTGCAACAGTTTAACAAAAATAACTCAGAAGAATTGTATGAAGCTAACGTATACAAAAAAGTGAGGAAACACTAACTTTTGTACTTTTCAGTAACTAGAACTAACCAAAATCTAAACCAAAAAGTAATTAGGTTGACAACTTATCACCCTTATTAATCCGCTTCTCAACATTTTGACACAGATCAAAGGATGTTATCTATATATATCAGCTAATATCACTCTCACTACATTTCATTACAGTTAAAAAAAGTAATAAACACTAAAATCACAATAAAAGCATTGTAAAGAAATAAACATCATAATATGACACGAAAAATACTGCCTTTTTTAAACTGGTGAAATGATATTACTAACTCAAATTTACTATAACTAACTCAAAACACTAAATTTCAAAAAGTTAAAATACCTATAATAATCGAGGGATCAGCTGTTCAAACGAAAACTACCACCAAACACCAAACTAAACATCCAGAAATCTGTTTTGCAAAACTTAATATTCTACAACACTCAGCCCATACGATAATCTATTAAATAGCACTGTAATAAATAATTAAATGTGTTAAGATTATTTAATAAACACTGCAAAGTATAAAACTGTTTTAAGGAGCAGAATAAAATATTCCAACAACGACCATAACTTGTTGAAAACGTTGAAAATACTACTCAAAGAAAATAAATAGGGACAATAGGGTAAGCGGAAGATACTACTGTTGTAGTTAAAACTATATTCTTAATAAAAACATAGGGTTACAATATGCACCGGTGTATAAGTGGTGGCATATGACTACTATCCATTTCTAAAGTTTTGACCCCTCAGTTTGGAAGCTTGTAAAGTAAAAAGTACAATTTAAAAAAATATAATTTTCACATATTTCGGTCAAGTTACTTGTCTCTATTACACATGTAAAACTTTGTAACCGTAGATGCCTTGGTGCTTTTCTAATGGGAAGGTAAGTGTAAAATTGTCACCATTTTTTCCCTATTTCATCAATTACTCAATTGTAAAAATTTATTGTGCCTTACTGGTACTCCCAGGCCTAACTAATTTTTTACAGGCGATAAAGTGAACCTTACTTTAGTCCCAAAAAATATTAGTTTTATTTTTTTTTCTTAGGTTTGGTAGTAATATTCAAAAAATGATTGTGGTTATGTAATTACTACCAGTAATCTTACAGCAAAAATTTTTGTTTTTTTGTATTACATATAAAGAGATGTAACTTTACGTTTAACGAAAATTTTGTTTTGGCAGTTGTCATAAACGTAAATACAAACAATTAATTTGTGTAAAGGATAGCAGCATTGTGCTTGCGGGATGGAGCGGGGCGTCGAAGGTGCAATAGTATGGGTGTTAAGGTAATAATCATTAAAGTAATGCAATATAGTGACGGTTTTTTTGTGCTCTATATGATAAATTAGGTAACTGGTAACATTAATAAAAAATAAGTATACGCATTGGTACATATTTACATTTATTTGTATTTAACGATTTTCGATTGTTTCATTACGATCTATAAAATAGGCAAAACGTGTGTAGTAGAACAATAGCAATTTAAAAATATTACTTCAAAGTGAGTAACGTAAATAGGCCAATTAGCTTTATTTATTTATAATTCACCTAAAAGAAAAACAATATTTTTGATGTTCCCTTATTTTTATGATTCGCATATTTGGAAAATTGTAACAAATGCTGTGGTGAGTTTGTCTGCATTTGCCTTTGCTTAATAATAAAAGAAATATGTGAAAGTGGCCTGTTTACGTAGAATCATATCTGATTTAACTTTTAAGGTACAAAACCCTGATAAAATTTAGTTAAACCTAAAACTCAAAATAACCTGATTGGATTACACCACTCTTTTTTACCGAAGAATACCTACACTTATGGATCGTTTTCTCCTTCTTCATCATTACTAAAGTCTTCATTTGAATCATCATCTTCATCTAAATTTATAATTAATGGTTCTACAACAACATCAACTAAGTGGTCTTTTTCTCTGTAGGATTCCTCAATTTTATTAGCGTGTCCAACGCAATTTTCCCAAACAGAATTTGGCACGTTCTGCATCGTTTCAAGACACAAATTTAGTACATTTGTGATTTTAAACGTAGTATTCAATTTTGCCACTTTATTTTTCACATATGCCCTAATTAATTCAATTGCGTTGAATTCGCAGTATGCAACTGGCAACCATAGAAGCTTTACATTATCATTACGTAACTCCTTTGCAATTGTATCTAAAAGATACGTTTTTGGAAAGTGATAGTTCTTGCATAGGTCTAACAGCATGGGTTTGGTTAATTCATTAAACGTTGTAAATCCATCGGGCAATGTTGCTTTTCGCTGGGACATCCATTCTATTATTTTTTGTTTTGTCCAGGCAGCTGTAGGATTTCGAAAATTAGGATCCAACGATCCAACATTGTATGATACGGTGCATGGTCAATTACGATTACTGATTTGTCAGGTATTACGGAAAGCACTGTTCTAAACCATTCTTCGTAATGTTGTTTATTCATCTCGTTATGGTAATCCACTGACGCCGCACTTTTTTCCCAACGAAACACTTCAGGCAGCCATCCAAAAACCCATTTTTACTACCAATATGTAAGATAATAACCCGTTGTCCTGATCCTGATGGCCGTTTTATTCCACCTCTAAAGCCATTAATTTCCTGTATACCACCTCTGTATTCATCAAAATTATCCCGTTTTGTGGGATTAACTCTTTCAACCCAGCCAAACTTCCTTGAATGATTTGCACCGCACCATGTTTCATCTGTATAAAATATTTGCCCAGAATCTTACGATATCTCTTTATGGCGTATAAGGATTCCGCTCTTCTGGCAGCAATTGTGTTTTGTTCCATTAAAATTGGCTTATTAATTGTTTTTATAGGAAAACCCAAGTTCTTTAATCCATCGGTACAAAGTCATTTCTGAAAATTCTGGTAAATAATCGACATCTTCTTTCAATTTCTGGTAAACTTCTTTTATAGAAGGAAACCGGCGCTCCAGGTAAAAATTTAATATTGTTCTCCTTATGGCGCCCTGCAAAATCTCATCACATTCCAGTCGGGACCTTCCACTTCTTCCTTTTGATGGTATACTAATACCGGAACTTTTTTCTTCCGCAGTATCACGTTTAATGGTGCTTTCACTAATACCCAGGCAATCTGCTGTTCTTTTAACCACTTGCTCAATCAAAATATTTTCCAAACCGGTGTCTTTCTCTTTTGTTGAAAGTACGCTCTGACTTTTAATATAATATTTTTCATTTGTTCGTTGCACTGACGAGATATTTTAACTTATTAGACTGTAGTTAGGTACCGTATTTTTGGTTCAGATTATATCAGGTATTTATATAAATTCGAACAAGATAATCTTAAAAATCGTGTGAAAACAATAATAATTTCAAATTACTATCTACCACTAAAACCAAAAATTTAAATCAACAATAACTAGATATAAACAACCACAATCAACTAAATAATATTATTTTACAAATCTTTTCAATACATAACAAATAGATTAAATTCTAAACAAATAAAAATACATGGACCTACGGACTACAGACGACCTTTACGACGAATCCACCATACTGTGATTATGTCGGTAAAGGAGTTTAACACTTTGCATCTCTTTCTTATGTGGCTTTTAATATTTATTACAAATTTACAAGAACTAAAGGTGCTTTTTTTAATTTTGTGTAATAAAATACATTTGTATAATAATAACTACGTCTACGAGTGTAAAGATTTTTTTTAAAGTTTTAAATTGTCCACAGTACAGCTGATACACAAACATCATTAAAAAATAAAAAACTAGAATTTTAGACACATACTACCAATCTCTTGCGAAAGTATAGATATTTTTCTATCTACCTTCAAAATTGCATTTAAATAGGGAAAAAATTAACCAATATATAGACATGAGAAAATCGTTTATCAGTATTAACGCAGTAAAATCGTTGTTTTTTTCTACTTGATTATGAATAAGTTCAATATCGTTTACACTACAATAATACATTTTTTGGAAGAAACTCTTGGATAACGTCCTAACAAGCTGTAATTTTTTCAGTTTATTCTGCCCCGTGGTTTTTTTGTTATTGACCCTCAGACTGAGGGGTCAAAACTTTAGAAATGGATAGCAGAGCATATTGGCTAGTAATAAAGCTTTGCAAACGGGGATATTCCAGGGACAGCTCTAACCTAGTTGGAAATAAAATTAGGATTCGATTTGAAAATTTATCCACATTGTATAATTTGAAAATGCGAAATACGAAAATACTTCGGTTAAAGTAATATAACATACAGGGTGTCTAAAAAGTCTTAGTATGGCTAAATATCTTTGCTATTAATAAAGATAGAGACACCAAATTTTAGTTATGTCTTATTGATTAATAAATCTACTTTTTATGTAATTTGACTTTTTCAATCCCCTTGGGGGTGATGCTAGGGAGTTGAGGTCCTTTCTTTTAAAAGTCTTCAGAAAAGAAACATTTTACCGCAAACCACATATTTTAATTCATTTTTAAATGGCTAGCCTATAAAAATTATAAATCGTAAATCGTATAATCGGCGGGACATATGTCGACCGTTGGTCGACCTCTTGTGCCATACAGTACCAGTCTTCGTGCACATTTATTTTTTCTTTTGTGGGGCACATTTTTTTCTAACTTTTTTCCAACTTTTTCTACTTCTTCATTTGTCGTTTTATATTTATTTGTTCATTCACTTTTAAGAATATATCCCCAATAGTCAACGTACCACTACGTATTTAACTTTATAACTTTTTCCTCAAGTTTGTTTCGACTTTATTTTTTGGTTTTTGCCATCTGAGCAGTAGACCAAAATGCGTGCCACGCGCAAAGTGCTACACATGCGCACGGAATTTCAGGAGATGGACTTTGGTGTCTACATTTGAACCCACACCAGAATATATCAACAATGGTCAAGGTACCACTACGTATTTAACTTTATAACTTTTTCCCAAATTTTCTTCGACTTTATTTTTCGTTATTTGCAATCTCTCTCTTGCCATCTCTTCAGACACCCACGGTACGTTAGTACTTAGGCTTGAAGTCTACGTGTGATGTCTTAGATAAAAAAAATCTGCGCAGTAGACAAAAATGCGCACCACGCGCAAACCGAGCGTGCTAGACATGCGTACGTAATTTCAGGAGATGTACTTGGGTGTCTACATTCGAACCCATTCACTTTTAAGAATATATCCCCTAGAGTCAAGGTACCACTACGTATTTAATTTTATAACTTTTTCCCCAGTTTTTTCGACTTTATTTTCCGTTTTTTGCCATCTGCGCTGTAGGCCAAAATGCGTACCACGCGCAAACCGAGCGTACTATACATGCGCACGAAATTTCAGGGGATGTACTTTGGTGTCTACATCCAAACCTATCCACTTTCAAGAATATATCTCCAATAGTAAAACTACAACTACGTATTTAAGATATTTCTACGATTTTATGACGTCATACTTTTTTGAACATTCTTAACTATGTGCCATTGTGACACCGCACAACAAGAATATGGGATGAAACATCAGCACATTTATTAAAAATATATAAACACAATCTTACGGTGGTACGGAACCCTATATGCGTGAGTCGAACTCGCACTTGGCCATTTTTTTTATTTTACACAATCACAGCAACGCCCATGAATAAAATTATTTTTGTCAAATACCGTATACGTACGTACTTATTTTCGGCATTGAAGCCTCTTGTTATTTATTCAAGGGTTAGCCTTACCATAGTTATTGAGACTTTTGCGTCTTGTGAGAAATTCACAATATTGTAGTGGCACCATTTTTTTTTCACACAATCACGGCAACGCCCATGAATTAAATTATTTCTGTCAAATACCGTATACGTACGTATTTACTTTAGGCATCACCGCCTCTGGTAACTGACTAACAGTGCCTGCCTTACTTATTACGTTAAAAGTTGTTTAGAATGACCACCATGAACTTCTTGGCAGTAATAAAGTCCATTTTGGAACTCTGCCAAGAAGTAACATCTGCCATTCTCGAAAAGACCTTTAAAATGAGGTACCACACGGCATAGGGTTGCATTTAGAATTTTTGACCTCAACTCCCTAGCGTAACCCCCAAGGGGGTTGAAAAAGTCAAATTACATAAAAAAGTAGATTTATTAACCAATACGATACAACTAAAATTTGGTGTCTCTACCTTTATTAATAGTAAAGATATTTGCCCATGCTAAGACTTTTCAGACACCCTGTATGGTATATCACTGTAACCGAAGTATTTTCGTATTTCGCATTTTCAAATAACACAATGTGGATAAATAAATATTTGTATTTTATTTTCAGATCGAATCCTAATTTTATTCCCGACTAGGTTAGAGCCGTCCCTGGAATAACCCCCGTTTGCCAGCTTTGCTTATGACCAATAAGGACGCGGATAGTTCTAAAAGGTGTCTGGTCCTCCCATGTTGCCGATTCGGGGCAAAACGATTCGTGTTGATTGCATTATTTAAAAAATTTATTATAAAACGAGAGCTTTTTCTCATTTTTAATGTAATATAAAATGGTACGTATGTATTTTTTACATCGATATTGGCGTGGCACGGTGAATGCTGTATTTCTTCTGCACGGCTTCTATAATTTGGCAACAGCGTTGGACAATAATTTGTCTGAGGTGACGCTATCCACTAAAATGGTTTTTTTTGCCGTCAGTTCGTATAAGTTTTAGACTTTAAACGGTTTCTAATGTTGCTTAATCCAAGATTCCGAGATGCTTAGCTTACGGATATCGTTTTGCGGGGTACGATGAAGGAAATAGTGTATTATAGTAAGTATGGCAATTGAAAACATGAATTAACTGCGAAGTCGCGTTGAATGGAGAAAATCTTTCAACGGGTTCGGGGCCCAGAGTACCTTAGTGTTCGGGACAATAATGAGGACAATATGGTACGAATCATGCTTGTTTGGGAGCAAATTAGAGACATTTTCGGTACATTCCCTGCTAGATAAGTACCAATCATTTTTTGCAACTTTTTATTAGTTTTACTTATTGATATTTAAATTATGTTAGGCAACTACTGGTTAAAACTAAGGCTGCGGACAGAAAGGAGTGAGTGGTTTCCCAGTGGCCTTTTTACCATTTTTTAGTTTTTTCTTCGGAAAAGGTTTAAATTTGTTTTACCTTTGTCTTAAATTACGGGTAATAACAGAAAATAATTAAGATTCATAATATCTGGCAACGTTTCAACAAATTCAATTGTTTTTAATTTTTCGCGCGCAAATTTACGTCAAGCGCCTTGTGTATGCTTAGTCAGGTGCGGCGAATATAGACTGGTTTTAGGGTATTTTTGAAAATTTTTAAAATGTTCGATTTAAGAAAAAAAAGTATTGGGTATGTCTGTAGACTACCCCAGGAGTCACCCATTCCAATATATGCAGTGAATTTAATAACACCCTATATATATATATATATATATATATATATATATATATATATATATATATATATATATATATATATATATATAGTTATTTGTGGTGTGGTGTATTTAGTACTTTAATTTATTTATTTGCAAAATATTTTGCATATATATAATTTCTGGAATCAGTAAAAATAAAGCACATTTTCTTAGAAAACGTATTTAAATGAAAAACTAATTAATTATTATGTTTTAATACCATAATACATATTAATAAAATTTTGAAACAACAAAAAACAGCTTTTTACTTAAATATTTCTTGGCTTTTAGTGCATTCAAAAGTTTGTCTTATCGTATTTTGCTGTTTTTTGGGATTTTAGACCATTCTGGTGTAAAGGAGGACAAATTGCGTCCTCCGCAGAAGCTGCGGAGGACAGAGGACATTTTGGTTCAAAGGAGGACTGTTTGCCTGGCTGGAGGACGGTTGGCAACCCTACTCTGAATCTAACGTTCAGATTCACTAAAAAGGTTTAAGATTTAGTACTGGTTTAAATTAAGATCTTCTAGTTCATCAGGTTTTGACAGGTTTTGTCCTATAATTGTCGTCATTAAAAACTTTTGAGCTATTCTAGTACTTGAGCTATTTGTTTGGTTTCCTAATGATTTCATCTTGGAACGTGTTGCTAGAATGAATTTAATTCTATTATTGTGGAAAGCACGTACTAAAAGTATAATTTCCTTGATAAATTTGCGAGAAACAAATTCATAATATAAAACTTAGTTGGCTTCTTCTTACACTTGTCAGTTTAAAACGTTTTGTAGTCAAATTAGACCGATCGAGCGTTGGAGAATTTGGCCGTAAGTTATTTTCAGTATTGTGAGGAAAGTTAATTCAGTTTTCAGCTTCCTGATTTAACGATAGCAAAGGGCTAGGTAAGCTTCCATCACAGAGCTGTTCCAGTTCTTTAATTTTACTTCTAAAGTATTATGTATGGGACTGAATATTTAAATCAGGGTTTTATTTGTAACTTGTATTGAGAAAATATAGAATAAAAAAGTAGGGTTAGAAATAGTTTGTAGTAATTTGCATACTTCTGCGGCGCACCTTATGCCAAATATACTATGATGAGTATCCTTAACTATGTATCGTACTTACCGGTTAAGAACCAACATAAAGGAGAACAAAAATAAAATTAAGCAAAAGAAGAATAGGGTGTTCTGAGCGAAGCAAGCTGTTGCACAGCGCGTTCAAATTAATTTTTTTTTAATTTATTATAATTTAATATTTTCTTAATTTTTGTTTATTATTATTGTTGTTAGAATTTGATATTTGATAATTTAGATAAAATTGTAATTGAAATAAAATCTATGTATGTTTATTTATATTTATTTATTGTATTCCCTTTAATGAACATTGTTAAGGTGGTTGGGAATAAAATAAATTATTATTATTTTTACTCAAAATTTGCCGGAGGTAAATGACACCAAGTTCAAGGATTGGCAAAACTAGTGAATAATGACGTATTATCTGAATTAATTGGCGATGTTGATTCGTAGACTAGTCAGGGGAGGGGGAGCAGAAATTCTTCAAGATTATCCTGAGAAAATTGTCCCTGTGGAAAAAAATGTAGGTTTAATTGTCCCCGCTGATCGCCATCTTCGGATAAAAAGAAATCGTCCAGGAAATCTAGTGCCCTACTTGGAGGGTTTTATATATTGAAAGAGGGAAGAGCCGGGTCAAGCATCCTCGATGTTTGGTGCCATACGGGTGGCTTTTTGGCATCGGCTTCTAGATCTTACATCCCTACGAAAAAGTAGGCTAATTCCATAACAGGAATAATATAGAGATTCCTGTCTCAGGCACAACCATGAGGTGCCTCCAAAACAGCGTTAACCTCAGACCAATGATTGCCGGTCTAGCCAAAATCAAATTTTCAAGAAACGATCAAAACAAAATAGACAAATTTGGAATTTTGAGACTTTAGGTTGGCGGCACTGATTTGATCGGTAACATACCCGCGGCATCAAAATGCACTCTGGAACAATTTTCGAGCACTCTAATACCAGGCTTCGCGAGTCGCCAAACAATCATTTAAGGTCCCAGTCACAGTAGGGCTGGACCAAACCGAATTGGCGAAATCCTCCGACTGTACTTGGATGTAAACAGATGGATACTTATCAAAGCTCAATAAAACTATGACCCTGATATGAAATGCCAAAATCATAGAAATATAAACGAATGCATTTTTTTTAAAAACGGTAACTTAATTTAATTAACAGTCAATAAACTAAATGCCACTTTCCACCAATAGTGAACATTTGAAGCAAAGTAAAAATTCCCATGAAGAAGAAAGTCCACCCCAGGGCTTAAAAATAATAAAATTGAACGATGAAAAACTAAATCAAAGCAAGCTATTAAAACAAGGAACAAAGAGATTTAGGTAAAGTATTCAATTCAATTTCATTAAAACTCATCTGATCTAAATCAGAAACGAAGACAAGAAAGCAACGTCTACAATATGATCGGAGCCAAAAGGTACAGAAATTTTACAAAGGCAGCTTGAACTAAAAGTGCTGAAAATAATTTCCCCCAAATATCGGAATTAATTAGGCATTGTTTAACAAAGATAATTAGTATAATTCAAGCGTTACACTGACATGGTGACAAAATTGTAGTTATTGATTTATTTGTATGAATACTGAATTTTATTTTTAAAATGTAATCAGTGGTTGTGCTACACAAAACTATTTTTGGCAGCTTATAGCTATTTGGTATATTTGTAACGCCATACCCACTGTGTGTGAGGTATAGAAAGCTATTTACGTTTTACTTTTCGTGTTACCTAAGCAAACTTATGCTACCGCGGTCAAAGAAGTTTCACTTCAAAAAGAAAGAATCAGTGCCCAGCCGAAGAAAGCAAAAACTGTGTACGTGGACGTGGTAACAGTAAATAAATCGCTACCGTACTGCAGAATTCTGCTTAGTATATTTTATCATTACGGTTGATAAAATCCGTCAATTTGACGAGTGGAGCCACTGCGAGGCAACGCGGCCAAGTAACAGCGTAAAAAAGGCAAACATAACATGAAATCTTAATTGTCGATTAATTCACTTGGCATAAAATTAAGAAGCCCTTCAATGTATCTTGCGGTCAACCACCAGCGGTATTGACAAAATGTGTGGACACAGGAAACGATCTTTCTAGCTATACGAAAATCATAATAATAAGTTATACCAAGTGACATTAAAATTGTATCTGCTCATCATTTCAACCTGAGCCGCATTAGCGGTTTTTTGCGAGTTCTCAGTTTATTTTTGCGCCAGTAAAGTACATCTGAGTTTAATGGCCCCGCCGAATTTTCCGAAACATACTGCACAACTCTACCTGCTTCTCGTCCTTGCAATTTTTTTGGAGTTTTCGGGAGTTCTAAGTTTATTTTTGGAGCTAATGTCGCCCAGTAATATGATATTCAAATCTGCTGGTCAAGCAGCATCTCCCACAACGTACTGCGCAGCTCTTGCTGCCTTTTTTTATTTAGTGCGCAGCTTTATCGGTATTTCAGTAATTTTGAACTTACTTTTAAAGCTATTCGATTTTGATTTGATCTCTACTGTTTGAATTTATCACGCTATTTTACACAAATTTGGCTGTTCGTCGGTGAACATTAGACGACCTGAACCCCTGCTACAAGTGTAAAAGGATGCGCAAGTACAATAATTTCACTTGTCATAACCTAAGTGCCATTTTTTCGCGTATAAGCTAGGAGGATCGTTTTCTACATCCACACATTGTCTCAATACTATCGCGGGGTTGACCAAAATCAACATGGAGGGCTGCTTTAATGATTCAATTTTATGCCAAATATATAAACCGACCATTAAGATTGTATATTATTTAAAAGGTAAACGCATTGCGGGCGTTAAATTTAAGGATTTTTATATATCTTACTTATCACCGTCAACACTCTGATCGACGACAATTTTGCAAAGCGAAAACCCCGCTGTCATTGCAATGTATTGTGTTGGTCTACAGAAGTATTTTACTCACGTTTTATCCGCAACTATGACTGTTATTTGTTTTCATACTACATTTATTTTTTATTCATTGAAATCTACAGTGTATGTTGCTACAACAATGCTATACCAATATTATTAATTATTCAATATCGAATTTTACTTTGAATGTCTTAACTTTTACTAGGAAGGAAGCAGAGATAGTAAATATTATATTACCTGACAATATTCCAGACAATAGTTCAACCATCATACCTAGACCATACCCTTTATAACCCCCATTATGTTCATCACCTCCAAGGGGAAGAAGTTTTAAAGCTTTAAGGGCAATTCCTGGATCAGTTTCAGTTTCACCTTGGTTATTTAGCGCCCACCCTTCAGGTATAGGATGACCTTTCCGTTTGTGTAGTTCTAACTGCATACAGGTAATATTAAAGGAGAAAATAAGTTAAGTAAACTGGAGGTTTGTTTAACGGTCATTTGGGTACTTGCTTACTCGTTAGGGTTTTTAGTTTATCAAAATCGATAAAAAAATGTTTTTTCGATACGCTGTATCTTGAGGATTAAACATTAGCGGATTTTTATTCATATACTTTTCTTTGTCATAATTTTCAATTATTAGCCCTTCTTATTTTTTTTTTGTGAAAAGACGCACTGTCAGTAAAATACAGTTTGTTTGAATATTTAATTATAATGTCTTATTTAAACCGGTAAATCGCATTTTACCTTTCCAATCGCAACAGTTGTCGTGGCCATATCTAATATAAAGCTATCACCATTTTGCCCAGGAGCTCCAACTGAAAGAGGATTTGTCCCAATAGCGGCCTAGAATGATTAAACATAATAATTATTTAATTAAAAATATAAAATATACACTAGTAAAATTAGAAAAATCAAGAATTCTCTACAATTTTTTCGTGCCTTAATTTAAAATTATACTTTCAGATTCACTAAGAAGGTTTAAGATTTGGTACTAGTTTAAATTAAGATCTTATAGTTGATCAGTTATGTTTTGACACGTTTTTCTTCTGTCATTGTTAATAAGTCGTCATTAAAAACTTATGAATTATTCTGATATTTCAGCGGTTTGCTTAGTTTCCAAGCGATTTTCATCTTGGAACGAGTTGATGTAATGAATTTAGTTCTATTTTTGTCGAAAGTATGACTTAAATTGCCCTTTTTTTTATATAAATTTGCGGAAAAGCTCAGAAATAAATTCATAGTATAAAACTGAGTTGTCTTATTCTTACACTTGTCAGTTTAAAACTTTTGGTTGCCAAATTAGACCGGACTAGCGTTGAAGAATCTGGCTGTTTAAGTTTATTTTGCTAGAGAAACTTTCGTAAAATTAAAATGATACGAAAGCATTAAGACATAAGCAAATTTCGTAAAGAAATAAAATTTTATGAAATTTTGGACATTATTCTTACCTCTTTGGCTCTACTGGGTACCGTGACTGGCGAGGTGTTTGTTACAGATATACCAATACACCCTTCATTAATAGCTTGCGAAGTATACATACCAGCAATGCCATAGTGATTCGAACCTTAAAAAACTTAATTTAATGTTTATCTACGGCTTGCAGGTCCCTGCGGTGAGGCTTAAAACACTTAACTATATTTCTGTGCATAAATAAAAATTTAAAAATCGGCTCTCAGCATTTTATATAATAGCTATTTATGTCACTGGTACTTAAAAGTGGGTTTTATTGAACTTGTGTGTTTGGTCGAGGGAGCTTGCGAGCGATGCCAATAAAAGGACCTTATTATGTACGAGTGCCATACACGGTTTTTATATACGATTAGCTTGCGCCCGCGACTTCGTCCGCGGTATAACAATTTTACTCCATTACAAACCTTGAACCCCTATTTCACCCCTTAGGGGTTGATTTATTAAAAACTGTAAAACACGTGTTTTTATTTTTTAAATACTTCAAAGAAGTTTAGAATTAATAGGACCATCTAATATTTTTTCTCCATACGAAGTTTGAACCCTGTTTCATCCCCTTAGGGGTTGAATGAAAAACCCTTCTGTAGTGCATGTCTACATTATATAAGAAACCTCTGCGCAACAATAAAGTTTATTGACTCAGCGGTGTGGGCTGTGCGTATATATGTCAGTGAATCAGTCCGTCAGTCAGTTTCCTCTTTTATATATAGAGAATTTGTAATGACGCGGCCTTTAGGCATTTATTTAAAAGGGATAGCGCATATAAAATAAAGGAAGGAAAAAAAATTAAAGAGATTTTATAAGGGACTTATTTTAATGAAAATAACAGAAAAGGAAATTCTCAAGAATAAAATTTTGCAACACATAGGGAAATGTTTAAAAAGAAATTAACCAAACACGAATAAAGAAAATTTAATAAATAAAATTAGTAAAGAATAGTTCACACAAAGGAAACGTTGAAGTACTATCAAAAAATAATTGATATAAAATTATTTAAATAACTAAGTGGCCAAATAGTTAATTTTAAGAAGTGCTTTAATTAGTCTATCAAATTTTATTCAAATTAACCTACTTAGATAGGAGAACCAACACTTTATTTCACAATTAATTTAGAGTAATGAATTTAATCCATTTAATTGCACCAAGAAGTATAAAAACTTTTGTAATTGACCGAACATTCTAAAAGAATAAAACTAACCCTCTGTACTGCTATTGGTGGTGAAATTTCTCCCCTCTTAATAAAGAAGATCTTTTTAATTATCCTAGCAAGACCAAGAAATCTGTGCTTTGTCTTTTCTGATTGGCCTACGGAAGATTCGCCCCGTGACGAACTTACAGAAATATCGACCTAGCTGCCGTGTATCTCACTATTGCAAAAGATTGCACAATATTATGGCCTAGATAATTGATAGCTTTGTTGTGAACATATTAGGAACACCTACAACCCATAAATGTCAGAGAAGGGAGGAAAAACAACCCCCTTTGTAATAAAAAAGTAATAAAAGCTTGATGATTCATGCAAGTTCCTTTGTTTGGTTAAAAAACTAGGCTACCCACGCGTCAACTTTTCCGAGGAAGCCGTTCACAAAACGTGTTGTTTTGGCCTCGATTCCGCGAAAGGGATCATGAACGGGGAAAGATGTATGGGAAAATTGGCTATTTAAGCGGTAAGACGCCTGCTTGGGGGGTCACTACAGTTGAAGCTTACCTAATGTAAGGGTAATCGCTGCCCGTTTTTATAGCGAAAATTCTGTCCGCTGGGAAAGTTCAAAAGTCTGGATGCAATAAATACGGTGTTAGTCGGAAATTTTGGAGCTCGTCGCAAATTCTTAACAAAAAGCTCGTAAAAAGAAGTGAAAAAGTAAGGGCGCTTGAAATAAAAGGTATTGTCTAGAATTATTGGGAAATTATTGAGAAATTTTACGAAAATTGTGAAAAGTGTATTTTGGGTGGCTCCCAACCGTAATTGGTGGAAATAAAAGTTTAATTGATCCAGAATTTTGCGTTTTGCTGTTAGGGAACAGGAAAACCTAGAAATTAGTTAGAATGTATACTTAAAAGTCAAAATTTCATTAATAATCTGGGTTAGTGCAAAAACCTCTGCAATAAGTATTAAACTGTTAAGATGTCTATTGCAGGGCTAGATAGGGGACTAAATTGTTGACACGGGGCTCTTCCGGACTCCACGCAAAAGTTTTTCTTGTCACCGCCAGCTGTATTCCCAGGTTACCGCAAAAAGGCCAACTAGATAATGTAAAGAGAGGTAGGAGTCAGTGGTGCGTGTTACAATTTCATACTACTGTTTTTTCGTGATTTTTCAGTAGTTTTTATCTAAAAAAATAAAATAGCAACAATAAAAATATCGGTATTCAATATAGCAGAGATTGCTTTGAATTTCGTTGCCCTTAGTCCAGGCATTTATACAGGAACAGTTTTTTTATAGTGTTATAAGGCGATATCTCAAAAAAAGTTTAAAATATTTTCATGAAATTTTGGTGAGTTAATAGGAAGATGAGGGAACATATTTAAACCTATTTTTAACATTTGCCCCTCTTTCTGTTTTGAGGGGTGGGGGTAACTTTGGAAGTTTAAATGGAATGATGTAGGTACTTTTGTTTATAAAATTAGAGTCTTCATAAAAAACTACGAATGTGTACAATTTTTTTTTGATTTGCTGTTTCGGATACGGAATTATGGTTAATTAAATTTTAATTGTATTTAAAAAATAAATAAATTTTACCAATAAATCAAGTTTACTTATTTTAGAATTATTATTCGGTTCCATGGAAAAGCGTTATTTTTACTTAAGTCTTAAGTCAAGTTATTTTTAGTTACGACTATACGACTGCACCTATCAAAGCAGTTAGACTTTGATGAGTGCGTGCGCCATCTGAGGAAGCATAATCGTCCACTATACCCAAAATCATTTTTATTAGTTGATTTATTTGGGCGTGTTCTGATATGTCAGAACGCCAGATTGTCAGAAGACGTATCCACTGTAACTGTAGCCTAAAACAAAGCGTAAATTGTCGCAACAATATCGGTCGCTGCGCTGAAATGTGATTCTATGAATAATGCTGGAGCCTCTTGAGCAACTTATGTTTATGCATTATGGTGCTTCCTACCAAAAGCGGTTACCATTCCAATTCCAACATCTTTGGCCTTCTTAATAGCTAAATCCATACAATATTTTCCTATAACTGCTCCCAATCCATTGTTACCATTTACCAAAGCTGTGGCAACAGTTTCCTTTTCTATTTTTGGAATGGCATTCGGGTTTAATACTTTGTCCACTATGTCATTAATGTACCAATCTAAAATTTTATTTAAAAATCTTACAGTGATGCCTGTATGATAAAAAAAAACATGGAAATGTAAAAGTTTCAAAAATGTGCCACTGAATACACTATACTTACTATTCTAACATTCTCAAAATTACTTGCAAACGATTTTTCATAGATTATCCGCGCAAAACGAATTATTTTTTTTTCTAATTGCCCACACAAGGTGATCTATTAAATATGTAGGTACATATTTAATTTCGTCAGTATTATCAAACGGAATACGTATGCACCAAGTAAATAATTACTGGTTTTTGACATACTAGGCAAAAACAATCTAATATGCTCTTGTTTGTGTGAACATTAAACACCTTAATTTTAACTCTGTTATAAAAAGTTGTTAGTACAACAATAACTAACTCACATGAAAAAAATAAAAATGAGGTTTAAAAAAAGGTATGACAATAACATAGAAGTAGTAATGTAGCCAGAGCTAGTAGTTAAAACAAAGACGATACTCGCGAATTTCAGATTATTCCGAAATGAATGTGAAAGAGATTGCACTTCTATTATATGGGCGTGAAAAAAGGATGATAAAAAAAGAGACTGGGAGCATCCTTTCGTATCGAATCGCCCTACAAGTAGTGCTTTCCACTTTGTATGCAGATCTGAGAAAATATCCTTTCAAATTCTTTAATTTTGTGGGAATGTCCATGTCATGGTTCGATGAATTACTCACTGAATAGTGTGTGGTATAACTATCCCAAATCGCTGGTTTATTTTCAATTTCTAAAATAAATCCTCTCGTTGGCAACACAGCCTGCGACTAAATAAGAGATCCGCGACAGCTGCATAATATGTATTTTAATGGTAGCGACGCTGGCAGTACATGCGATGCGTGGTGTCGAAGCTGCCGCGACGTGGCGAGTGTCGCCAGGCCGGAGCCAGCAGTGGTACTCTGCGTCGTTATAGTAATCTACTATAGCTTTCTACTATAGAAATCTATTAGCGTTTTCTACTATCGTCAAATGTGCAACTCTGTTTAGTTGTAGACAATGATCGGGTATCTTCGGACTCGCCAAAGTGGTAACTGTCGTAGCTAAAAACATTGAGGAAATTCTAGGGATTTTAAATTTTATAACTAGAAGTTTTGGACAGAAGAAAAAGTTTGGCTATTCAAAACATATACGTATTACTACTATATAGCGAACGACGAAAAAATGTTGAAGCAAAGACGTAGCCTTTGGAAACAATTGCTAACCAGTCACGTGATGTACTGAACTATGACAACATGGCCGCTCGCGCCTGTCATTCAAAAGTTCACATTTGAATCTGACAAGCCTTCGATTTCGCCGTAGCGTTATTTTGTGAATAATCTGATAATTTTTAATTTAATTTATAATAAAATATCAGAAAAACCAATAAGTATAAATTATTATATACTTGAAAGTACAATATTGAAACAGAGTTAATAATATTTTAGATAGAAAATGAGATCTTGTTTCGCATGTCGACGGTCAGTTGAGAAAGACAAAGTGATTTTGCATAGGTAGGTAACTAATTATTTAAGAAGATTTTGATTTTAATTATAATGTATTATATAAAAATTAATAATTACAGTAAATTATACTTAACTATTGTGTGTTTTAATTCGAGCTTGAATAATGTGTTTTTTTAGATTTCCAAACCATGCCTCGCTTTATTTACATAATGTTCTTACCCGTTTTGCCCAAAAATCTCAAATTAAAAATGATGTATTCACTCTTCAGTTTACATTCTTGTGAAACTACAAGTAGTTTTTTCACTTCTTGCTGCTTAAAACTGGCATTATCGGTACATTAGCTAACTTTGGTAATTATTGATAGTACTGGAAACAGCGAATTTTTTCATGAAATTTTGCACATACCCTAATTTTGGGTCGTAGAACACGAATCCGAAGTCAGCTTTTGGCGGTCTCGTATTGTTTTTCCAAAAAAAAATTGTTTTTGGAAAACTTTTAGGTTAACTTTTAGGTTACCTTTTTGTTATAGATTCCTTTAAGTTTCGACACTTTCACTTCAACATATCTGTAAACTTATAATTTTAATTAGTTTTCGTCACACAAAACACCACATTTAGGCAAAAATAGCTAAGAAAATTGCTGTTTTCTATAGAAAATTCCATTTTATCGCTCTAGACGTCATTATTTTGCCAGCTGTCAATTTTCCGGCGTTGCCACGTTTACAAAGCATTTTTCTCGCAAATTTTAACAATTTCCGGCCATAAATAAATCCAAAAAAAGAGATGGCAATATGAGAGTAAAATAAGACAGATAGCATTTTATTTTCCCTAAAAGGGCAAAAAGATGACCCCAACCAACACCCTGGGGCACCGATCCCTCTTCGCCTGCGCGGAAGGAGACTGGTCAGGGCCCCTAACCAGGTGCTAACCCTGTTCCGACCTTAGGGTGCCCTCCGATCCACCGTTCGTATCAAAAACTTTTCTAAGTCGGTGAATTAGGTGACAGATCTAATATTTTCGATATAACGGTGGTATAACGGTGGATCGGAGGGCACCCTAAGGTCGGAGCAGGGTTAGCACCTGGTTAGGGGCCCTGACCAGTCTCTTTCCTCGCAGGCGAAGAGGGATCGGTGCCCCAGGGTGTTGGTTGGGGTCATCTTTTTGCCCTTTTAGGGAAAATAAAATGCTATCTGTCTTATTTTACTCTCATATTGCCATCTCTTTTTTTGGATTTATTTATGGCCGGAAATTGTTAAAATTTGCGAGAAAAATGCTTTGTAAACGTGGCAACGCCGGAAAATTGACAGCTGGCAAAATAATGACGTCTAGAGCGATAAAATGGGATTTTCTATAGAAAACAGCAATTTTCTTAGCTATTTTTGCCTAAATGTGGTGTTTTGTGTGACGAAAACTAATAAAAATTATAAGTTTACAGATATGTTGAAGTGAAAGTGTCGAAACTTAAAGGAATCTATAACAAAAAGGTAACCTAAAAGTTAACCTAAAAGTTTTCCAAAAACAATTTTTTTTTGGAAAAACCATACGAGACCGCCAAAAGCTGACTTCGGATTCGTGTTCTACGACCCAAAATTAGGGTATGTGCAAAATTTCATGAAAAAATTCGCTGTTTCCAGTAATATCAATAATTACCCTAACTTTTAGTCCACTTTTCACAAATAAAAACACAGTAATCTTTACTTTTGAAAGGTAAAAAGACGAGAAGGAAACCGACAAGCTCACATTTTAAATGCTGTCAGAACTAACAGTGACAGTTCCGTCAAAAGTGCATACATCACGTGGTACAAAACCAAAGAAAAGAAGATTTTATCTTTGCTTCAAATTTTAAGAACGGGTAGATTGGATGCTAACAATATAGTAGTAATACGTATATGGTTCAAAAGTATGGTTATGTCGAGTGACTTTTCGAAAATCAATTAGGGAATACAAACCACGTGATCCAATATAGCGGTTGTGGGCAAACATAAATGACATTTAGTTGTTTCCCATATGAACAGTTAAGAAGAAGATTATTATTAAGTATAGATTTTATTTTTGAAACTTGTGTTTCTTAAAATTTGTGTTATTTAACTTTTACGTGACTTCTCTACCCTGCAGTGGGACTCTGCGTCGTTATAGAAAACTACTATTGCTTTCTACTATAGAAATCTATTAGCGTTTTCTACTAAAGAAAATTTGCAACTCTATTTAATTGTAGACTAATGATCGGGTATCTTCGGAACTCGGCAAAGGGGTAACTATCACTACATTTGGGAAAATTCTAGGGATTTTAATTTTATAACTAGAAGTTTTTGATACAAAGAAAAGTTTGATTATATTTAATGTTCGAGGTTCATGTTCAAAAATATTTTACCCTTTACCTAAATTCAACTTTTTCAGTTTTTCCATGTGCCAATCCAAACCCCTTCTAGAACTAGTTACACCTAAGTACAGTTTATGCCATAACACAGCTGTGACTTAAGTAAGTTAAACAGGGGCGCACCCAGGATTTTGTCTCAGGAATTATACAATTCGGTGGATTTTTTCAATTAGTAGTGCACTTTTTTAATTTATAATTAATAGGATGTTAGTTTATGGGGGACTGCAGCCCCCAACCCCCCTGAGTACGCCACTGAAGTTAGACACCGCAACGTCATCAGCCGAGAACTTACTGCCGTTGTCGACTGGTGACGTTGCGGTGTTTAACTTAAAGAAGGCCCTCACGGATGGAAAAAGCGGAACAGCGGACAGACGCTTCGTTTGTTAAACATGGCGGCATTCAACTAACCATATAATGAAGCGCCTCTCCGCTGTTCCGCTTCCTCCGCCCGTGAGGACTCACTTTTACGTTACTAGTTCTAGCATCTTTGGCTATTTATTTGGATCTTTTTATTTCTGGATGAGCTTCAGCGAAGTTAATGAAATAAAGTCAGTGTTCATTTCTTACGCGCATTTTACTACAAAAATACTTTTTGTTTGTTGCTTATTTAAAACGATTTAGTACAAAATTTATGTATTTCGAACCCAAAATTTTTCAACTGAGTAGGTAATTTTTATCCAAATTATAAGCAAAGTGCCATGTATGCATGAAAGCAAATTAAGGAGCTTTCACTGGTCCTTTGTATTTTTTTATAAGCTCTGCACTTAGGACGATTTGTGGTTATACCTAATGCCAGAGTGAAAATGTTCAAAATTTTGAGACTCGTTAGGTATAATCTTAAACGGAAAAAGCAATAGTTCAAACATATTACCTCAAAAGCCTTCGTTCACCGAATACCGAACCGGCAGTGCTCCGATCCAAAAATATGTAAAGAACTTGATTCATAACCTCACAAAATCCATAACTACAGCGGTGGCGATGTCGTTTCAAGACGACAAGATGGCTACCACATAATCGACTTCGAAACCTACGCAGAGTACGAAACGATTGCTCCGTTTCTACAAATAGAATTCTACGACATCGCGGAGTCCCACTACAGCGTTGGTGATGTCGATGTCATTTCAAGACGACAATATGGCTGCCACATAATCGACTTCTAAAGCTACGCGGAGTACGGAACGATCGCTTCGTTTCTACAAATAGATTTCTACGACATCGCGGAGTCCCACTGCAGGTGTCAGATTCTCATCATATGCTTTCGTCTAATGTCTGGCGGCGCGCTGAGTGTGCCACTCAAAGCTCTGGGAGCAGAAAGGATAACGTAGCGAAAAGTGGCGGAGAGCTTACATCTCTACTTTATTTTTTTCAAACATTTTTGTCCATTTATTTTCTAAAAAAAATTACTCTTGGTGTAGGCACAAACATACTTACATAAGATACGAGTATATTATTTATCAACGAAATAAATATTGTATTTTTTTTAAATAAGAATCTAAGTTTAGCGGGGCGCGGTTAAACTAAATTTTTTCTTTTATAAATTATAATTTTTTTATGTGCCTATACTGGACACTTATTGATGTTTTTTCATTGCAAAGAACTAAGCAATAATGTATAAAAAATAAAATAGCAGGGAGCCAGTTGGTTAAACATCCGTGTCAATACGCGCCAAAATATTAAATAAATTTGACCGCTCCGCTTCCAGTCGGCCCGCCTGCTTGCAGTAGCTCACCATTGAATGGTACGTATGCTCAGCTTTCATCTCCGCTGTCTTTTCCTAAAAGTGATCGACGACCCTACAACCTCAGATGCTTATATCTCTAGGGAAGGTTATAATGTGCATTTTAATAAAAGTTGCCAGTCAAAATATTAGGAGATCGCATTGTATATAATTTAATTTACCTTAACCCTAATAAGAATGTTTAATTTACAAAAATAGTATAAATCTTTTTCTCAGCATATTTTACATCAGTTGCCAAATTAATAAAATCATTTAATGATCTAAATATTTTTAGAACTAAAAAAATCTTATCTAGTACTAGATATTTAAGCTTTAAGCAATAATATGCCTCTTTTTAAGCACAAGTCAAAACTCTAATTTATACGTAACGTATAAGGAAGTTTGTTCAGATTAATAAATAATACCATCATGTGTGTACTGGGATATCCAAATAAAAGTGAATAGGCCGTATAACTTTTTTATTTTTAAAGACGGGAAAAAATGTTAAATATGAATGTTTTGGGGATTTCTATGGATCATTCATATCTCTTATCAGAAAAACAATTGGGCATCGAATAAAGAAAATATCGAATTTCGATTTCGATTTCGATTTTCTCGCGTTAAATTGAATCGTATGATCTGTATCATATTTTTGGATTCTAGGAGAAGTTCTAGACATATTTTGTATAACATACCCTAGACGGTTTTTCAATCGTTTTTGAAATATTTTAAATTAAAAATTATTTCGCATAAATATCCTTTAAACGTAACTATCCAGGTTGCGAATGAAATACCTGCTGCTTTTTAAATTTTCTTCGTAGGTAAGTCAAAGTTAATGTCAAGGTTGACAATAATTCTTTAGTCACCGTGAATTTATAATTTTATTTTTATGCAAAATGAGTAATTCTATTAATGAGAGATACAAAATGTTAAAATTATATTTAAAAAATAACAATAATGTTAGAGCGGCTCACAGACAATATCAAGAAAGTGTTGAAGAGGGACAAAGAACTCCATCATTAAACACCATAATAAAAGCAAATAGAAGACTGTTCTGTTCTGTTCGAGGATTCCTATGGCCTCTTGCCTGTCCGGCATCCAGCCAATAAATAGAAGACTAGAAGAAAGAGGAATTCTGGGCAATGGAAAAAGAAGAAGAGAAAGATATGAAGAAAGGGACCTAGCGATTTTATTATATTTTCAAGAGAATCAAAAGAATCAATTCCCGATTGTGTGCGGTATCTCAGATATGGAAGAAGAGATAGAGAAGTGTTGACTTATGGAACAGTTCAAAGAACGTTAAATTATTTTAAGTATAGACCCTATAAAATTATGCCAGTTCAAAAGCTTAGTGCCGATCAAAAAGAAACGAGATATACTTGTCACAAATATTAACGAAAGAATGCGGCAAGATCCTAATTTATTTCATACTATCGGGTTAGCATTTCATAATATTATATACCTTATCAGGTGTATAAACCTATAAGCACTTACTTATTTCCGCCATCGTCGCCTCTGGTTATTTGTTCAAAGGTTAGCCTTACCATAGTTATTGAAAATTTTGCTTTCTGTGAGAAATTCACAATATTGTATGTGGTACGGAACCCACTATGCGCGAGTCGAACTACCACTAGCACTTGACCGCAATCACTTCAACGCCCATGAATTAAATTATTTTTGTCAAATACCGTGTACGCACGTACTTATTTCCGGCATCGACGCCTTTGGTGACAGTCTAAAAGTGGCCAAGCATAGTGATATTACATAATAGAGATCGGATTCAAATATTACATTTCAGAAACGGACTCGGTTGAAAAGACAATGTACACAGAAGATATTAAAAATGTTTTGAGAAGACTATGGGATTACTGAGGTCCGAAAATCTAATTTTGTCTAACAGATTGTGAAACCATAACGAGGGGAGGGGGGGGGGGGGGGAGGTTTGGGAACGAGTGGCAGTTTTTTCCAAAAATGTAAGCTTATATGCCAGTTTCGGGGTTATTAAGGCCAGAAAATCTAATTTTGTGTAAAAAATGTTAAGAAAATTAACATGGAGGCGGGGGGGGGGGGGTGTCTAAAAAGAAGCTGATGGAAATTTTTCCAAGATGTTAACTAATATATCAATTTCGGGGTTATTGAACTCAGAAAACCTAATTTAGTCTAACAGTTGTTAAAAAATATAATGGGGGGGGGGGGGGGGCGTAAGGGCACGGCTGGGAATTTCTCCAAAAATGTTAGATGTATAATTATCTAGGTTAGTGGGGTCCGAAAATTTAATTTTGTCTAACAGATGGTAACAAAATTAACGGGGAGGGGGGATAAAAAGAGAGCGATTGACAATTTCTTCCAAAAATGTGAACCAATATGCCATTTTCGGGGTTATTAAGGTCAGAAAATCTAATTTGGTGTAATAGATATTAAGAAAATTACGTGGGGTGGGGTGGGGTGGGGAGGGGGAGCGACTGGTAATTTTATCAGGAACATTAACTAATGTGTCATCTTCGGGGTTATTGAGGTCAGAAAATTTAATTTTGTCTAACATCACTATGTTAAAAAGATTAAAGGCTGGGAATTTTTCCAAAAATGTTAAATGGGTCATTTTAAGCGTTATTAAGGTCACAAAATGTAATTTTGTCTAATAAATTACGAAATGGTAAAAAATTAACAGGGGGAGGGCAAGGAGCGATTGGCAACTTTTTCAAAAATGTTGTAATTTTCTGGGTGAGTAAGATCAAAAATTAACAAGAGTCTAGGGGATGGGTGAAACTTTATTACCCGGGCTTCCGCATGCGCAGAGGAAGGAACAATAGTGGATTATCGAGAAAGGAGTGTTAACCCGTTTCCAATACACCTTTTAGAGCCGATTTCCTAATTTTTTATAATATTTTAAGTGACAAAAATAAAAAAAAAGATGCGGCCGAGCACGGATTCGAACCAACACATCTCGGTCAATAAGCGGATTCTTTATTATTACACTATGTGACTGATGCTAGAAAATCGGTAAACTTATTAACCAGTTCATCATTTATAAATTTTTGAGGTATTTACGCATGCGGAAGCCCGGGTAATAAAGTTTCACCCATCCCCTAGACTCTTTAAAAATATATAATTTTGTGTAATATATGTTATGGGGGCTGGGGTTAAAAAGGACGAATGGCAATTTCTTCAACAGTGTTTACTAATGTGACATATGCGGGGCTATTGAGGTCAGAATAGCTATTTGTGTGTAACGGATGTTATAAAAATTAAGGGCGGTTGGGGAAATTACTTCCAAAATATTAACTAATGTGTAATTTTTGGTGTTAGAGGTCGGAAAATTTAGTGTAACATGGCCATTACAACGTTAAAGAGGGGAATAAGATAAAGGGAGGGGGTGGAAGAATAGGTGCACTTAAAAGAAAAAAAACTTAAAAATGAACAAAATTAAGTTGGCCATTAACCGCAGTAATAAAATAAATACATAACAATATTATTTCATACTTTTCAGTGCTTTTTCTTTTTTGATGTTGCTTTATTTAAAAAAAAAAGAAATATTTTTTAGGAGCAATAATTCATAAATACAACCTGACAAAATCTAATATTAATTTTATTTCATTTACTTTTGTATCAGTAACCTGGGTCCGACCCCGATTTTTGCGTCATGTAATATTGAAATCCGGTCTCTAGTACCTAATTAGTGACG
This sequence comes from Philopedon plagiatum, assembly GCA_963971165.1. Taxonomy (NCBI): domain Eukaryota; kingdom Metazoa; phylum Arthropoda; class Insecta; order Coleoptera; family Curculionidae; genus Philopedon; species Philopedon plagiatum. The sequence continues at coordinate 38,501,921 of OZ020197.1, read as the reverse complement.
AATACCAGCAGTCATTTGAGAATATTTCCAACATTTATATTATGTTTTAGTGTTACTATTAAGATTTTGGGGGAGTACCTTATTGATAAATAGTCCTGTGAGAATATAAATTTTAAATAAATTTCTACTTACGTAATCTATTTAAACCATGACTATAATGACCCCTGCAATCAGCTTCTATAAGATTTTCGGCAACTATCTCAGCATGTTCTTTACAGGTTCCCATTGCTTCAAAACAATTTATTACAAATCTTTTAGCTTCATCTACCGGTGTAACTAATACAGTGTCTCCTATAAGAATGAACAATTAATTTAGCCAATAGGTGGTTTTATTCACAGAAAATGAGCTGATATTAATGACCACTAGTGATTGACTGTGAAGTCAGTGATATGATGTATTTTTTGTTATTACGGAGAACAAAAGTAGCGAATCCAATGGATTTAAAGAATTGTCCTGCAAATATTTTCGCTAATTAAATAATCTCCAGTTCTGTATAAATAACGCAATAGTATTATTAATTTTATATAAAAAATATGTATACACAAAAATTTCCATTAAGTCAACGAGAAATACATCAAGTGATGACCAAAAAATCTTTAATACACTCAATTTGAAAAGTTTGCAGTGTTATTGATAAGAAGAGCAACTTGTTTACAACTAGATACCACGATGGAATTTCCACACAAAAAATGTTTGGGACGTTAAATTTCGATTTTGTAAAAAATGCACCTTTATGCTGTTCAGTATTTATTGGTATTTAATCCAATATATATAAATATTAATATCCAAGAAACGAGTAATCTTAATTTGATAAATTGATTGAGTTGGCCGATACTTGGTGGAAGTCCATAACTAATATTATGGGTTAACCAGAAAAACTACTAGTTTGACTTAGTAAACTTCCACTATATTGACAAAATTATTGACATGTTTCGCTACACTGTAGCTTCTTCGGAATAAGTTTTACGAATGAGTGGTGATTAACAATTGCAATAATGTAAACCTCTAGGGTAATTAAATAATATAATAAAATAGGGGTAGGTAGATGATTTAATCAGGTACATTTGGGTTTTCCTAAAGCTTAAGATGAATATAATATTTTATTTTTACAAAGGGTTGTTATCAAACAAACTTTAATGAAGTAGAATTACTAGTAAATCTTAAGATGCCTAAACTATTTTATTTTTACAAAGAGGTGTTAAACAAATTTAGTAAGGTAGAATTACTAAGCTCTATTTGGTCATTAAGAAGTACGTTGGAGTTTTTAAGTTTATTTATTTCCATGGACTCTAGCAAATTCAATTTGACACCTTTATTTTCAACATGTAAAATTTTTTATAATTCGGATCAAAATTATGTTGATTTTCTACTAAATGGCAGGCATAATTAGAGTCTTGTTTATGTTTAATAAAGCTATTGTGATGTTCTTGTATCCTTTTACCAAAATTCCTACCAGTTTGGCCTATGTACGTCTTCGGACAGTCTTTACATGTTAATTTGTAAACACCGGATTTTTTATTATTGTTTGTTTTTGTTTTACTATTTCTAATGAGTCTGCCTAATGAATTATTGGTTTTGTAAGCAACGTTGATATCGTGTTTATTTAAAAAATTGCCAATCTTTTTAGTAGGCTCTCCAACAAAAGTAATAAGGTTAAATTTTTTATTAGGGTCCCTGATGTGTGGATAAACTAAATCAATGGCTTTTTTGTATGTTTTTTTCTATAAAATTTGATCAATTAGATTAGATGCATATCCATTATTAATAGCAATTTGTTTTATTATGTTCAACTCTTTCAAAAAATCTTCTTCATTTAAAGGGAAAGTTACAAGTCTATGAATCATGCTATGGAATGCTGCTAATTTATGTTGTATGGGGTGGCAAGAATTATTAGGTATTGTAGTATCTGTATGAGAGGGTTTGTGGTAGACAGAGAAGACATGTTTATTATTTTCTGTTTTTATAGTTATGTCGAGAAAATTAATGGAGCCATTTAATTCTTTTTCTATAGTAAATTTGATATTATTACGTAAGCTATTGATAAATTCTAGAAAAACTTTTAATTGTCTATCAGTACCTAGAAAACATGTAATGACATCGTCGACGTACCTAAACCAATAAAGAAATTGTTTAAAAAGAGGGTGATTACTGATTTTATTTTCCAAAAAATCCATAAATATTTCTGCTAATAAGGGGCTGAGGGGGTTGCCCATAATTAGTCCATTTTTGCTCGTATAAAAATTATTATTGAATTCGAAATAATTTTGTTCAAGGCAGACAGAGATAGACTCTATTATTTCTTGCTTTTTAATGATATTGATATTTTGTGTACAAAGAAGTTGTTCAATCAAGTTAATAGTTTCTTTAGGTGGTATGCTAGGGAATAGATTGGTAACGTCAAAGGATATTAACTTTGCATTATTAGGTATTTTAATATTTTTTATCTTTTTAATGAGGTCTATTGAATTTTTTATTCCGAATTTAGGTGAAAATTGTGTATTTAATTTGATTATATCTATAAGTCTTTTGGAAAGTTTATACGATGGAGCTGAAAAGAAGGATACTACAGGTCTGATAGGGTAACCATCTTTATGTAATTTTATTCCGTAATTTTGATCCGAATTATAAAATTTTACATATTGAAAATAAAGGTGTCAAATTGAATTTGCTAGAGTCCATGGAAATAAATAAACTTAAAAACTCCAACGTACTTCTTAATGACCAAATAGAGCTTAGTAATTCTACCTTATTAAATTTGTTTAACACCTCTTTGTAAAAATAAAATAGTTTAGGCATCTTAAGCTTTACTAGTAATTCTACTTCATTAAAGTTTGTTTGATAACAACCCTTTGTAAAAATAAAATATTATATTCATCTTAAGCTTTAGGAAAACCCAAATGTACCTGATTAAATCATCTACCTACCCCTATTTTATTATATTTTTTAATTACCCTAGAGGTTTACATTATTGCAATTGTTAGTCACCACTCATTCGTAAAACTTATTCCGAAGAAGCTACAGTGTAGCGAAACATGTCAATAATTTTGTCAATATAGTGGAAGTTTACTAAGTCAAACTAGTAGTTTTTCTGGTTAACCCATAATATTAATCTTAATTTGACAGCGCTAGAATTATTGCTCTCTGGTAAGGAGGGCTATCTCGTCTTCAGATTGCCAATAGGCTCAATTTTCTTGGAAGTATTGTTAGCAGAACAATTAGTCGCTATACAGAGACTAGTGAAGTGCAAAGCAGATGTCGTAATGGCCGTTCTCGTGGTACCACGATACAAGACCATCGATGTATTGTCCAGTCAGCCCGGATCGTTCAGTAACGGTAGTGGTGCTAAGATAAACCGTTCCCTTTTATCTTGAGTGCTATAGTCCGTAAAAGGGTTTCAGCATCAAGATTGCGATCCAGAAGACCTTTAAGTGTTCCTTTGTTAACTCCTCGTCACCGAGCTGTTCGTTTGCAGTGGGCAAGAAGGCATCAAAGCTTACTTTTGCCAAATGGAGAAACGTGCTTTTTACAGACAAGTCGCGTTTTGGCCTACTAAGTAATGGTTGGTTACCGAGTAAGAGTTTGGAGGGAACCAGGACGCATAAATAGACTTGAAAATGCCATCGAAATTGCTGCTTACCGCGGTAGGACGCAAAAATTTTGGAGGGTATAAGAACAGAAGAACTTCACTTATCCATATACCGGGGACAATCACAGGTCAATATTACCTTCAACCCTGGATACGCAAAACATCATTAGACTAGACTGGCTGCCGAACTCGTCCGACATGAATACCATAGAACATGTGTGGGATTATGTATCCAGAGCCTTTTGCAAGCGGAATAATTCACAAAGCAATGCCCAAGAACTTAGTCGGAAGGCATCCAATAATTTGATTATTAAAATGCATAGGCGGGTTAATGCATTACTAAGTAGTAGGCTCAAATACGGAATATTAATTTGTTGTAGTACTGATGGTTATTTTAGCTTCTCTTTGGCATTTACTATTTTATTTTTTTAATTTTTGTATCCCAATTTTTATTTTTTATCTTTACAGTATAATAATTGATTTGAATAAAATTTATTTGTCTCGTTTCTGTGTAAGCTTTTATTTAATACTGGGATTTAAAAGTTTTAAAAGATTTTATAATATTCTTAATAATTAAGGGGACCAAGACTTTTGAAAGTGAGTGTAATACGTTTCATTTATCGTAGCAATCCACTGTAAAAATGTAGTAAAGTTAATAACCTAATTATACTTATAAGTATGTCAATATAAAATTGTATAGTCTAATATAGTTTTATCTGTCTTAATATTACTGTTTAAAACCCTTAGGTAATGTTCCGATTGTGGCAATATTTGCAATAGCAACAATTATCGCTTTTTTATATATACGCCATGAAATCAATGTCTTGTAGACTAACAAAATCATCTTAATATCGAGCAATCCACAACAAACAACATTAAATTAATAAAATCACAGCATGGACTCAAAATTAATGACAATGACGTTAATACATTTTTTTATTATATTTACGCCACTTTCTCGTTCTCTGCTCAGAAGAAATAGTGTTAGGTTGCAATATAATGAATCTGCTTAACCAGAATATTGTTTTACGTTACATGAATTATCGACTTGCAGCATACAAAAAGGCGTATTCGATTTAATGCTACAACACTATTTCACCACCTTTGATCTACTGTAAGAAGGAACACCCTAATCTATTTTCTTTTCCGATATTATTATATTCCAAACACTGTTGCAGCCTATCTCTGTATGAGGCGTTATAGTAAAAACCAAAAAGGCGTATCCCAAACCTCTTTATTAGCCCTGATGATAACACTGCGACCGCTTCTATGTTCAAATAAATCAAAAGACTTGTGTATTCCATTAGAATTTATTTCAAAATTTCGATTCAGAAATACATATTCATATTTTGTAAATAAAACTGAAATATTGTTCCATTTTAAGCGTTAAGTTGAAATTAAAAATTAGAACATGAATACCAATTGGACGGAGATGGATAAATCGAAAAACAACATCCCATCAGTAGTATACTCTTTATATAGGGATTTTCTTGTAATGGAAATCACAAAAAATGTAACGTTCAAGGGTGCCTAGAAACATGTTGCGGACTTTTAGCAACAAGAGACCGATGATGTTTGCCAAATATCTATCTATTCTGAACTGAATAGTTCAGAATAGATTTATTTTCGTACAATGTAAAATCTAGGTGTTGTGGTTACTAAAATTTAACATGTGTATAAGTTACTTAAATTTAACCATATACCCACTTGTTGTCGAATTTATTCCTAAAATTCCTGAAAATATATTTCATATTTTTAGGTCCTTTTTTACAGGCGCACTATAGGAAATTATAGGAAAAACCTGGCCATAAATCCAAATAGTGAATTTGGAATTCGGGCGAAAACCTATGCTGTGAGAGAAAGAGATAGGTATATTATGTGACGTTGCATTCATAAATCGCATGAAGTGACATACGCTCGCACGCCATCAGTTGGTAGTCTGTTTTAGAGAACGTTTTTGTCAAAAACTATGGAACTGAAGTTTAAGAAATAAAATTGCGAAGTACCTTGCAACTTTTAGTGGAATTTATATTTGGAACAAATGGAAGTTCTGCCTAGAGATAAGTAACACTAAACATAAGTATTCTATTGTTTACTTTTGAATAAAGAATATGCACATATTTTTTTATTGCATAAATCGTTTAAGGAAGGCATTACAAACCCATAAAAATATTTTGAAGAAAATTACTATGATTATTTCACTCATGTGTTACAAGTCCCGTAAGATGAGTGAAGTTTTTTAAAATTACAGCGATAATTTTTTGAGGTTACGTCAATTAAAAAAAATTACACCCATAATTTTTTCCTGTCATTTTCTTGGTTGTCATATTAATTTCGATACAAACAAATGGCTTGCAATTGTTATAAACCCGTAGTTACTGTTAGCAACCTTCGGCATGATTTGTTATTTAGTTGTTTGTATCAACATTTTAAAGGTTTTTCGAAAAATTTCGTGTGTTTTCATTCGTGAAATAATCCACTAAATACCACTCGAGCTTTAAAATTACTGATAATTTTTCATTATTACGTGTTTTCTTTGCAAATTTCACTCGTCCTGCGGACTCGTGAAATTATAGAAAACACGCAGTCGTGAAAAATTATCGGTAATTTTTAAGCTCTCGTGGTATTATCCCCGATAATTTAGCTACAAAAAATGTTTACTTTTCGGTATAATTTATTACAATTTAAAAAGCAGCTATTTGTCCTTGAAAAGTGACGTCAGGAGATCAGCAAAAATCTACATGTTAACGTAAAGCTTAACCTAATGTCGAACAGGTTTGATTTTCCCGGAAACAGTCAGAGGGAGAGAAATCGAATTTTTTGGGTTGATAGGGGAATAGTTCAACTACCTTCGGTAAAAAATTCAGTTATACAGGATGTTTCGTTTCGGAGCTATTAAACGTCAAAGTCGAAATTTCCGCGATTTCCCTTGAAATCGGGTACAGGTCGCAAATGTGAATTAAATCGATGTGAATTTCCGGAGGTTGTAGGAGGCCCGGAGCTTCAGAACTTCACTGAAACTGGTGAGGATCAGAAAATCGCAAGTAATTCTTTCGAATTTTTTTAGGTCGAAAAATGCCATTTCCAGACCCCTCTTTGGTACCTAATAACTCGGAAACAAAACGTCAGATCGAAAAACGGATTCATAAGTGCAACTTTAAACTCTCAAATACTTTTTTTGCAATACATTTACCTAAAATCACTGGAAAATGGAAATATTTGGAAAAAACTGGAAATTTAGATTTTTAACCCAAATATTTCACGGTTTTTAATTTTTTGTGGGGTTAAAATGGTTCAAATTAAAATCCCATATACGCCGTCGGAAAGAGCTCGTCAAAGTATGTGTTATCCATATTTTTTAGTTTCTTCATTCTCTGTAGGAAGGGAGCAATCTCCGATTAAATTTCGATTTTTTTACTTTTTTTGTCCTCGACATCAGTACATTTGAATCACTCTGTATTTTTCCTATCTATTTTTTCCCAATTTTTCAACACTATCTTATAAAGGGATAAGCACACTGTAAAATGAATACCGAATGGGTCAGCGTACCTAATCGGATTTTCTTGATTTTTTCCGACAAATCCTATTGTTAACCGACATTATTCCACATTATTTACCTAGTGATTCTTTTTGGGTTTATTTTATCCGTTAATTATCTAGGAATACCTCCCACTAATTTAAATCGCTTATTTTTTCGGTAAAACGAATTCGAACAGACGAAGAAGTTCTGAAATACCAAGCTGTTTGCAAAAATACCGTTCAAATAGGCTGATAAAATCTGCACTTATTACAAAATAAAGAGCCTATTTGAACGGTATTTTTGCAAATAGCTTGGTATTTTAGAACTTCTTCGTCTGTTCGAATTCGTTTATATTTTCCACAGATTTTTTTTCACTTCGATTACAATTAATTCTTGGTCTGTCATTGTTGTCTTCCATTCTGCAGTATTGCAGGTTTCAAAGTTTCAACCACATAACAAATGTTCAAATTATACACAAACGAATAAAAACTATTTTCTGCTAAACACAACACGTTATTTATTTGAAAGTCAATAAATACGCAATACTTTTCTTTTAAAGAAAACGAAATGATTACTTGATGAGGGGAATAATAAAATTCGAGAGTAGTGTAATACGATACTTCAACTAATAAAAATAACACAGTTTCATGAACTTGTCGATAGCGCGGTATATTACGAGTCTCAACTAGTAAAAAATAAAAAATATTTTGGTATTTAAAATATTTAGAAAAGTTGTTAAGAAATTATTATTGGAGAATGCATTTTACTCATTAAATGAGTATTTTGAGGATACTTTGTCATAATTATTCAATTAAATAATTTTGTAGTATAATGAGATTTATAGTGTTATTGGTTTATATACCTGTTTTATATATTCAGTTTTTAGCTTTGGCTACAAAGATCTAAGTCTTTTTGACAATAAAGCATATTTTGATTTGATTTGATTTTTATCAGTCCACCATATTATGGCTACTTACATATAATTTTTATTTTTTTTTGAATATGTTCCACCCATCACACAACTATGTAATTATTACGTACTGTAGTTGGATACGTACTGAATATATGTATTTATTTTGGTCGGTGTACCTCAAGAAATAGCCACTAAAAACTACCCCTATTTTTTTCAATATTTTTTTTACAGCCTTATAATTACTTGGAAAATTATAAAAAAAAATATGTAATGTAAAGCTAATTAGGAGCTTTCATGTCGCTTTGGTTTCATTCAAATATTTTTCATAGTTTCGTAGAAAAATAATTTTGAAGTTAGGGGTTGCAACCCCCATTTTTCAAAAACGAATGAAGTTAGGGGTTTGATAATTGGCCAAAAGTTATTTTCAACACCTAGCAATATAATAATGGCACCAATGTCAACAAAGACGCCAGTGCAGATTTCATATGGAAACCCGGCGATACCCTTTAATATATTGCCTCCCATTCCCCAACCATAAATTTGGTGTTTTAAGCAACTGTACACATTAAACTTCGTGTATATTTAGAAAAGCTGCGATTGGTAGCGGCAACATATTTTATTTTATTTTTTTAGGTATGTAGGTGATTGTATATTGTTTTTTTTCATTTCCTTTGGTTTTACTACAGTTTTGCAATGCTTATTGTTACACGGCTTAATGAAAAGCTTTATACAATGAAGAGAAATATACTTTATAAATTTTACTTTAAAAATTAGATACATCTTCTTGTAGTAAAGCTCAGAAAGAACATCTTTTAATCATGTTATTATTTTGTACGAAGAAGCAGAAATTGTTTATCCACAGATAAAACGCAATCTTTCGATATTATTCTACAGGCTATCTCGTGTGGGCATCCAATCAACATTGAAAAATTTCAAGCATACACTGAAGAAACTGCGAAGATGTATGTTAATTTGTTTGAATGGTATCCAATGAGTACCACTATACATATAATTTTAATACATAGTGCAACTCTGATAAAACCTTGTATTTTACCAATCGGAATGCTGTCTGAAGAGGCCCAAGAGGCCCGAAATCATCCGGAACTATAGGGAGAATTTCGCGAGGAAATCTTCGAGAACACGCAATATGGAGGATGGCAAGAGTAAACTCAGATCCCTACTTATCGCACCTTATGAATTATAAAAGTGATAACAAGAAAAATTACTTTAAAGAATTAATAAATCTACTTTCGGACTTGCAATAGATTATAATAGGTTTTGTTTATTTTTGTTTTATTTTAATCATTATCATTTTTAGTAACAAATAATGTAAAAATCTACCAGTCTGCCCTTTTATTGCTACTTACAAGCCTTAACTTCACTAACTTAACATTAGAATAATAATACAAGACTAATTTAACACGCAACTATTTTTGTCCAGGATTTTCGTACTTTTTCCCATAGTGAAGCGGTCTGATTTTTTCTATTACAGTTTTGTATATTTCAGTGATGTGTTACACTGTTAATTTTTATCCCTATTTGTCTCTAATTAAGTAGTTCCTGCCATGTTAAAAAAACATAATTTACTGAAATAACTTACCCATAATTAAAATTGTATTTAATATTTAGCACTGGTTATTCACACTAGCCAAATAAATTATTCATAAAATTTTATACAAAAATTACCTTATCTTCGTTATTGTTTATAGTATTTCCAAGTATAACAATTAAGACTCCATTTATTTCTGGGTATGTTTTGTTTAAGGATTATCATTTATTTAGCAATAGATCTACCTGCTTTATTGATTTTCCTAATGAGTGAATCGGTTATTTCAACTTCACAGACAAGGTATTTTATTCTTCCCCAGAGGTGTCAAATCGAAGTTTCAGGCCTGGAGACTTCGCGGGCCCAAGCATTGGCCCATTGTTTCAATGTTGAGGAAATCGGTAGAATTGCTAGGCAGCCGCTGCATTGCCGGTTCCTCTTCCATACATAACAGTAAGTAATATCAAAGTAGTTATTCAAAATTATTAGAAAAAAGCCATGCCATCAACATCAACTGTTTTTAACTTAACATGAAAAAGTGTAACGGCTGATACTTTCCATAATAGTTGTACAAATTCCATATGACGTCTTCTGTCACGCCCTTAAAACGTTCTATTGATGTACCAGCCTTTATATATAGGGGGCATAAAGGCAAACTTTAATAAGAATAAGTTTTAATATTAATATAGGTCCTTAATCGATTAAAAAACGTATATTATTAGAAAAGTAAAAGTCAGCTGATTGAGCTAATTTTTGCGACAACAGTTAATATGCATGGCTGAATTAAAATCTCACATATATTTTAAAATTAGTCCAATAGAAAAATAAATGCGGCTTGTACTTCAGACGTTAACGGGCTCTTAATAGTTTAAAAATGCAACCGATAACAGAAATAAACAACATTAATACTACTTAATACTGATACCACTATTCAAGCATTAGTAAATTAAGTTTGTGCTTTCATTGAATAGGATCTAACTTCGAACAAATGGCTCCAACTTATGTGGAGGTAAATATTTACATCTATTTGGGGATCATTATTATATCCATCTATTTATAAACAATGTCTTGTTCATGTGATTCTACAATAAAATTATGAAAAAAAAATGTTTTTCAAAATACAAGCCAATCCAACCCAGATCCCGTTATAATTTAGTTATTGTTTTATGTTTATGAGCTTATATGTACATATTTATTTTTCTAATTTTTATCGTACAAGAAAGCATCAACGTTATATATTTTATATAATCCTTCATGCGGAATGGTTATGTTATAGGAAATTCTTGTACAGGGTTATCCAACGAGGACTGAACAGGGCCTTATTTTTGACCTTCCCTATATTTTTGAAAAAAACGAAAAAAGCAGATTGGCGTAACTTCTATCGCTGAATTTGAAATTGGCACTTAGAAAACGATTGCGCTCAAAACAAAAGAACTACGACATAAACTTGTATTTTCTCTAATGGAATACCCTATATTTTATTTGATATTTGAAAAGCCGCCATTTTTCTGCGTATATTGCAGTGTAAATCTTACCTATTAACTTAGTGGTTAACTGCTATTTATTTCGTTTTAAAGAAAATTGTTTCCCTTATTTTTACCTAAATATTGCTATAGGTAACAGGTAATTAATTGATTACCTATGATCTATCAAATAGAGAAAGTCAAAATACCATTTTAAGGATAAAAAATGTATTCGAGGAAACAAAATCAAATATAAAAAAAAACATATAAAAATAATAAATCAACATATTAAAACTAATAGCACTAATAATTTAAATGTTCTATGTAACCGCCGTTATTCTCGAAACAACATCTGTAGATTCTTTGCAATCTTTCTAGACTTGCTGTTAGGATATAATTTTCCCGATTAAGTCTATTAACTTCGTTAACTATTTTTTCCTGAATTTCTTCAATGTTTTGGTTTCTTTCCCTATATACCAAATTTTTCAGATGACCCCAAAGAAACGAATCTAAATGCGACAATTCTGGACTATTTGGGGCCCACGGAATTGTTCCATTGCGTCCAATCCATTCCTCGTGGCGTTGGTTTAGAAAATTATTCACGTCGCGAGTGGCGTGCGGGGGTGCTCCGTCGTATTGCCAAATTAGAGAGCGATATACTTCCAGAGGTAATTCTTCTAAAAAATCTTCAATTTCATTATGAACAAAGTTGAGATACATTTGACCAGTTAACGCCCCATGATAAAATATTGGTCCTACAATTAAATTGTTTATCATTGCACACCAAACATGCACGGACGTTCTTCCCTGAAATTTAATAGGTTGAAATTTCCGTGGGTTTTCACTGGCCCAGTGGTGTTTGTTGTGGCGATTAAACATGCCTGACGTGGTAAATGTAGCCTCGTCTGTCCAAAAAATTTTCTTAAATATGTCCGGATCATTGTCTTGCTGCCTAATTATTATTTGGGATACATATTGAAATCTCGACTCCTTTTGTTGGGGTGTTAAATGTGGGACAGGAAGAACGTGGAATGGCTTGAATTTGTTTTCTTCCAAAGTTCTGTTTACCGTTCCATAACTAACTCTTCGCCTGTAATTACCATATCTGATGTCTCGAACTGCGTCAGGTATAGAATTCGCAGGATGTAGTGTAAAATAATTCGTAATTGCGTGGTCTCGAAGTCTTCTTCTTGCAACGGTTCTCTTCTTGTCACGCAAAGATTTTGTTTCCTCGAATAAATTTTTTATCCTTAAAATGGTATTTACCGATATATCCCTTCCAAACGTAGCAATATATCTTCTCCTGGCTTCTCTAGCGTTTTCTTGGCTTTTATAATACGTCGTAACGATTTGCGATTCATTGTGTAACAATATTCCAAAGTCTATTTTGACTTTCTCTATTTGATAGATCATAGGTAATCAATTAATTACCTGTTACCTATAGCAATATTTAGGTAAAAATAAGGGAAACATTTTTCTTTAAAACGAAATAAATAACAGTTAACGATTAAGTTAATAGATAAGATTTACACTGCAATATACGCAGAAAAATGGCGGCTTTTCAAATATCAAATAAAATATAGGGTATTCCATAAAAGAAAATACAAGTTTATGTCGTAGTTCTTTTGTTTTGAGCGCAATCGTTTTCTAAGTGCCAATTTCAAATTCAGCGATAGAAGTTCCGCCAATCTGCTTTTTTCGTTTTTTTCAAAAATATAGGGAAGGTCAAAAATAATGCCCTGTTCAGTCGTCGTTGGATAACCCTGTACATGTAAAGATTAACCACATTCAGCTGATTTAGCATGCGATTAGATTAATAATTTTAAAAACAGTTAAAAGATATTTTTTAAGGTCGCTGATTTGTGAAATCACGTTATCTTATAATCAATTAAGTTGAAACCATGGAAGAAAGAGGAAATGGAAATATCACTTGAATTTCGCGGTGTCTTGTTGCTATACAATAAGCTTGTATTTGCATATTAGATATCTACGATATCATAATCAAAATAACGAAAACTGTAATAAGTTCGCATAAAGGCTTTACGTACGCCTAACGATATTTCCAATTACTGTAGCTCCCTATCGACGCTATGATTTATTTTTTAAATATTTACAAGAAATGCAATGATCAATTTTATTATCATAGTCGTTCTTATATTTAGAAACAATATCTTTCATCGATGACAACATATGTTTTGTATATTAGAAAGAGACAGTGAACACAGCGATGGAATTATTCGTTGAATTGAAGGGGCAGGAATTTGGTGTTTTGTAATGATACTTTTTCAATTTTTTTCCAGTACACAGCTGATAAAATGGTGTAAAAATTTCTTACAACCTTCAAGAGCATACCTAGCTATAAATTGGAGTGACTACTTCCATATTCCACTATCTTATTTGAACGGGAACACGGTGTTTGGTGTACAGTGTGTAACTCTAAATTTATTTGTACACAACGAAATCACATCGAGCGACATGACAAAGGTCCAAAGCATTTAGAGAAGATGCAATCTCATCCGGGGCCATCCGCATCTAGAGAACCTGATGTAATACACGCAGAGTTTTGCATGGATTTGTGTGAAGCCTTTGTTGCAGCTGACAGTCTCCATAAATTAAATAATCTATCTATGAAGAAATTTTTTGCAAAAATATTGTAACGACAGAGTACCAGACGAATCTACTCTTCGTAAAAGTTATGTGGATAAGGTATACTCAAAAACTATTGACAAAATACGTCACAATATTGAAGGGAACAAGTTTTGGTTTAGCATCGATGAAACCATCGACATCAAGGGCCGATACGTTGCTAATATTATATTTAATTATCCTATAGAAGCGGAAAGCTCATATGTAGTCAACAATAAATTTCTGGCTAAAACCAATAGTGAGACAATAACTTAAGTTGCAGTAGAAAGTATCAGGTTGCTCTTTCCAGATACGAATATTACTGGAAACGTTGTTTTGATGCTTTCGGATAGTGCGGCATATATGCTAAAAGCAGGAAGACAGTTAAAAGAACATTTTCCAAATTTGATTCACTTTACATGTCTAGCTCATGCCTTGCGTAGAATATGTGAACTGATACGTGACTTTTATTCAGTTATTGATACTTTGGTTAGTGAGATAAAAAAAGTTTTTCTTATATCACCAGCGCGAATAAACAAAGGTAAGAAAATTTGTGTCCTAATGTCCCATTGCCCCCACAACCTGTTATTTCAAGGTGGGGAACATGGTTATCATCCGTTATACATTACCATGCAAATTACGACTTAGTTAAAATGTTATTGACAGTCTAAAAGATGATGCTTTGAGTGTAACAAGAAGTAAAGACGTTATAAGTGCACTGACGCTTAAAAATTATTTAAAGTTATTTTCTGAAAAATCTGGATATCTTCCAGGTGTAAGTGAACAGTTGGAGATATAAAACCTTCCCCTTTTGACTTCTTTTAATTTATTTCAGACAACCATAGACAAGCTCAAAGCATGTCCTACCGAAATTGATGAAAAATTAAAAGTGTATATGGGTACTTCTATAAAAGTTGGGTAACTCCATGTAATATACAAATATTGCGTCTATCACTAAGATATATTTCATCAATCGAACTACAGGGAAACAGATAAAAACAAGTATAATAACTTCTTAATAACAAATATTACGAATTTAAATAAAATTATGTTAAAATTCGTCCCTATTTGCCCAAAATATCAGTCCCTTGTCGTGTCACCATACCGAAATTCAATAATTGAACGTTTATATTTCAAAAACTTTTATGTTTATACCGTTACTTGACCACTGAACATATATTTGAATATCATCCAATTTCTGAGTAATCAATAAATTAAAATAATAAAATATTTTTTAACTTTATTTTTCATGCGAAATTAACATACTCAAAATCGGGCGTCAGTCCCTTGTCATGTGAAAAATTTAAAAATTCGCGGGTTTTAACGGCGATCGGAAACCAGTAATGGATTCCTTGTAAAGTTATGACTTGAAGTTAGCTGCAACGACCGCTTGTTGTGAGTAAGCCATTTTGAATTCAGTTCTAGCCGCGTGCTCGAGTGAAGAACACATAGTGGTGACGGTCAAAATTTCAGTCCCTCGGTGAGTATTTTTTTTGTAGTTATTTGATAATTGATATTGAACAATTTTTATTTTATTATATTTTAAGTGCCGCAATTGGTATAACACCTGAATAGATCTGTATTTAGCTTTAATCATATCATTTTCTTAGTTCTACACGCAATCCATCAGTCCCTTGTCGTCAGTCCCTTGGTCGTGAAAGTAACAAGGGACTGACGAATTAACAAGGGACTGACGAACACACTGTCACATCATGTTACGCAAGTATTTTATGTCATAGTAACATATTTTCTTTTATTAAATTATTATTTTTATTTTGTAGAACAACATGCCGCCTCGAAAGAAAAACAAATTAACACGGGATGAAATCTTGCAAAAAAAGAGGGAAGATGCAAAGGCTCGTTTACTAAAAATTAAAAGTGATCCAGTTAAATTAGCCGAATATAAAGAGAAGGAAAGATTGAAATACGTGAAAAAAAAGAAAAAGGACAAAGGAAAAGTATTAACGATATGACTCCCCGCGAACAACGCAACATTCGAAAGCAGTGGAAAACATATTCACATGATTATAGAAGAAGACAGGCTCGGAACATCGCCACTAATACTTACCTAGCACAAAATACACCACCTGAATCTGACAACGAAGGACATCTTCCCCTTCCTGATGAAAATCAAGTCCTGGATAACCTCAGACAAAATAGGGCTAACTTAAGACAAGAAGAGGCTAAAAAAAGGAGCCAAAGGCAAAGAAAAGCAAGACTTAAAGAGATTAAGAAGAAGGATAAAATTATTGCTAAACTAAAGTTAAAGCTCAATAGCGAACGACAGAAGAATAGAAGAATAAAAAAGAAAATTGATCAGAAAAACAGGACCTTTACACTGAAAAATCAAATTGAGCATATGGCAGAAGACCCTAATAGAAGAAAGGAATTGGTTGGAAAAGCTCTGTCTGGCGAAGTGATTAAGACACAAATTTCGGAAAATTTAGCTAAACTAAGAACCTATAAAGACAGGTCAAATTTCAAGCGTGTTATTGCTGGTGAAATTGTTAATAAACATAAACTGTGGAGGTTTCAAAATAAAGGTCCTATAACATACAAAAAAGTGGGTCATAACATAACAAGATCAGTTGCGAAAAATCGTAAAATGATAGTACAAAATATAGTTCAAACATTTTATGAAGGTGACAGTAGTAGTCGGCAAGCGGCTGGAAAAAAGGATTATGTCACTCGGAATAACGTGAAGAAACAAAAGCGTTACCTCTTAGATTCGTTACTAAGTCTGCACAAAAAGTTTCTTAAATCGAGTGTCATCAAGATGAGCTACGCCTTATTTTGTCGTTTACATCCGTTTGGGTAGTCCCACCTAAACTTTCCGACCGAGAGACATGTGCATGTATTTTACATGAACATATTAATTTGAAGCTATCTGCCCTAAAGAACACTAAAATCCTTGCTTTTAGTAACTACCAAACTTTACTAAAAATACTCTGTTGCGATCGCTTTTCTGAAAAATGTTTGGAAAGGGTTCGTGGTAAATGCGCAATGAAAGTACTTCCTTATGACGAATTTGACAACATTAACAATATACTAGTAAAACAATGGGAACACAAAAAAGAGTTGATTACAGACATTAAAACTAAAAAAGAACGCCATGTTATAAAGTCTAAAAAAGTAACAAAAGAAATTAAACCTCGAGATGTTATTTTTCTACTAGAAAGTGACCTTAAAAAGTTATTCCAACATGAGAAAAACATTGTTCACCAATATAAAGCTATCAAATCACTTAAACAATCACTGACAGAAAAAGATGCAATCATACATATGGACTTCTCGGAGAATTATGTTGGCAAATATCATCAAGAAATACAATCATATCATTTTGGTGGTTCCCGCACTCAAATTTCTCTGCACACTGTTGTTGTGTACACCAAAAATTCAACAGTTTCTCACTGCACTGTCTCATCTAATCTATCTGATAACGCTGCAGCAATTTGGGCTCACCTAGAACCAGTGCTGGAATCCTTGCCTTTATCAGTTGAAAATCTGCATTTCTTGAGTGACGGCCCTGTTACTCAATATAGAAACAAAATAATGTTTGTCATCCTGGCTTGTAAAATTGATGAGTTTCATCCATCTGTCACAACATATTCCTGGAACTACCACGAAGCAGGACATGGAAAGGGGGCACCGGATGGAGTGGGTGCCACCCTTAAAAGAACAGCAGGCCAAGTAATAGCACAAAAAGGTGATGTAACAAACTTACATGAATTCGATACCATCCTGCGTGAGAAATGTCCATCTATAAACATTTCTGTTATTGAAAACGCCGACATTGAGAAAATTAACGACTTAATCAAGGAAAATCAAAGTGAATTAATTCCTTTTAAAGGAACACTTATGGTTCACCAAGTCGTTGGGAACATTTTTCGGAAAAATAGACTTGTTCTGAAAACACTGAGCTGTTTCTGTGATTGTGACGCGTGCGATCATTACAAACTGGGCACTATAGAATACAGGAAAAATGCAAGTCTCAACGTTGCATCAGTTTATTCAGATTCTGAGAATGAGTCACCGGAAGAAGGTATAAGTGCGATTCTAAGAGATAAACTTCGAGTCAGTTATAGCAGCGGGGATTATGTTCTGGTCAAATTTCCTGTTGGCAAAAAGGAATACCGGTATGCAGCAATATGTTCCAAGTTTGATGAGGAAGAAGGAGAACTTACAGTTACGTTTCTTAAAGTTTGTGATGATAATGGATCTCTTTTTAGATTAGATGAAAATGATGTAGCCGATATATCTCAGGAACAAGTGATAGGAAAACTGTCAGTACCTGACTTAAATATAAAGGGAAAGAGGGTGTTCTATCACTTTAAGAAATCCGTTGACGTATTTGAAAAGTAGTTTGGAATAGATTTGTTTATTAAAATTATATGGCTGTCAGGCTGTCTAAACTGTAACAGCCGGGACTGCTTATAAATCATAAGGCTATCTATAAAGTTCTTAATATTAATCAGCATAGAGGAATTGTTTTAGTTATTACAGAATAGTTTTGATGATTCTGAAAAATACTGAAAGATTACTATGATATTATTTCTTTACTTAGAGTTTAGGTTATCATTACGTAAAAAAATTAAACTATAGTTTTAAGTACAATTTTGCTTGGTTAGTTAAAATGTTCATTCAATATTTCATTTTTTAGCAATAAATAAATTGCTTTTATCATAAAATTGTTGTTTATCGTCAGTCCCCTGGTATGCCCGTCATTCCCTTGGAGCCTAATATCACAAAAACCCGAATTTCTCCTAAAATATTAATTGATTTGTCTGTTTCTTTTAAATATAATCTTACCAACTTATATTCGACCATAAAAAGTAAAAAGGAACAGAATTGGGCATAAAAATTATATAATTCAAATTACACTCCAAAGTTACCGGACTTTTGTACAAGTACCCATATACCAAAAATCTTCGAAAGAAATCCAGGATTTTCAGAAATAACAAATATTTTTGAAACATTGAAAACTAAAAATACTGACTTGTATAATCATTTCCGTTGCGCTCCTGTTACAACTTGTGATGTCGCAACAAGCTTTTCTAGACTTAGAGATATTCTTAATTATAAACGAACGCGTTTTCCTGAAGCGAACTTTGAAAAAATGTTAATTATATCATGTAATGCCAATAAATTGTAATAGAGTCTAGATTTGTTTTCACTTTACATTTATTACACAACAATATTTTCACGCCACCCATGACCTTGCGACGAGCTCGTATGATGTAATTATCAGTATCACAGTAACTGGAATGGACTTTCCACTATGTATCGGTAGATTCGTGTGTAATATTGGTCTTGCTAAAACATATTAATCTGCCAAAGTTGAATAATATTAAAAAAAAACGAAATAGGTGGTTACTTCGACGTTTCTTTAATTTTGTTATTCAGATAGAAGACTACGACTTTAAATCTGCAAATAACTTTTAATTTCAGACAACTTTTCTTTATACCATTTTTTCCTGTTTATTGAAATATGGGTGCTTTACTCCTGAATGGCATTCATATTTTTTGTCCTACCCTGTATGCTGCTTGAGTTTAAGTGACTCCAAGTGCAGCAAATATTTTTTTATTTATGCATTAACTTGGTGGTATTTATATTTAGGTAGTGTCAGTAACAAGAAAAAATCCCATTTGTTGCATACTTAGTGAGCCATACTGTATATAAAGTTTTCGAGCAACTTCGAGCAGCCCATTTTATTGTGATAATTTACTATATATAACTACAAAATGTTTGGTAAAAAGAACGGAGGGGGTAACCGTGGGAAAATTTTTATAACTCAGAGAGAAGTTGCAAACTGGAAAACAATATACTATATAAATTATCTTCGATCACATTGTATCTTTTAAAAGAACTTACCTTGCTGCTACTTTCCATACTAAAGTTTTTTTCCACGGCAAAAACAAATCTTGGTAAAGCACAATATGATATGTTAACTTTGTTCACAATTATGCACCTACTATAGATGTTTTACTCGCGAAAACTTCTTTTTCGCTGACCATTTTCAACGAGACACGTCGAACTTTAACAGGTAAAAACTGGGTTCTATTACCCTCTATTCGGTTATTATCATTAACAAGGGCATACAAAAAATTTACCTATTCCTAGAAGTTGAAAAGTGACCTTTTTAGCTACTTTTGGAGCCATCTATCCCATGGTGCAATGGTCGAAAATTCGATTTAAAAGTTTCAAATTTTGCATGTCCCCAAATGGAAATAAACCTATTTATTTATAACTTACTGAAAAAATAAGCGATTTAAATTAGCGGGAGTTATTCTTAGATAATTAACACATAAAATAAACCCAAAAAGAATCACTAAAATCAGTGTAGAATAATGTCGGTTCAAAATAGGATTCGTTGGAAAAAATCAAGAAAAGTCAGTTTTTATCCCTTAAAATACGCTCCTGAATGACCCATTCTGCATTTATTTTAAAGTATGATTATTCCTCTAAAAGACAGCATTGAAAAATTGGAAAAAAATTAGATACGAGAAAATACGGAGTGATTTAAAGGTACCGATGTCGAGTGCAATAAAAAGTCCAAACAATTTCAAGATGTTTGGTTATGGAGATAGCGATTGTCGAAAAATGGAGTAAGTTAATCCGCTTCTGCCACCACTTCCGGCGGATTAAGGTCGGCAGAAGCGATTATTCCTTTACCATCTATCGCTCCGTACCTACATGCAAATTTTCACGTCGCTGGCTTAAAGGAAAAATTTGTTCAAAAAAAATAACCGGAAGTGTTATTAACATTGAGTCCAAAACAGGCCGGCAGACATGTCATTCCCTGTTAATCCAAATGCTAGGAGTAAATACAAAAAGGCCTCATGTCGCTAGCTTCCCTGTACCGGGTTTTCCCTTATATTTTGAACGGGGTCCACAGTCCTTATTTTTAGAGATATGGAAAAATGTTTAATACAAAAATTTTAGGGTTTTATCTAAGTCATCAGAATTTTCTAAAAAAATAAACAAATGATAATCATAATGTCGAAATATCGCTATCAACTTAAATTTTTTAAATAGAACACCCTGTATATTTTCAACCATTTAGAAATATATCTTTTTTCTGATTTCAAAAATATATAGTTTGTTTATGTTTCTTTAAGCAGTTTTTAAAATATTTAGATTTAAATATTTAAAAATGCTCAGTTTTAAGTCATAGCCGCTCAAGCATAGGTGGCTTTGGAATCACTTGTTCAGTGATCGCAAATGTATAGCTTTGAACATTTTTAAATATTTAAATCTAAATATTTTAAAAACTGCTTAAAGAAACATAAACAAACTATATATTTTTGAAATCAGAAGAAAGATATCTTTCTAAATGGTTGAAAATATACAGGGTGTTCTATTTAAAAAATTAAGGTTGATAGCGATTTTTTGACATTCTGATTATCATTTGTTTATTTTTTTAGAAAATTCTGATAATTTAGATAAAACCCTAAAATTTTTGTATTAAATATTTTTCCATATCTCTAAAAATAAGGACTGTGGACCCCGTTCAAAATATAAGAGAAAACCCTGTACAGGTTGGACGCCTCTTACTCCTGGTCTATAATTAACGTACAAAGAAAAGATAATGTTGCCAACTTAATTTACTTTATTTTGACTTAGACATTTTTTATACAGCGTGTCCAAAAACCATCTTAACAAATGGGAAACTTTTTTATTTTTGGCTTTACGAAAAAAAATGTTATGTCTATATATAAAAGAAGAAACTGACTGACTGACTAACGGACAGATCAACGCACAGCCCACACCGCTGGGTGTAGAAACTTGAAATTTTGCTCAAAGGTTCCTTATATAACGTAGGCGTGCACTAAGAAAGGCTTTTTCCGAATTCAACCCCTAAGGGGGTGAAACAGGGGTTCACACTTTGTATGGAGAAAAAATATTTAATGGTCCTGTTAACTTGAAACTTCATAGAAGTACTCATAACTAAAAATGCAATTAGTAAAAGCTACAGTTTTTAGCATTGTCTTTAAATGATGTGAATAAAAGTAAGCAATTCCTAATTATATGAAGGAAAAGCTTACATTTTTGCAAGCTTGGTAAACCCTGGCTTAAAAATTTTAGTGGTGTTTAAAAGTTTGGCAGAAATGGCTGCATTTATGAACATAAGATCTGTGAAATTTTATCCCGAAAGAAAAGAAAGTCGTGCCGAAGAATACCACAGTCTCTATAGATTTAGTGAAGAAAATGTTGAGTGGATAGCTAACCATTTTTTGGAGCCAAAAGCAGAGACTAGAGGTGGTGCGTTAAGTCCAAAAAAACAAATACAAATATTTTTGCGATTTTTAAGTGATCCCGGATTTCAAATAGGGATTGGAAAAGACGAAGGAGTTCATAGAACAACAATATGTAAAACTATATCTAACGTTTTACCAAAAATCGTTGAAAGGCAGATATTTGGATTAAATTTCCTACGGAAAACTCGATGGGCCAAGCAATCAATGAATGGGCAGGGTTGTATAGATTTCCCTGTGCCTTTGGTACAATTGATTGTACTCATGTGCCGATGATAAAGCCATCGGTACATGGTGACGGGTATCTTAATAGAAAAGGCTGGTGTAGTATAAATGTACAAGCAACTTGTAATGCAAAACAGATTTTTACATCCTTAGATGCTCAATGGCCTGTCTAGGTGCACGACAGTCGTATTTTAAGAAGATCAGATATTTTTGGTAAGATGAATAGACTTCAGCAGAACTACGGACTTCTTTTAGGCGATGAAGGCTACGGGATAACACCATGGCTGTTAACACCGTATAGAAACCCCACCACACCTCAAGAAATAGCATAATATAATAATTTGCATAAGACAGAGCGCGGGATTATAGAACGCTGTTTCGGACAACTGAAACGCCGATTCCCTGTTTTGCAACATCCGATATGATTGAACATTGACAAAATTTCCTCAGTGATCATAAGCGCTGTTGTTCTGCATAAAGTTGCTAAATATTTAAATGACATTTTATCGAACGACATTGAAGATGAAGTAGCTGATGCTGCCGTTGAGGATCGCGCTATTGAAGAAGTTATGGAAGATAATGATGAATTGAATAACATCCGTCAGCGTGGTCAAAACAGACGAGAAGAAATAAAAAATATAATTTTTCAATTGCAGGTATAAATATGGCACAAATGAAATGCCATGTATCTATAAACACATAAATAATACGTAATAAGTAAGACAACCAACATTTTCTTCATTTATTTACAAATTTCTATACCACAAAGTATTTGTTTCTTCAACGTTGTTCCCATTTTCGTTTTGTATTTTTTCCAGTAATAATTTTTCCCTTTCTTTTTGGATTCTTATTAGTTCCAGCTGTTCCAACAACACCAGTCGTTGGAGCTCTGAATTTAATAAATTCGAGGTTTCTTCTGTTTCCTTAAATTTGTTCTTTTTGGTAGCCCGAGACTTGTCTGGTAAAGGCCGACCGTGCGGTGGAGGTGGAATAGGTACCTCACTTTTGGACGTTGATGGCTGAGGTTGTTCCATTACACATCCTATCGACATTGCTTGAAATTTGTTTATAAAATAGCAGCAAGACGCTAATTTATATTTTTTTTGCGAAAAAAGATGCCTTCTTTACAGATTCAGCAATGAATTTTTTTTGTGTAACTTTTTCTACTAAATACGTGCGGCGATGCTATACTATTTATTTGTAGCCTACTTTATTTTCCTACCTGGTACCTTTTGGAAAACTGGGTTTTCTTTTCCTTCCATCAACATCAACAGATGTTTCTCCCACGGTTTCAAAATAATCTTTTTATTTCCAGTTGCACTTTTGTCGGTCTTTTTCTTTACCTCTGTCTTCATATTTTGAATTTTCTTTTTCAGCTGTTTTTCACTTATATTTTTTCCAATTTGTAGAATGTATTTCTGATGGATTTCTTTGTATGCTTCTTTTTTTTTCTTTTATTTTAGGAACTTGGGATTTGTTAAATATGATATTATGCTTTTCCAAACTCCCTGTCAATTTGAGGTTGGCTGAAGATATTTCCTCCTTCAACAAATCACTTACAGAATTGCCTGAATCACTATTCATTTTTACCCTGAAGCGCTGGCGTTCGATACCGCTACTGGTTTAAAATGTTTTAATTATTGACTTCTTGCAATGTTTTCACGCCGCCGCGGCGGTAGTACCATTCCGGTTTATAAAAATATAAATATCGGCGTTATCAGTATAAAAACTCGCAAACACACTTTTTGGAATGCTGTAGGTAGATACTTCACGAAATCTCCGTATTTTCAGTAAACGCTTCAAATATCTAGTTTTTGTTAGTGAGTAAAAGGAAAAGGTTATTCACTTCAATTTCAGCAAATGCTATTAGCAAAAGCTAAATCTACCTAGTAAAAGCTAAAGCTATTACTTAATACTATAAATAAAAGCTTAGTTTTTATTCACACTGGTCAGTGTCTTTTCCTCTGTCTTTCGTGGTCTGTTTTAGATCCAGAAGAGGTTTAGGGCGTCCTATTCCTTTAATTTCTAAACGTTTTTCAAATGTTAATGAACTACTTATTTTACACGGCAGTATTTTTTGCACTGTTAAAGCCATTGTTAACATAAGTACTCAAGTACTAGTACTACACAAAAAACAACACAAATAACAAATAATATCCAAATACAACACATACTAAAATTAGGTCAAAGTCAAAACATTTCAACATTACCAAACCGTTAAATAAAGTCTTGACGTTTGCTGCATCACTCACTGTCATTTCTGACATAGTGTCGAATGCTGTGGTGCCAGGTTACTGTTATTACTGTAGGTTTTAATGTTTTATAGGCACAATACAATTATTATTATTATTATTATTATTATTATTATTATTATTATTATTATTATTATTATTATTAGTAAATACCTAAATATCTTAAAACAAAATTAGGTAAGCTTATATTAAATGTATAAATCTATCGCGAATTGCGAATATTGTTGTAATAATAAATTGGTCAGACTTAAATTAGTGAGTCAGAATTTGCGACAACCCGACACCCAGCGCGGCGGCGTTAACAACCACGCGCGCCCCGAAAGCGGTATTATTGGTGGGCCGTCGACCAATTATTGTGTCTCTTTTTAACTTCCTCCTGTTTGTTTCTCTCTTAGTTTTAATGCATTTTATGTTGTCCATATATACCCATAAAGTAAATTTAAAATACGGCAAGTCCGGAGCAAACTTGGCCTGATCACCGTTGTATACGGTGGCTTGATTCTTTCTTGGGGAGTTTTCGCAGGGAACTTGCAGTTTTTTGAAACGAAAGATTCTTTTTTGGTTTTAAAAATTTAAAAAATAAATTATTAGGTAGATCATTGAAAATTTTAGGTGGGTCATTGACCAAATTACCTTATGGACGGGGGGGGGGCTGCTACTAGTTAAGACAAGCTAAATATTGAATCACGATATTTTGGAAATATAAAAGTTAAACTACCTATTTTACAAATAAGAGCACACAGCTATAAAGTTTTAATTATATAACCATATTTTCTTTCAGTGTGATTTGACTCAGTATGTACAGGGTGTCCCATTTTCGGTACTTTTGCGGGGTATCTCCGTTATTTTTAAAGACAGAGGGTTGCGGTTTTCGCGACAGCGTGCTACTTTTTGATGAAACGAAAGATGGCATAAAAATATTTTTCATGGCCCCCTTCGTTTTTGACATACAGGACGAAATTGATTTTTTTCCATTTTCGGACACCCTCGCATTTCAGTTATCTTGCAACTTATAAAAAAAGTAAAAATGGATCCTATTAGAGTTTTCTACGTAGAATCGAGTGGCGTGGTTAGATTTTCATCAGATGTGATATTTTTCGAGATATTAACCAAATAAATGTTTTTTTAAATGGAACACCCTGTATATTTCTTAACCATTAAGTTTCCCCTTTCGAGAGCTTTTCAAAAATATATTACACTTTATAGTTATTTTGTATTTTTAGCCCTTAAATCGAACTATTTAATTTTAAACTTGAATTTTGCGTAGTTGGCCGTGTTTAACAAGTGGTTTAACGTCAATTCAGGTATTTAGATTTAAAAAAGAAACTGGTTAAATCCTGTATTTTCATTAATTTATTAAAATTGGTATTATTTTTAACCTACAACACTACTTGTTATCTAGATATATAGAAAATCCTAACCAGAACTAAAACTGTTTAGTTTTTAATCACTTAAAGATTAAATTAGTGGTCTTGAATTATTAATAGCAAATAAAAGTCAAATTTAAAAACATACAAAACTTTAGGTAACGAAAAGAGCTAGAATGGATTAAATGGACTAACTCTTTTCGTTACCTAAAGTTTTGTATGGTTTGTTTTTAAATTTGACTTTTATTTGCTATTAATAATTCAAGACAACTAATTTAATCTTTAAGTGATTAAAAACTAAACAGTTTTAGTTCTGGTTAGGATTTTCTATATATCTAGATAACAAGTAGTGTTGTAGGTTAAAAATAATACCTATTTTGATAAATTAATGAAAATACAGGATTTAACCAGTTTCTTTTTTAAATCTAAATACCTGAATTGACGTTAAACCACTTGTTAAACAAGGCCAACTACGCAAAATTAAAGTTTAAAATTAAATAGTTCAATTTAAGGGCTAAAAATAAAAAATAACTATAAAGTGTTATATATTTTTGAAAAGCTCTCGAAAGGGGAAACTTAATGGTTAAGAAATATACAGGGTGTTCCATTTAAAAAAACATTTATTTGGTTAATATCTCGAAAAATATCACATCTGATGAAAATCTAACCACGCCACTCGATTCTACGTATAAAACTCTAATAGGATCCATTTTTACTTTTTTTATAAGTTACAAGATAACTGAAATGCGAGGGGGGTCCGAAAATGGAAAAAATAAATTTCGTCCTGTATGTCAAAAACGAAGGGGGCCATGAAAAATATTTTTATGCCATCTTTCGTTTCATCAAAAAGTAGCACACTGTCGCGAAAACCGCAACCCTCTATCTTTAAGAATAAGGGAGATACCCCGCAAAAGTGCCGAAAATGGGACACCCTGTACATATGTAGCTATACGATAAAAGGGACCAAATCAATCTACATAATATAAAGATCCGAATGAAGACTAGACAAAAGAAGTATCTATGATGTAAACTATACATAAGATATTATGAATGTTTTCATCTTTTTACTGTTATAGTCATAGAAATTTGATACCATAACTATTAATAAATAAATATCAAATATTTCCCAACATAACTTGTATTTTCAACCAAATGATTTTTCTTCTCCTTCACCATGGAGTCAATACGTGTATTTAAAGGAAAGCGCTCATTTGGTTATAAAAATGACCCTAAATAATATTTCAAACTGTAACAATATCGGAGATTAAAATTATCTCGACACACTAAAGAATAAAAACGCATAACATTAAAAAAAAATAATTTTATTGGTAGGTACCTACAAAAAGTAAACTTAAAGAAAACAAAATTACAGAGTTTAGCATAAACAAAAATGTATCAAATATTTTGATATTAACACTTTGGGAACAAATCAACATTATAAAAAATATGTATTTTTAAGCTTGAAAACAAAGTTCCTAACCCACAAATCAAAATAACCGTTATCAAGAATGAAAGCGCGCACCCGAACGAAAAGCCAAACACGCACACACTAGGATAATAACAACATCGCATCGAAATTGTTTTAGCGCTGCCGCCAAGCTCTTGTCTTTTTCCTCGATTGGGTCAAATTAAACGCGTAAGAGTCATCTGGAGATAAGAAGAGGAAAAAGACGAAGCTGCCGAACACAACGTTAGTCTGCTTAACTCTAAAACGGATTATGCAACTAAAACTGACTTATTAACGTTTCTAAGCTAGGTGCGTTTTGTAAAAAAAACATTTGTGCCGAACCATTAAGGGGAGTGTATAAACGTAATTTGTGACTGATTAAGGATCCGTGTGTAGTTTTAGGAAGACGCTTTATCTTGTTTTTTTTATTTTCTCATAAAATATTAAACGAAATCATAAAGTAAAAACGTCGGAAATTATATTTTTTCTTGCTCTATAAAATGGCACAGAAATTAAAACTTAGTCAAAAAGCCTAAGTACCTATTATTGTACTGATAAGTAAATATCAAAATAATTTTTACATCGTTTTATTTATTTAAAATGTTAACGTTTTTACAAAATTACTTTTTTTTACATCCTAGAGAAACATCTGCTTTAGAAACCATTGGTTTTACTTTTAATTTTTTAGCTAATAAATCATTTGTTTTGTGTTGATTTTCAACATATTTTAAACCACCTTCTTGGTCAACTTTGGCCTTGTGGGCTCTCTCATAATCGCCATGGACTATAACTGGTTTTTGAGGGTCAACCTGAAATTCGTAAAGAAATTCAAAAATTTTAATTTAATTTTTAATTGAAAGGCTAACAGACACACACAGATCGTTTTTTAAACTGTTCTCAATGGTATATAATGTAATATTTACTAGTAAGAATGATTTGGTCTGATCAGTGTTGATTACCATGAAAAACTTTAAAAAGAAGCAGGATTAAAAACACATCGCTCCAAGTAGGAAGGGTGTAAGAAATTTTTTTAGGAAGGCATTATGTACATCCGAGCTTAGTCGTGTGCTATCAACAATGACATCAAGCAAACTTTTATACGGAAATGTTATAAAACTCATAGGCTACCCGATACAATTAAAATTGACAAATATTCTGTTTTAATGGACGATAATGCTCATCGTGTTAGGACTAGGATCGTTCCACGAGCTCTAAAAGAGGGCGGAATAACCTGATTGGCTAGCCGTCGTTATCAGAGATGAATGCAATTAAGCATGTTTGGAATTATATCTCTAGAGCATAGGCGTTTCTAGACCTCTATTTTTGGGGGGGCTTGAGCCCCCGGTTGACATATTTGGGGGGAGGCGTGAGTCCCTGGTTTATATATAGGCGGCTAGGCCACTCAGTTGGATTTGGGGGCTAATCCGAGATTTGGGGGGCTTAGCCCCCCAAGCCCCCACCTAGAAACGCCTATGCTCTAGAGCAATAAGACTGTAGAAATAACGCACCCAAAACCCACCAGTAGCTGATTATTGCTCGTGAGTAATAGAACAATTTTTC
The DNA here is from genome assembly GCA_963971165.1 of Philopedon plagiatum. NCBI lineage: Eukaryota > Metazoa > Arthropoda > Insecta > Coleoptera > Curculionidae > Philopedon > Philopedon plagiatum. The sequence goes on along the minus strand of OZ020197.1, from coordinate 38,473,160 downwards.
GCAGAACACGATCAACTCCCTGCTAATTGACATGCATCGGCGCATTAACTCTTTAATAGTAAATAGGGGTATTAGATATTAATCAATAATTATTTTTTGGTCCGATCTTTTTTAAATTAAGTAGTTATTTTTTATGGATTTATTTTTTTACCTTTTAATATAATATAAAAATTTTTGACGTATTAACTCATAAAGTTGTTATAGATTATGACCAAGAACGTTTAAGTCGGTTATCTTATCTTATTCCAGAGAATAATAGGGCTGCAACACTTTTGCCGATGAGTGTAGATTAAGATTCAGCCTAGCTTGAAACCAGGATCACTTCACAATAAAAATCAATTTCTGTCTCTTTTTCTTTCTTTGGCTCTACCTTTTTGCAAGTTTTTATAAGGTCAGTGTTCCTGGTTAATCGTCACCACAATGCCCGGTCGGTCTTGAGTTTCTTCTTCTATCACAACTTTTTCCTTAAATCGTTCTTGACTCCATCTACCCGTCTCTGCATTGGTCTTCCTCTACATCTCCTACCATTCAGTTTCATTGCCGTTACCCTCCTACAGGCGTATCTCTTCTCATTAGGCACCCGTACCACTGTAGTTTTCTTTTCTATATCCTTAGATATTTCCACAACCTTCGTTGTTCTCATTTTTCTTTCATTCTTAACCTTACCAACCATTAACAAACCTCGAAATGATCCTCCGCACCTTGGAGATTTCTTTGTGTAAATAACCCATTTTGCAGGATATTTCCAAATCAAACGTACTCTTGTGATGGTTAAAATTCTTTACTTGGTTTAGCTTTCTTTCTGGTATCCCTACCTCTGCTGTGTGTGTGTGAAGAGTCGTTAGATTTATACCCCGAGCGAATTCGCCAGTCATCAAATTGTTATTATAACATTTGAAACGTGTTTTTGACACTACTTACTGAAATGTTTATTTGTTGATTTTTTTCGCTTTTTAATTTTTAAATAAATAATTACCATAAATAAAATTATTCCTTTATTGTCTGTAAACAGCAAGATTACATTGAATGACATTGTAGTTACAATAGAGCCATCACTCATTTGTGTAGGTATCAAAACAATCAGAATGGGAATTGAAAACATACATGACTTTTGAATTAGCTCCTTATCCTGTTGCTCTATTTAAAGATGGTGAAATGAAAAAGACAAAGAAGTCAGCGTTTTACGAAGTATTTCCAGAACTAACAACAGATTTTAATAATATTGAAAAATTCACGTATGTAATTGATGAAGGGATGTTACTGCATCGTTGCAAATGGCAACTATAAGAAAAGTTTAGGACAATCTGTGAGCATTATGTGAGATATTTAAGATTTTTTTTTATCTCGGACATCCCACGTAGACTTCAAGCCTAAGTACTAACGTACCGTGGGTGTCTGAAGAGAAGGGAAATGCAGTCCATTAACACGGGATTTGAAGGATTGGAGGTTGGGACTGGAAGGGAAAACATCTGCAGGCAATTGTTTCCATAATCTGGAGACCCTAGGTATGAGTGAGCGAGATAAGTGGTCTGTTCTAGGCTTTTGTAGCTGGATAGTAAAGGGATGCATACGTAACGCGCCTCTTGTTGTTCTGTTAGGGACATTCAAGGGGGGAATAATACCGGCTAGTTCTTCACAGAAAAATCCGTGGAAGTAGCGGTAGAAAAGGGATAAATCCCCTACTGCGCGGCGATGAGCGAGAGAAGGGAGTTTTCTCGTGAGGGCTGGGTCATTGATAAGTCGAATGGCTCTCTTTTGGATAGAACCAAGGATCTTAAGTGTCGAAGGTGATGCCGCTCCCCAGATGTGGGAGCAGTACTCTAGGTTAGGTCTTATTTGGGAAACATAAAGAGTGTATAAGGTGGAAGAGGAGAAGTATTTTCTGGCTCGAAAGAGAAAACCAAGCTTTTTAGCTGCCGATGTGGCTACTAAAGTAATGTGTTTGTGCCAGCTGAGATCATGTTCGAAAGCGACGCCAACGAGATCGAATGTTTCGTTGTTTTGTAGGGCTTAGCCATTCATGTGGATGGGGTAAGCGTTGCCAGATTTTTTGCGTGAGAGGGAGCAAGACTGTGTTTTGGAGGCGTTGAACTGAACAAGGTTCTTAGCACCCCAGCCTAAGATTAATTGAAGATCTTGGGAAAGGGATAGGTGCATAAATCTGCGTCCATTATCCAAGTCCTGATTCGAAACTTGTCTGGAAAAATGAATATTGGAGTGAAGAGTACTATCGTCAGCATAACTGTGGATGGGATTAGTAGTTGAAGAGAGCAGGTCATTAATGTGAAGAAGAAACCGGGTTGGTGCCAGGACTGAGCCTTCGGGGACACCAGCATTGATAGGATGGAAGTTAAATGAGTGACCGTCAAGCACAACAGATATGCGCCGGAAGCTTCCGATCCAGGTACATAGCTTGGTAGGAAGACCGTAAGTAGGTAGTTTGTTGAGGAGTGCGGCATGCCATACTTGGTCAAAGGCCTTGGAAATATCGAGAGCAACAATCTGAGATTCGCCATGAAATTCAAGAGACTTGTTCCACTTATGTGTGACAAAGCCAAGGAGATCAGTTGTGGATCTTTGGTGGCGAAATCCGTACTGTCTGTCATGGATGATTTTGTGTTTTTCTAGATATTTTAGAATTTGCTAGTTGATTACTTTCTCCATAACTTTGCTGACAACGGAGAGAAGAGAGATAGGTCTATAATTGAATGGAAGGGACTTGGAGCCTTTCTTCGGGACAGGCTGCACACGAGCAGTCGTCCAGCCATCTGGGAAGATACCCCTGTCATAAGAGATCTGGAAAAGACGAGTTAAGATGGGTGCAAGTTCTGGAGCGCTTTTTTAGAACAATTGTAACAATTGAACAATTATTACGGCAGAAAAATTCATGTGGTATTCGATGGTTATAATAAGGACTGCACAAAATCGGTTTAGAAGAAATCACCGTTCGCAAAAAAATGCATCAACTGAAATTATATTCGAGAAAGATGTGCCTTTTAAAATAGGACAAGAAAAATTTCTTGCTACTACCAAAAATAAGAGCAGACTTATAAATATGTTGAACATTTTTTTTTTCAGATAATATTTTCTCTTGTCAAGGATGAAGATGATGAATGATGATAAACATGATGATACTTAAAACAAGTCAATGAAGAAGGCGAATTGCCTTAATTGACATTAAAAGGTCAAAAGTAAAGGACCTATGCGGAACTGGAGAGATATGGTAAGAAGTTGTCCATCACTACTCATGCAGGCAGATTTCACGATTCCAGTTCTAATACCAAACAGAACACTTGATGTAGTTCTACCTCAGAGAGAGGAATGGAAATACATACACCACTTACTGCCTCTAAAAACGGGTTCCTGGTGGTTACCAGATAGATCAAAACAGGATAAAAATATGGTGCTGAAGTTTTCGATAAGGAAACTGGTATACGGGAGATTTATTCTCTCGGACAGTATGCGACAGTGTTTCGAGCAGAAGTGTAGTTATCTTTGTATAAGAAATACAATGCTGGATTGTACAATGGTGGTTTAAGCTTAGTTTAACTAAAACTCGGTTCAGACTTGAACCTTCCCATAGCAAATACATTGCTGTCAAACTGAATTACTTATTTGACAGCAATGCCATTTATATAGGAAGGTTTCAGTCTGAATCGAGTTTTAGCTGAACTAAACTTAAGCCACTATTGTACAACCCGGTATTAGAGTTGAAAATAATAACATATCCTCGGACAGTAGGGCATGAAGTCGGATATTGTTACGTCTCGAATTATGTCGGAGTACAAGATGCCCTTAAAAATCTAGCAGCCAGGGAAAAACCATGAAACTCATGTGGGTCCCTGGACCTTCAGGGCCATTTTCTGCCAGGATTCCAAAAAAATCCCAAAGGGCCTCCATCCATCAGTGCTGTTAGTAGATAATTTAAAAACTTACTTTGGCGTAAGTTTGCAGAATGCTAGAGGGATATTCTAGGCATGAGGCGGTCTAAAGATCACAGGTCCAACTTTTTTCATTGCATAGAAAAGATCTTCGGATTAAAGCTGACTTTTCGATAGGACAATACCACCTTAATCGGCATCTCTGTAGTGACGATTCCGAATGTAGAGGTGGTACTGGGAAGAGGATGAAACTGTCTCTCATGTTCTTAGCGAGTGTCCGGGTGTTAAGAATGATAGTCAGAAGAATGTGGACATCCGATGACTTTAAGCAGATTCAACCAACGAGGCTGCTAAAGGCGATCGGCCTAAAATGAACTGTATACGAAGAGTGAGATTCAAAGAGCCCAGCGAGGCCTAAGCATCACTTAATGTTCACTTATTCATCATTATGTATTAATATTGTATATATTGTATTATTGTAATTTAAAAACAATTAATGCCATTAAGCAAGGTTTACTTTTTAAAATGGCAAGTGTATTACGTTGGCATAATGCAAGCCTGAGCAAACCCAACCAAATCCAATATATCGCATATTACAAAAAAAAAAACAAGGTGAATATTATAATGATAGACCTAAACGACCCCAATCAATCTGCAAGACAATAAAAATATTTCAATTATCTGCATACTTTACTCAGAAACTCTTATACAGCGTGTCCAGAGACTTATACAGCGTGTCCAGATACCATCTTAACAAATGAAAAATATTTTTATTTTTGGCATTACGGCAAAAATATATTTTTCATCAAAAGTTCTGCATGCTGAGAAAATAATACTCAAAATCAAAAGTTTTGACCCAGCATATACGGGGTGTCAAAAAAAGTAATAACGATAAGTGCCGTAGAGAAAAACTAACTTTAATTTTAATTGTAAAGTACAATAACGTAAGAAAGTGTCGTCCAGAACTAAAAAGTGATCGAATATGAAATTTGACACAATAACTTTATGGTCATTCATATGTTACTTTGAATTTTTTAAAAAAGTGTTTTGAAATAATAATAATAATAATAATAATAATAATAATAATAATATATTCATTTATTTGTGCCAGTAAACAATAAACAGTGTAAAAAGTAACAATATAATATCATGCATAAATATTTTACAAAAATGAATAACAATAGTAACACACTAGTTGGCACAAAAAGGTAGAATTTTGATTATATATAATCATTCTTCCAACTCCACCCCGATTAAATAATTTTTACAATAAGTTTTAAAAGTTGAAAAAGTAAAATATTTTAGATAGAAGGGAATGCTGTTATATATGATTGCACTATTATATTTAAAAGATGTTTTATACTTTTCTGTTTTGTGTGATGGTATAGTTAAGTTGTTTTGATTTCTTGTATTCACGTAATGAACATTATTACGAAATTCTAATTTTTTAAATAGATAATCAGGTGTTTTAGTGTTTATGACTTTGTAAATGAAACAAGTTTGATGAATTTCACGTCTAGTTTCTAATTTAATTAATTTATACTGATTGAATGTTGAGGTAATGTGATCATATTTTTTAAGATTTACTTAAAATCTTAACATATTACCAGAATAAACAACAATAACATTTTATGAATTACTGCACTAAGCTCCAACATGAAACTATTGTACGTTGTAAAAACTCCGCCACTGCATTTCTAACCATCTGAGGGGAAATTTCTTGGACAAATTCTCTGATAAAATTATCTTTAAATTGTCTATGTTTTCGAAAAGTCTGTACGACTTTTTCTTTTAAGAATCCCCATAAGAAAAAATCTAGGGGAGTTACATCTGGGGACCTTGGTGGCCAAGCAAATTCTGACCTTCGTCCAGTCCACCTCTTTGGAAATGTTCGGTTTAAACATTTTGTCACTCTTGCATAGTTGTGACATGGAGCACAGTCATGATGGAACCAAAGTGTGTTCCTTATATCTAGTGGTAGTCGATGAAAAAATTCAAATAATTCAGTGTTCAAAAAGTTCAAGTTCAAGCTCTTAAAAACATCACACCAAACGTTTGTCTTGAAAAAATACTGGTCACGACTCTCAGTTACAATGTGGGATTCTCATCACTCCACCACCTACAGTTTTGGGAACACACCATTCCATTTCAGATAAGTTTGTCTTCTACGGCAATTATCGTTTTTACTTTTTTTAACACCCCGTATATGATGGGTCGAAATTTTTGATTTGGGTGTTATTGTCTTAACAAGCAGACCTTTTTATGAAGAACAAGTTTTTTCGGTAAAGTCAAAAATAAAAAAGTTTACTAGGTATTTGTTAAGATGGTTTCTGGCCACGCTGTAAATACTAAGGTCCCTTTAAATACGTTATGTCTTTATGGTTCTAGGATTGTAAATATAGTTTTACATACTGGTTCCATATTGCGTAAATATGTCATAAGATCGCTAAGTCTTTCTTTAAAGCCGGGTTCAAAGACTTCTGGATTTACGGCTATAAAACATTGTCCTAAGTTGGCTGGTGCAGCAGCTGCTCGTCCCCATGGTCTAACTTTCGGGCCATACGAAGCACCTAAAATAAAGATTTTTTTTATTTCGACTAAAATACAATTGACACTATGCACTATATGTATTACAGATAGTTTTATTTTGGTAGGCAATTGTAGCATTGCAAAAGTAGCGTATTCAAGTTTTTGTTAACGTTTAAACAACAACGTGTGTTTTAGGATTGTTAAGGATTGATTTATGGTAATTTTAAATACCTAATTTTTAATCACGTGTATAAGATTGCAATTGTGTTATAATGCAATTTACTTTAACTGATCAATAGGAAAACCTTTTTTTCGTGATAGGAAGACTAGAAGATAACTATTATACAAAGAAATAGCGTAATAATAACTTATTGCCCAAAACTAAATTCAAAGAGAGATGAAATAGCGGCAGTTTTGGTCCATGCGGAATTCAATAACTTTCAGGGCTTAATTGCAAATTAAAAAATATTTTGGCAGCATATTTCCTGGGTAAAGCATCCGTTTAATTAAAATTATAGGAATTGTTGTCTTTACTGTACCGGGCGATGTCGGCGACCGCCACAGCCGACGCCCATAGGGGCTTCGCAAAATCTCGCAAGTTAATACTTTGACTTAGCTATACCTATAATAACCTATATAACCTAGAATATTTTGGTACGAGTAGGTGGTATTTACCAGGAATCGTCTGGCAACACTGTTGATTAGCAACAATATACTCATACTTAATACGAATTTGTGTATAATTTATCTGACCTAGTACTTTTTTGGGAAATATCCACATTTGGTCTTGCTCCGCCACTGCACGAGACCTAAAGCAGTGAAGTTTAGGGAAGGTAAACACCTTTCTGCAGACAAGAAGTTAAATACTCCAGATGCGAAGGAACGGAATAATATTTTATTTTTATTTATTTAATTCAACATTAGGGGATATATTTGTAATAGGGGAAAGATCAGGAATATTCATACTTTCTTTCTTGGACTGACAGACCATTTCTAAAAGTTTATGGAAAAACCAAAAATCACTTAAAATTTCACTACACACGTACTATATTCCGACCTGCCTGAAACATACACACACAAAAGTATACTTCTTTATATCATCAGTAATCATCAGATTCATGAATGAACCAGACGACGCCACGTGAAGTAACGGAAATAAATTTCTAAAAATTTATTATGACGAAAAAAATAGCACATTGTAATATCGTATTAATCCTTAGTCTTAATGTAAATTAGAAATCGATTGGAAAGAAATTAATGGGCCAGAATTATTTAAAAAGTTATTGTCTTCGCAACTAACACGTATAGTACGGGTGATTTATCGCATTTCACATTAAAAAAGTTTATGTAAAACAAAGAAAGGGCTAACAAATCATAGGCACCGAGTTTACAAAAATTTAGGCGGGACCCACGTAACCGCCGAATAGAAATGCTGTAATGTATTTACAAAATACGTTCGTTGACTTTTTTTGTGTTAAAGAACTACCATTTTATTTAGATGTTTTTAAGTGGTGTGGATTAATTCTAAATAAAATAATTTTTAAAATAATTACCTTACTTTCTTTTGCATTGTATCTCATTGATATATTTGGATAAGGATAAAAAAAGGCAGTTAAATAGTGCTTTTAATTGGCAGTAATACAAACAAGCAAAGTAATTTCTTGTTGGTTTTTAGGCAAATCAAAAGTACTGTATAGTAAAGACCTAGGTTAATATTTTTTTTTTAACAAAAACAAGAAGCTGCCGATATTAACTAAAATTGCAAAAAATCGAATTTGCTTCACGTGGGAAATAAAGGTCTAATTTATCATCGCACACAGGAAAAATAAACATAGTTATACGGTTTAGAAAATTAACTAAAACATTATTTCGCGTTATAGTTTTAGTGAATTAATGGTGGTTTAATTAAACATACCCGACAAAATTCCACAAAATATCTCGACAAGCATTCCTAACCCATATCCTTTGTATCCAGAAGTATTCTCAAGTCCACCTAAGGGCATTAACTTTTTAGCTTCAAAGGCTTTTACGGGATCAGTTTCTGGAAAACCCTCTTTGTTTAGAGCCCAACCCTTAGGAATTGGCTGTTGTTTTCTTCTGGCTAGCTCAATCTGCATAAAGAAATGAAAGTAGTAGCACCAGGAGCGGAAAAATTAAATATTGCAGATTTACTGCTACAAAGAATGTCTACATAACTGTGGCAAATTTGTGTAAATATTTTAATTAAGTGTTACGCCGCTTTTTTAGTCAGTTAAGAAATAACTGCTAGCGTATGAGTATTTACAGAGTGTATGGCATTTTTGTTAAGTTTAACCGCAATAAAAAAAGTTAACAGTAAAAATACGCCATACCCAATAAAAAAATTTTTTTTTAGTTCCTGAGCCTATATTCGTGTTCTAGTTGATATTTTCCTTTCTTTCCTCCAATATATGTATCGTCACTCAAGAACAAAGGAAAACTCTCGTCACATATAAAAATTGTATTTCATACTACAAGAAACACAGATATCGACAAAAACAGTTAAATGTTGATCAGTAAGAGTGGTAAAAAATCCTAAATTTGACCAACGATGCAACCGCCGTGCCGTACAGTGCAATAAAATTACAGTGTAATTAGTACCTACATAACACGAAATGTTTATGGTTGATTAGTAAATTTGGCATAAAATTACATCATTAAGAAGCTCTCTTTGTTGGTTTTGGTCAACCGCCGGCTGTATTATGAAAATGTGTCGGTACAGTTAAGAACAACATGTCTGCATCGTAGGTAATATTCACGGGTTCTTTCTGCTTTGCTCAGACTTGCACAGGTTTCGATCCCAAGTAGAAACCTAAGCTACCCTGGGAAAATCTATATGCCGTATATTTTAAACCGCGGACTGAAGTTAAAAAAGGTAATGCTTTCCGCAATATTTTGAGCTAAATGTATTATAATATAATAAAATTTAATTGCTTCTTTAATATAATGATAACCAAGTTGTTTTTTGCTTGTTGGTGTTTTAAAACGGTTTTAATATATCACGTGATTTTACAAAAACTCGGCCACCCGTCGGTGAACATAGAGATAACAGACGGAAAGAAAAATTATGATAATTTTCTCGCATTTAAGTGGTTTTAAGATCTTATGGCAAAACTAGACATTTGAAGTTTACTTCTTTGTATAAACCTGACTTCTGGCATTGGGCTCTCGCAGAAAGCCTATAAGTAGTTATGGAAACGAGCAAAATTTTGTCCCTTCCGATTTTGAAACGTTACCCAAAAATCAAAATCAGTTTAAAACCGTAAAGAATCTATAGCGTTCCTAATCTCAAAATAAGAAGATCACAGCTAATAATAGCATGTTATATAGATGCTCGCAAACGAATAGCAAGATATGCTTATGACAGTAAGAAGTCATGTGGTCTATTAAAACAGTTTCAGAATAACCGAGCGCAGAAAAATAAGTTTAAATAACTTGGCCAAACAAACAAAAATTAAACAAACTTGGCCAAACAACTACACATGGCATGGAATTCACACGATGCGCTGATCCAATCGAGACGCGACGAAAGGTTGGGCGCGTTTAGCGAGCGTCAGCGGCTGAGTTGACGAGGTAATAAAATTCGCTAAACGGTAAGGCAACGAGTCGATGACTTTCAGCTGATGAACAAAACACGCAGCGAAAAGAATTTATGATGGCGATCATCGAAAACAGTTTGGCAGATTTTATAACCTAAAAAATTCAAAAAAATAACGATTTATGTCCGTTGTTAAAAAATGGAATATACTGTAGAAGAATATGTGGTTTCAAGTAAAAAGGAAGGCGCTTATGAGAGTTATGAAGGTAAGGGCGTTCCTAAAGTAAGATATTTCTAAAAACTACAAAAAATATTTATATCTATGGTTTTTTTTTGCAGAAAATTTACCGGGGTCAACAACTTTTTACGTGGAAGAAGAAATCGGAGATGGAGAAGACCTGAATTTGGGTATTTTGAAAGAAGCTGATTTCAGGTGGAATCATACAAATACATTATTTTTTCTGGACGAATTTCAAAAAGGGATTCATAAATTTCGTAATCCTTCCATAAAAAAGAAAACTTTTTGGCAGGAAATAGCCAACAATATGAATATTATGGGATATAAAGTGGATGGAGATATGTTAGACCGCAAAATGCGAAATATGAAAGCTACTTTCAATAAAATTAAAGACAACAATCGAAAAACCAAAACTGGACGAGGCAAAATTAATTGGGAATATTTTGACAGGTTTAATGAAATTTTTGCTGATGATAAAACTGTAAATATAACAAATATTGAGGCATGTGATATAACAGCTGAACGAGAATGTCCCGATGACTATGTACATAAGCAAACGTCAACTCCCTTAGCATCACCATCTTTATCAGATACTCCTTCAAATTCTAGGGAAAAGCAAAAAAGACTTGATATCTTTCGTAAACGACAGATCAAACTTGAAGAGGAAAGGGTGGATGAACTGAAAAAAATTAGATTGGAAATTGCAGAGAGCAACAGAATAGGCAGGGAGAAACTTGAGCTTTTCAAAAAATTTCTTGAAAGAGAACACTAAATGCAAATGGTTATTGAAATAAAAAGAATGGTTACATCAGATTTGGACACCTTAAAATAACTTTTACATTTTGGTCTTACCCTAACTAGTGTTTTTAGCTTCTCGGCGCATAATTTTGGGACAAAAAAGAGACACTTACAAGGGATGTTTATTTCTGTTAGGAATTTTTTTTTATTAATAGTGTCTAAATTTTTTTTTTTTTTGTAATATAAAATAAAAAATGTTCAAAAATATTTATCGCTATTTGTGCAAGAATTATTTTTTATTTTTATAAAATACCTAAAGCAATAAAGTTACTATAAACTAGGTAAATTACTTTTTGATAATATGGAGTCAAAGATGAGAGGGAAACTACTACTAGATTTTTTTTATAACTAAATAGCCTTTTAATAAACCAAATACTAGTTATAGGTCTGCAATACACCATACCCAGAGGATGCCTTCATAGTTTAGGTTAAATAAATTTAACAACTATCTCTTAATCATTTATATTTCAGTTAGTGAAAATAAATTACAGTAATGATGCTATATAATTTCGTTTTAATTCTCCAGAATTATTCCTTTCTTTTGGGTTATTTTCTTCGTGTGCATTATCCTCTCCTTGGTAGATCTCGTCATTTACATCAACATTTTCAGGTTCGTTACCATCAATTTCTTCTGCATCTTCGAAAATAATAAAATTATGTAAAATGCAAGCGGTCAGTATCACTTGAGGTATCAAATGAGCTAGGGACATATCCAAATACTTAAGTCGTCGCCATTTGCCTAAAATATGACGCTTTATTTACATCTTATGATTAAATTAAGAAATTTTGATTGTTTTAAATTTTTTCTTAAAACCACTAAGTACCTATATTTGTTAAAACAGTTTATGATATTTAATATGCACACTCTTAACAATATTAGTAATATCTACAAATGCAGTATGTTACATTAAAATAAAAAAATATGAACCAGAACAGCAGTATTAAAAAATTACCGGAAAAAAAATAGGAAGTATCTGTCAGAATTTTATTTTGAATAAAAAGGTGTTACATTGAAATGTTTACTAATAATTTAATATGAAACTATAACTAAAGTTTTTTTAACTTTATTCAAATAATGATCTTGAAAAATGTTTGATTTGTCACTAAGTAAAATATAAAGTTAACCTACCTTTTAAATTAGCAAATGCTCTTTCGATCATAGATCTCTGTCCACTCATAATTTCATTAAATCTAATTTGCTGAACATTAAGATGTCCATTATCTCGATATGGTTTTAATAGACATTTTAATAAGGGATATGCAGCATCTCCTAATATATGTTGTTCAGGCTGTAACAGAGGTGGGTCTCCCAATAACTTCTCATATAAAGGGCTGTTTCGAAATACTCGAGCATCATGTAACCTACCTGGCATGCCTATAAACACATCTGTAAATACTCTTTTATCATTGCAGACTGCTTGCAAGATAACACTATGTTGTTCTTTGCGATTGTAAAAGTCTACTGCATTATTTGTTGGTTGTTTAATTGTGATATGAGTGCCATCGATTGCTCCAACCACTCCAGGTATGCCTTGAAAAAAATGAAAAAAGGTTACATAACAATGTAGAAAATAACAATTTTAGTTCACTTACGACTTTTATTATGGATTCTAGTAGCAATTTGGGCACATTCCGCATAATCGGGCCATTTGATAAACTGATTTTTCAAACGTGAAACTGCATACAGGATTCTTTTAAAGATATAATGTCCAGTACCTTTATTAAATCCAAATCTATCACTAACTGATAGAAAACTTTCTTGTTTTGCCAGAAACCATATGTAAAAACAAACTTTCTTTTCCAAACTTACAAACATATGCTGTTCTCTATAATGTGGAGCTATCAATGTACAGAGAACTTCAAATGATCGCCTAGACATGCGAAAGTGGCTTCTAAACTCTGAAAGGCTGTAATTCGGTACAATGTTCTCCATATAGCCCTCGTTATATGTAGCTTCACCTCTTCTACGAGGAATTTCAATATTATTTTCACCGGCCTCATTTAAAATTACCTCTACATGATTTAAATCCAGTTCATCTTCTAGTAAATAGTCTAGCATTATGTTTCTGTTCATTTTTCTTTTAATATCTTACACTTTCATTAAATTTAACCACATAACCTCAAAATTTCTCTTGTCATAAAACCAGCCAACACGCATGTTTGGGTCGAAGCGTTTAGCGAACCCACAACCTGCTGCGACTAAGCAGTCAGCCAACGCTTGTTGATGACTCTCAGCAGTTTAGCTCGCTAAACGCGCCCGTTGTTATGGTAACGTAACACACGTTGGACTGCCAAATGCGACGCGCGTCCGTCACTGGATTTAAAAATATTCCATCACGCCTATTTATCAGATATGCCTGTTATTTATAAGCATCTTTTTGGTAATAAATACAATGGAAACTATTGCCAAAGTTTACTGAATAACTATTAGTTACCACACTCGCCGTCATGCCACCGATCGACCATCGCCCTCTTCCTCTTTCCCGTCCAAGTCGCAGTAGGCTGGCAGCAGGCGAACTTTGGTCCATATTAGTACACTGTGGTTCGAGTAAGCGCATTAAACGGATTTAACGCGAGTTATATGCGGTGGTCCAAATAAAAAGCAAACGATAAGTTTCGAAAGTGTTTTCTTATGTTAACTACTGTGTTATTTTCGGGGATATTGAGGTCCGAAAATCTAATTTTGTCTAACAGATGTTAAAACAATCAACGGGAAGGGTGGGGGGATGTGATAAAAAGGAGTGACTAGGAATTTCTTCAGAAATGTCAACTAACATGTCAATTTCTGGGCTAGCAAAGTCACAATATCAAATATTTTCTAACAAAAGTTAGGGGGGGGGGGGGGGTTGATTGATTGAGAGAATAAAAGGAGCGGCTCCAAACATGTTAATTAATTTAATCATTTTCGATGGTATCAAGGTCAGCAAATGTAATTTTGTTAAACACATGCTAAAAATATTTTAACGGGAGGGGGGATAAGAAGGAGCGGCTGGGAATTTCTCCAAAAATATTAACTAATAGGTATATCATTTTCGGGGTTAGTGAGGTCAGAAAATCTAATTTGGTCTAACCGATGTTAAAAAAAATAACGGGGGGGGGGGGGGTTGAAAGGAGCAATTGGTCTTCAAAAATGTTAACTTACACGTCATTTTCAGGGTTATTCAGGTCAAAAGTTTAATTTTGTGTAACAGATTGAAAACTGGCTGCAGTTGGGGGGAAAGGAGAGCGACTGCCAATTTCTTCAAAAATGTTAAGTAATGGGTCATTTTTGGGGTTAATAAGGTCAGAAAAGCTAAGTTCATTTAACGGATGTAAAAAAAAATTAAGACGGGTGCGACGCACTTTGTTCAATAAAAAGTGTTTGATTAAAAACCGTCAAAGATACTATGATGAGTATCATTGACCAAGTACTTACCGCTTAACTTGAAAACATTAAAATCACTCTTAAAGCTACTCTAGAGAAAAACACAGGAACAACAGGGTGTCCTGAGGGAAGCAGGTGTAGTAGAGCGCGTTGCAAATTAGCCCTCAGCTCAGTTAGGCTGGGTAGGTTCTATTGGACGCCACCAGTTTTTACACCGACACAAACTGGAAGTCGCCTAGTTGGTCTAGGGACCTGCTTCTCACACAACAATCCCGCTATTCATAATTAAAAATTAAACAGAGGGCGCAGTGAGCTGGAAAAAAACAACTTAATAAGTTTACCCTATATACATTTATTTGTACACTGGTTAAAAAAAAAAAAAAAAGGTTACAAGTGGTGACAAATAAGGTTGGGCGATTTTGCCCTCGCAAAAATAAATAAATTAAATTAAACCAAAATAAAACTTCCTGAGGTCTGTCCCCAGGTACAGGTAAATTCATAGGGTGGCTCCTTAGCACCCGCCAAAAATTAATAGGGATGGTTTTCAGCCCCTACGGAGGAAGTAGGGAGGTTCGTGGCCCCTACCAAGGACCCTAGGAATAAAACAATTCCCAGTAATTACAGTAATTCAAATGTAATCAATAATAATAAAAAATATATTTGAAGTTACGTTAATAAAAAAAGTTAATATTTGGAGAGAAACAATTTACTGGAATTAAACCGCAAAATTTAAGAATATTAAATAAAGTGTCAATAATAAAAGAGAAAGACGGTGGCTTGAAATCAAATGCTAAAATTTAGGTAAGTAGAAAAATATTTAAAAACAAGAAGCTACGTTAATATCAAAAAAAAAGGTTAGTAAAAAGAGAAAGCAAGGATTAAAACCCACTTGCAAAATTTAAGCAAGCTTAGGATAATATTAAACAAAAAGGTTATGTCAATAAACAAAATAAATTATTATTACCTAAAGGGCATCGATAACTAAATTTTAAAGTTCATGTACTTTACGGATAAACGTTAATATTTACAAAAACTAAGTGTTCACTAAATGACCAGTTTAACACTATATTATGTTATCTTACATTACCAATAAAAATAACAAAAGTACAACAAAAGCAAAAATAATTGATAACTAAATTACAAGTTCACGCAAGATTACAGCTATAAACAAAGCAAAAGGCTTGAGCGAAGACAGTAAAAATAACTAAAAATGAAACCCCAGTTAGCTTGACTTAAAACATTTAAGTAATATTCAAAGTAAAAGAGCCAAAAAAGGTAAATTAATTAAAACCTCAAACCCCTATAGTAGCTTGACTCAAAAGCTAAGCGTTAACACTACTCATGTAAATAAAGTGGATCAATGTAAGATAACACAAGAATAATAATTGACTTCCCAAAAATTTTAATCATTTAAATTAAGAGAAAGCACCCTGTATAGGGAGAAACCGTTCGAATATAAACAATGAAAATACACACCGTTTATGTACATTTATAAAAGCACAAATATTAAATTAAAAGCAAAATATACCGCTAATGTACCTCTATCACAAATTTAAATTTAATTAGTGTGTAACTTTTGTGTTTATGACCGTAAATGAATAAATTAATAAATAAATAAAGACACAAAGCTTAAATCACAAGCGAATAATACGAGATACCAAAAGTATAAACATATATATATATATATATATACAAAGCATCTACGTAACTACCTTACGTTCCCAGAAGCAAACAATACGATATAATAGAAAGGTTGTAAAACGTGTACGAGCATAAGTTTCTAAGCACACCAAAATATTTGCCAAATGGCAAATTTAAAATAAAATAATAGGTTAATGAACCTCTGAAAACAAAAATATTATATAACCCCCCCGTTATAAACAAACGCAAAAATAAATTTAAATTTTCCAGCTTCCTAGAAATAAAACCCGTAATACCTCAAGCCCGTACGCGTCTTAGCTTATAAAAAAAAACAGGAAAATAAAGGATTTGGTGGTATTCTTGACAACCTGGCGACCGAACCTTAATAATAACAAAGAAATTAGTATAAAAAAAAAACACTTACTATAAAGCTTAATTTTCAACTTGGCGTTTACGATAACCAACCATACTGACAGAGTACCAGTACCACCAACTCCTTTATATCTACATAAATTACGGTTTGAAACTTAGCGCTACAGATAGCAACCCACTGCAAATGATTTGCGACAGCATAAAGCCGATAAAAGAAACTTGATAAAAACAATCTACATTCTACGCGGGTGACCGACTATTTTAATTCAAATAAACCCAGGCCCGTAAGCTGGTATAAAGAGCCCTTAACATAACTTATAGATTGTACGAGCAAGCTTTACAGCCAACAATCAAGACTCAAAAGGTTAATTGCAAATTAGTTAAAGTGATATTAATATTTAAGAAATTGAAGGCTTGACTACTATAACTCAAAATATGGTGTAGCAATAAGAACCACCCGAGAAAACTAGAGTCTTACTTAAAACATAGTACCGTAAAGCAGAACGATAATTATGGTTCGTTAAAATTTTAAATTATAATTTTATGGGCTTAAATTGGCGATTGATAAGTACCTGAGAAACACGGAGCAAAAAAACTTCAAGGTCTAACTCACCTCCTAACAACGAGGGTTCGAATTCCAACTTCCACAGGCAGCAAAAGGGCACCACACAGCAAGGTTACCACAGGGTTTGGACCTCCAAACTGTTGCCGATGTTCGTGGCTTGATAGAAATAAAGAAAGGAATCCTTAGTCATTGAAAAATTTTACCATGCACGTGGCAGACTAGCAAAAAAACCATCTATATAAAAAAGCACTCACCTATCATCGAAGTCGCCCAAAAATATCCTGCGTCTTGCAGAAACAAATTCTTCAAGAATTTAAACGCGGTCCCTGACTTTTTAATCAAAAAAAAAACTAGAATTTCCAAATTGAAATTTTCAGATAGGGACCATGGAACAATTGCTTCGAAGGATAGAGTGGAAGTGACCCGCCTATGCCTCGTGTCGGAAGCATCATATGACACTTCCTCCCACCACAGACACATGACAAAATGGTTCTTACATTAGCTTTTGCGCCAGCGCCAAAAAGGTCCCACAGAACTCGGAAGATGATCGGGGGCGAAAGCAACTACACTGACCGGAATGACAGTAATTGATAGTCTAAAGATGGCGCCACGGCATACCGGCAAGAACTACGAAATCCAAACCAATTTCAAGCATGGGTTAGAAGCTGCTCCCTCAAATGACCACGAAGGCAGAATTGCACAAGTCTTAAACCCCATACTGAGTAACAAACGCAAAAAAAAAACACCGAAACTTAGAACTCCAATCGTCGCCGCGCCACCAAACAAGGGTACTGAAATCATACAGAGGCCTCTTGCGTGAAACAATAAAGTTACGGAAATACTGACCGTTATAGGTACCTACGCCGGTACTGATCGAGATGCACTATTTCAGTACGATGCATCCAAATACTAACGGCTGAAACCCCGAATGTCGAAACTACAGAAAGGAAGACGATGATGTAGTGCTACAAAATTCCAACCTTCCCACACTCGAAAATGCCACTGCAGCCGCTGTGTTCACAAATCGACGGCTCTCGAAAGCGCTTTGGGACTGTTCGTGTATGCGAACAGATCAGATTCTTACCCCCGATGCACCGTCTCTACCTGAATCGACCTCGCGGTCCGAACTGGAAACAGTCCCACCTTATAGTTCCGCCGAACGGAGCACACCACCGTCTCAGCCTTCAATATACAACTGAATTTATTAAATATGTTTATAAAATTCAACAAGATCTTGGAAAAGGAAATCTTGGAGTTTAATTAATAGAGAACGCTAAATTCAGGAATCCAGAACAGTGAAGGCCGTGGAAAACACCGGGATTAAATTTCATCCAAAATGTAGGTAGCCTTTTAAAATTTATTCTTTAAAAATATGTTATCATAAATAGACTAAAGGCGACTGTCTGTACACACAGGAAGGCCTTAAGCAAGGCGAAAATTCAGGCCCAAGCCAGAAAGAAAGATTTTAAAGCAGACTACAACAGATGGACAAGCTCATGTTAAGCCGATTTGGACCAGATAAAAGGGCAATCAACACCCCCAGGGGGTAGCCTGGACAGCAAGGGAAGGGGGCCACATAGCGGAAGAACGAAAATAGATCTTCTGAATCAAGGTAAATAACTAAGAAAACAGGCGTTCGTGAATAAACTAATTATTAGAACAAATCTAATTCGGTGACAAAAATGACCTGTCACAACTCCCCCTCTCCTACGAAAGGAGGGAAATTTTCCAATGAAAATTAACCGACGATAAGGATCAGAGGCTCTCTGTATGATACAAGAAAATCGAAAAAGAAAATAAATTACCTGCGCTATGCTGGCGCCAATAAAAAAAACATAAGTGAAGATACGTGGGAACCCAAGGTAGTACCATATAACTAATACTAACTAACAAGACTGATAACTCAATCTTAAAATAACTAAATACTCAAAGAAATCTTTGGTCCCTTTGCCACTAGTCACCCAGCGACCTCCTCCAGGAAGATTCGGTGTGGAACGTAAACCCTAAGTTGGTAAGGGAGCTAGCATTGCGTTACACCCAAAAATATTGTGGGGAACCTCGTTTACTAGCCTCCCACCGTAGAATCGTCCCGAATTAAATCACCAATTGACATGCGTCAAACCAACCAAAGGGTGGACAACTAAAAAGGAAAAGATAAATATAATACAACATAAGTAAAATGATAAGAAAAGAGGGATAGCCCAGATGATCCACCATACAAAAGGGAGTGGATTGTAGCATCCACCAAGCTAAAAGATGTACCAAATGGGAAGCACATCGGTCCCTGTATAAAACAAAAAAAAAATTAATCAGGGTGTTCTGAGCGGTGGCACTGCCACCGGCCTGTCGCAACCTAATAGGCCGACTTGAGCTCAGGCCGAACAAAGTAGATTGGTCCTCCCCTGGCCCGCCGAACAAGTTCGATGGGCAAACTGTTACCCCAGGGGTCAGACTTCCGCCCCCCCTGAACAGCCCTTCCAGTCGGTCTGCTCTCCGAGGGATCCATGATCTAACAAAGAGCGTCGAAGCGACATCCGGTAGCACCCAACACCGTGCAGCCTGTAAAACGAGATAGGGACAAATGTCTAAATCGATATAAAGTCAAGATAAAGTAAAGTCGCAATCGGGATAGTTTTATTTCGTCTAAAAGGTGAATAGACGAAATATATCAATAAGGACCTAGGCGCAAAACCAGTAAAACTGAGATGGCCGGAGACTAACATATAGTCCTACCAAAACCTAGACCTAAGACAAATCCAAATAAATAAAATACCAAAGGTATTAAAGTAAATTAAAGCCAATCAAAGGCCAATCACGATAAGGTAAGTAAATCAAGGGATGAAAAAAAAGGTAACGGAATGAACGCAAAGGTAATCGAAATCACGCAAAGCTAAGCAAATAAACGCAAAGGAAAGTAAGTTAACGCAAAGGTAAGCAAATTATCGCAAATGTAAGAAAGTATCGCAAAGGTAAGCAAATTATCGCAAGGGAAAGAAACTTATCGCAAAGGTAAGTAAATTATCGCAAATATATAAAAAAAGGTAATCAACCAAAAGTAAATGAAACAAGTAAATCAAACTAAAGGTTCGCAAATCGAGATAAAGAAAATTGGGTTACTTACCAACAACTAGCAGTGAATCCCACCATAAGTGGTATTCTCAACTTCACAAAATCAGCAAAAGGAGAGAAAGAAAATTGTGTTTCTACTCTAAATCCCCAAAGGAAAGACAAAGTCGTACTCGAGCAAAAACACATACTAGTTCAAGTAACCGAAATTTCCAGACACAAGTAGGGAATAATAATAAAATCACGTCAAGGTAGAGAAAATTAAGCCAAATCAAAGTAAAAGGTCACATCAAGGTAAATACGTCAAATCAAGGTAAAAAAAAAGGTCCAATTAAGATAATAAATAAAGACTTTTGGCCCGTCTTTAGTAAAAAAAAACCCTTAATAGTGAATGCAGATAAAAAAAACGATAAAGAAAATTAGGTCCAAAATTAATTAATCGCCGCCTTCTAACCAAGTAATCAAACTTAAATTACCATGTGACACACCGACCCTCATCTCGTCTCGCGCCGAGATGGGTATCTGCGTGAGACTGATAAACGCAAAAAGGTAAGCTACAGTAAATGACCATAAACGTTACTATACGTTACTATACTATAAACCAAGTGACGATAAGGTAAAGATAATCAGGTAATGACAGATAAAAGATAACGAGGCGTAAGGCGGTGTTGGCAAGTGAAAGTAGTAAGGCAGCTGAGGGCTTACCTACTACAAACAATAGAAGCAAGGCAGCTGAATGCTTACCTTGCCACGGCTTTCAGGGGACTCCTACCCCACCTAGTAAACCCAGTGCAGCGCTATTCTAAGTGACAGTGTCCAAATCCATCAAGTCTCGCGCCCAGATGGATCCAAACACAATCACGCCCACACTGCAGAGCATGAAACTGCTCACGACTGAGCAAGGACAGTAAAAAAAAACAAGAATTTAAACTGGGCCAAAAGTCAAAATTAACGCAACGATAAAAGAAAACTCACTAAAGCCATTATTACCGAAAGAAGAAGGGAAAAAAAATTAAATGTAATTAACCAAATTGAAGCTATGGACTCGAAAGTTAATAAATTCAGAAATCAATAGATTGATAAATAAATTGAAGCAAAATGACACGTAAAACGTAATATTAAATTAATGACAGTAAAATCAACGGAATGTAATAAAGTAAATAATGACTTTGAGTTGCCTAACAATTTATTCACTCCTACGGACCACCAAATGCAGTTTCGGCATATACCGGTTTAAGGTCTTGTACATGCCAAATGCCCTTACTAACACCGTGTTCGTCTTCAAGCTCATACGTACACGTGCCGGTCTTTTCTACGATCTTAAACGGACCTACAAATTCCGGAGCCAACTTTGCGCTATAATATTTCGCTGCATCGGATATACTTTTATTCTTACGCCAGACTTCTTGACCGGGGACAAAGCTTACTGGGCGTCGGCGCAAATTATAGTTATGTCGATTTTTAACACGAGAAGCTTCGATTTTAGTGTGGACTTTTCTAAATAATTGTTTGAAAGCTTCTATTCGTTCTCGAATGTAATTTTGACGCTCAGTTTCTACTTGAGGAACACCCTCAGCATAGTCCGAACCGAATAGCTTGTGTTCCCTGCCAAAATTAACGCAGTATGGGGTGAAGCCCGTAGTTTCGTGTCGCGAAGTGCGAATGGCGCAACCGATAGCAGTTAAATTATCTTCCCAAGTTCGATGGTTATTTTGTTGAACGTAAGAGCGCAACATCGTTTTAATAACTCTATTAACACGTTCAGTATGATCTGCTCTAGGATAATAATTAGCAGTGTAAAATATTCTAACCTTATATTTATCGCAAAGGGCTTGAAATTCTTTGGATTTCATTTGAGTTCCGTTGTCGCACGTTAAGAATTGAGGGGCTCCGTAAACTAAGAAGATGCCGTCTTCGACACACTTTACCAACGATTTTGCTGTTGCCGATCGACACGGGAATAACACGACGTACTTGCTAAAATAATCGGTGACCACCAAAATATGAGTGTTACCTTGTTTAGAACGAGGTAAAGGACCTATGTAGTCTAGGCTGATGGCTTGCCAAGGCTCTTTTATGTCTGGGCGGTTACCCATTCGACCAGCTGGACGTTTCTGCTCTACTTTGTTCTGAGCACAAGTTCTACAAGCACGGACATAACTAGCAACGTCAGATCTCATCTTCGGCCAATAATATCTCTCGGCGACCTTCCAAAATGTTTTAGAAACACCCACGTGCCCTGCTGCTGGATTATCATGGCATCGAAGTAGTATCTCTTTTCGTTTATCCTTCGGCACTACTATTTTCCAGTAGGTAGAATGATCTGGAAAACTAGGATTGGTGGTCTTAACATATTTAAAGAGATTGCCATTCTCGACTCGCCAGCAAGGATATTTATCAGGACGTTCTTCTAGTTTCTGCATCATGCCTTTATACCATTTGTCTGAGGTGTCAGAAAATGATGACGGTGGTTCGTCAACAGCTGCGACAGAATCAGTAGTCACTGGCACTGACCTAGAAAGAAAATCTGGCACGACGTGATCTCGGCCTTTACGGTGGATCAATTCAAGGTCGTAAGGTTGTAAACGGAGAGCCCATCGAGCGAGGCGTCCTTGTGGATCTTTCAAATTATGCAGCCATAACAAAGAATGGTGATCTGTTATAACTTTAAAGTGTACACCCTCCAGGTAGTGACGAAGCTTTTCTACACTCCAAATTACGGCAAGGCACTCTTTTTCGGTGACGGTTAATTTCATCTCCTGTTTGGTGAGAGAACGTGAGAGATAGGAAATAACCTTTTCTCCATCATCAAATTGCTGAGTCAGAACTGCTCCTAAGCCATAAAATGACGCATCAGTCTGCAAAGTAAATGTGCGGTTGAAATCTGGACATGTAAGCACGGGAGCTGTGATAAGAGCTTCTTTGATCAAGTTGAATGACTGATGGCACTCTGAAGTCCATTCCCATTTGATATTTTTCCTGGTAAGCCGAGTAATTGGGGCTATAATAGCTGAAAAGTTCGGCACAAAACGCCGGTACCAAGAAGCGGTGCCAGTAAAACGTCGAATTTCGGTGATATTTCGTGGAGGTGCTATATTCACAATGGCCTGCACTTTCTCAGGATCAGGTCTTAAACCTTGAGCGTCTACGATGTAGCCAAGGTATCGTAATTCAGGCTTACAAAAGTGACATTTCTCCTCGGAAACTATGAGTCCTGCATCTCTCAAACGGTCAAAAACTAGGCCCAGAATTCTGAGGTGTTCAGGAAAGGTTCTAGAGATGATAATTATATCATCAAGATACACCATCACGTGATTTTCCAAATCAACGCCTAATACACGGTCCACTATACGTTGCCAGGTGGCTGGCGCATTGGTCAAGCCAAAGGGCATGCGCAGAAAATGATAAAGATTCCTACCTGGAACAGTGAAAGCAGTTAATTCACGTGAGGACTCACTAAGAGGTACCTGCCAGAACGCTGATTTTATGTCGATGGAGCTAATGTAGCGGGCGTCTCTGAGGCGATCCAAAATGGCGGAGATATAAGGTATAGGATATGCGTCTTTCTTAGTTTTTGTATTAAGCTTTCTAAAATCTATGCAAAACCTATAGCTGTCATCTTTCTTGCGTACCAAACACACTGGACTGGACCAAGGACTTTTAGAAGGTTCAATCACGCCAAGTTTCAACATCCCGTCGATTTCCTCGTCCATAATCCTTTGCTTGTATGGAGAAACTGGGTAGTAACGCTGTTTAATTGGCCTAGTGCCGGGTTCAAGCTCAATGACGTGTTCTGCTACCTTGCAGCAGCCAAGACCAGTACCCATTTCCGATATTTTCTCCTTAACTAGTGCATTTAAACACGCTCGGTCGGTTTCAGATAAAGAGTTGCCATCTATAACGCTACAAATTTCCGTAGGTTGATCATCAGTGGAAAAATGCCAGACATCCTGCTTCAAGTCGGGGATCACTTCCATGGTTCTCCAAAAGTCGATTCCTAAAATCAGTTGGTGGGACAGTTCTGGAAGAACTAAAATATCGATAACCCGAGTTCTATTTAATAAGGTCACAGGAACCTGAAAATAGCCCAAACTAGAGCAAGTTTGGCCGTTCGCGACAGTACAATCAGTCTGTTGCCTAATAAGTTTTAATCCCAGGCTTTCCAAAATTCGGAAGCCGGGTTGACCTACAATGGTGCGTGACGCTCCAGAATCTAATAATCCTAAAATCTTATAACCTAAAATTGAAATTTCTAAATAGGGGCGCTGGTCGCCATGCGCATGAGCTATGATAAAATCTAAAAGGTTTTTATTGGGAAAAGAACTGTTAGCATGTGAATGATTCTGGTTGGAAGGAGAGCTATTGGTCGGTGAAAGGCTTTCATCAGAAATCAAGTTGTTGGTCGGCAAAATGTTTTTACAGTGAACAGAATTGTTAGGGGGTGGATGATTTTTGCTGAAAAGAGAGTTATTGGTTGGCAAGAAGTTTTCATCGGGAGGAAAGCTGTTGGTTGGAAAAATTTTTTCATTGAAAAGAAAGTGGTTGGTTGGCGAAAGGTTTTCACTGGGCACAGAATTGTCAGGGGGTGAATGACTTGTGTTGAAAAGCGAGTTGTTGGTGGGCAAAAGGTTCTCATCGGAAAGAAAGCGGTTGGTTGGTGAAATATTTCCATTGGAAAGAAAGTGGTTGGTCGGCAAAAGTTTTTCATTGGACAGAGGATGGTTAGAGGATGAATGATGTTTGTGAAGAAGAGAATTATTGGTTGGCAAAAGGTTTTCCCTAGGAAGAGAGCTGTTGGTCGGCAGAATGGTATTGCTGGGAGGAAAGTTGTTGGTCGGTGAAATAAAAGGGAGGGGAGTAGTCCTACGACCTATCGACTCTCCCGAGAATCGTTTCCCGAAGAACATTTAGGGCAGTTTTTACTGGTCACATTTGGGGCACCACAGCGGAAACAGTGGATTCTACGCTGTTCAGTGCACTGGCTATTTCGATGACCTGGCTTATTACAGTTCCAGCACAAGAATGGCCCAGAGTTTCTGGGTGTTGTTGGACGTGGCTCTCTTGGTGACTGTCTATCGTCCCGAGAGGTTGATTGTACCGGACGAGATTCTCTCACTTCGTCGATCGGTTCGTTCCTCGAACATGATGCTTCAGACGCTATAAAAGCGAAGTCCGGTTCCACAAAGTTATGCCTTTTCCGAGAAGGTGGGACATAGGTTTCGGCACGATATTTCTTTGCCTCCAGTTTGAGACATTCTTCTTCTAGATCTTCCAACTTGTTAACTACCGGAAGTTGGGTAGTGTAAAAAGGAGATAAATTCCGGGTAATGATATCTAGTTGAACGTCCTCTGAGAGGGAGCCATGTCGTCTAAACAGCGCGCTCATACTTGAGAGGTAATCGACGATACTTTCACTCGAATCCTGAGTCCTGTCCAGAATTTCCTTAAATAGCCGATGACGATAGTCTGGCGGCTCGAAATGTTTGCACAGAAGGTCAGACAAACTAGACCAGTCCGAAAATCGATGACGATTTGCGCGAAACCAATTTAGCGCTCTACCAGTAAATAGGTCGATAGCGGATTCAAACAACTCGCGTTCTGAAATACCACGAGCTTCGCGTAGTTCCGATACTCGCTCCAAGAAATTATGCACCGTCCTCTGTTTAGCCTCGCCGGTAAATCTAATTCCCCATTTTTCGACACGCTGCGCCTTGCTACACGAAGGATGGCTAACGGAGGTGGCAGCAGCTGTTACATTGGGACTAACCACGGGTGGAGTGACTTTGGGCGACGAGCGCGTGTGACGCGGTCGACTGTTGGACGCATTGCTAACTACAGACGAATCCGAATCCGAGTCGTTGAGATGAGTTTGATCAAGTAAGGCGCTTAGATTCGGATCTTGTTTTAAGAGATCATCCAAACTGTTTAATTTGCTCAAAGTTTGAAGTAGCAAATTAGACCGAGTTTGCGATTCCTCGGCACTAAGGTTCTCAACCGGAATTCGGTCAACACGAGTGAATAAATGGACAAGTTGCGACTGCAAACGCACGAACTTCGCTCTGGCTGAGTCACCAGAAATATTCTTGATCGCGTTTTCGATATCGTGTAAAGTCTTGGTTATGTAGTCACATTCGTCGTCAAAAACACTCCACCCGTGGTTAGTCCCAATGTAACAGCTGCTGCCACCTCCGTTAGCCATCCTTCGTGTAGCAAGGCGCAGCGTGTCGAAAAATGGGGAATTAGATTTACCGGCGAGGCTAAACAGAGGACGGTGCATAATTTCTTGGAGCGAGTATCGGAACTACGCGAAGCTCGTGGTATTTCAGAACGCGAGTTGTTTGAATCCGCTATCGACCTATTTACTGGTAGAGCGCTAAATTGGTTTCGCGCAAATCGTCATCGATTTTCGGACTGGTCTAGTTTGTCTGACCTTCTGTGCAAACATTTCGAGCCGCCAGACTATCGTCATCGGCTATTTAAGGAAATTCTGGACAGGACTCAGGATTCGAGTGAAAGTATCGTCGATTACCTCTCAAGTATGAGCGCGCTGTTTAGACGACATGGCTCCCTCTCAGAGGACGTTCAACTGGATATCATTACCCGGAATTTATCTCCTTTTTACACTACCCAACTTCCGGTAGTTAACAAGTTGGAAGATCTAGAAGAAGAATGTCTCAAACTGGAGGCAAAGAAATATCGTGCCGAAACCTATGTCCCACCTTCTCGGAAAAGGCATAAACGCAAGATTACAGCTATAAACAAAGCAAAAGGCTTGAGCGAAGACAGTAAAAATAACTAAAAATGAAACCCCAGTTAGCTTGACTTAAAACATTTAAGTAATATTCAAAGTAAAAGAGCCAAAAAAGGTAAATTAATTAAAACCTCAAACCCCTATAGTAGCTTGACTCAAAAGCTAAGCGTTAACACTACTCATGTAAATAAAGTGGATCAATGTAAGATAACACAAGAATAATAATTGACTTCCCAAAAATTTTAATCATTTAAATTAAGAGAAAGCACCCTGTATAGGGAGAAACCGTTCGAATATAAACAATGAAAATACACACCGTTTATGTACATTTATAAAAGCACAAATATTAAATTAAAAGCAAAATATACCGCTAATGTACCTCTATCACAAATTTAAATTTAATTAGTGTGTAACTTTTGTGTTTATGACCGTAAATGAATAAATTAATAAATAAATAAAGACACAAAGCTTAAATCACAAGCGAATAATACGAGATACCAAAAGTATAAGCATATATATATATACAAAGCATCTACGTAACTACCTTACGTTCCCAGAAGCAAACAATACGATATAATAGAAAGGTTGTAAAACGTGTACGAGCATAAGTTTCTAAGCACACCAAAATATTTGCCAAATGGCAAATTTAAAATAAAATAATAGGTTAATGAACCTCTGAAAACAAAAATATTATATAACCCCCCCGTTATAAACAAACGCAAAAATAAATTTAAATTTTCCAGCTTCCTAGAAATAAAACCCGTAATACCTCAAGCCCGTACACGTCTTAGCTTATAAAAAAAAACAGGAAAATAAAGGATTTGGTGGTATTCTTGACAACCTGGCGACCGAACCTTAATAATAACAAAGAAATTAGTATAAAAAAAAAACACTTACTATAAAGCTTAATTTTCAACTTGGCGTTTACGATAACCAACCATACTGACAGAGTACCAGTACCACCAACTCCTTTATATCTACATAAATTACGGTTTGAAACTTAGCGCTACAGATAGCAACCCACTGCAAATGATTTGCGACAGCATAAAGCCGATAAAAGAAACTTGATAAAAACAATCTACATTCTACGCGGGTGACCGACTATTTTAATTCAAATAAACCCAGGCCCGTAAGCTGGTATAAAGAGCCCTTAACATAACTTATAGATTGTACGAGCAAGCTTTACAGCCAACAATCAAGACTCAAAAGGTTAATTGCAAATTAGTTAAAGTGATATTAATATTTAAGAAATTGAAGGCTTGACTACTATAACTCAAAATATGGTGTAGCAATAAGAACCACCCGAGAAAACTAGAGTCTTACTTAAAACATAGTACCGTAAAGCAGAACGATAATTATGGTTCGTTAAAATTTTAAATTATAATTTTATGGGCTAAAATTGGCGATTGATAAGTACCTGAGAAACACGGAGCAAAAAAACTTCAAGGTCTAACTCACCTCCTAACAACGAGGGTTCGAATTCCAACTTCCACAGGCAGCAAAAGGGCACCACACAGCAAGGTTACCACAGGGTTTGGACCTCCAAACTGTTGCCGATGTTCGTGGCTTGATAGAAATAAAGAAAGGAATCCTTAGTCATTGAAAAATTTTACCATGCACGTGGCAGACTAGCAAAAAAACCATCTATATAAAAAAGCACTCACCTATCATCGAAGTCGCCCAAAAATATCCTGCGTCTTGCAGAAACAAATTCTTCAAGAATTTAAACGCGGTCCCTGACTTTTTAATCCAAAAAAAAACTAGAATTTCCAAATTGAAATTTTCAGATAGGGACCATGGAACAATTGCTTCGAAGGATAGAGTGGAAGTGACCCGCCTATGCCTCGTGTCGGAAGCATCATATGACACTTCCTCCCACCACAGACACATGACAAAATGGTTCTTACATTAGCTTTTGCGCCAGCGCCAAAAAGGTCCCACAGAACTCGGAAGATGATCGGGGGCGAAAGCAACTACACTGACCGGAATGACAGTAATTGATAGTCTAAAGATGGCGCCACGGCATACCGGCAAGAACTACGAAATCCAAACCAATTTCAAGCATGGGTTAGAAGCTGCTCCCTCAAATGACCACGAAGGCAGAATTGCACAAGTCTTAAACCCCATACTGAGTAACAAACGCAAAAAAAAAACACCGAAACTTAGAACTCCAATCGTCGCCGCGCCACCAAACAAGGGTACTGAAATCATACAGAGGCCTCTTGCGTGAAACAATAAAGTTACGGAAATACTGACCGTTATAGGTACCTACGCCGGTACTGATCGAGATGCACTATTTCAGTACGATGCATCCAAATACTAACGGCTGAAACCCCGAATGTCGAAACTACAGAAAGGAAGACGATGATGTAGTGCTACAAAATTCCAACCTTCCCACACTCGAAAATGCCACTGCAGCCGCTGTGTTCACAAATCGACGGCTCTCGAAAGCGCTTTGGGACTGTTCGTGTATGCGAACAGATCAGATTCTTACCCCCGATGCACCGTCTCTACCTGAATCGACCTCGCGGTCCGAACTGGAAACAGTCCCACCTTATAGTTCCGCCGAACGGAGCACACCACCGTCTCAGCCTTCAATATACAACTGAATTTATTAAATATGTTTATAAAATTCAACAAGATCTTGGAAAAGGAAATCTTGGAGTTTAATTAATAGAGAACGCTAAATTCAGGAATCCAGAACAGTGAAGGCCGTGGAAAACACCGGGATTAAATTTCATCCAAAATGTAGGTAGCCTTTTAAAATTTATTCTTTAAAAATATGTTATCATAAATAGACTAAAGGCGACTGTCTGTACACACAGGAAGGCCTTAAGCAAGGCGAAAATTCAGGCCCAAGCCAGAAAGAAAGATTTTAAAGCAGACTACAACAGATGGACAAGCTCATGTTAAGCCGATTTGGACCAGATAAAAGGGCAATCAACACCCCCAGGGGGTAGCCTGGACAGCAAGGGAAGGGGGCCACATAGCGGAAGAACGAAAATAGATCTTCTGAATCAAGGTAAATAACTAAGAAAACAGGCGTTCGTGAATAAACTAATTATTAGAACAAATCTAATTCGGTGACAAAAATGACCTGTCACACGGGGGAGGGGGTGGGAAATTGTAAATGTTATCTATGTAATTTTCGGGGTTACTGAGGTCTGAAAGTCCAATATTACATGGACAATACAAATTTAAGAGGGAGGGAGAATAGGTGAACTAAAAAGAAAGAAATAATTTGCTTTCAAAAAAATGAACCAACTTCACAAAAGAAAAACCACCGAAAAGTATGAAGTATTATTTTTACTTATTTATAACTGTGTTTGGTAAACTTAATTTTGTTCAAACTTAGGTAACTTGTTTGTTTGGTAAAGAAAAAAAATATTTAGTAATTTGCGAAAAAAAGTTGAAATTTTGGTTCGCCCCCCTTGGTTAAAAAATAAACACGCTTAGGTATTTTATTTATTATTTTTTCTAAACAAATTTTACATCATTTTGTCGAGAATTTTTATATTTTAAGAGAAAAAAACGAGTTAGTAGAAAGTTATATTATAATCATTGGAATTTTTTTAACCGAAAATATAATTTAAAAAAAATCAAATGACTATAACTTTCTACTAACACATTTTTTTCTCTTAAAATTTAAATATTTCCAACAAAATGATGTAAAATTTGTTTAGGAAAAATAATAAATAAAATACAACCGTGTTAATTTTTTAACCAGGGGGGGCTAACCAAAATTTCAACTTTTTTTCGCAAATTACAAAATTTCCTTTTCTTTACCAAAACATTCCTAGTAGGCGTACTATTAAAACCCCTGAATTTGGCATGGGACCCGTAAGTAGCAACAAAGATATACAACTTTAAAAATTCTGTGCCAGCCTTGGCTACGCACTGAATCAATAGAGGGAACAGTAGTTCATCCCCAAAAAAAGCATTCAATAAAATCAAATTAGGTAATAATCCATTTTCTTTATTTATTTTGGCATCAATATGAAAATGTCACTCTTTAAGTAAAAAACAGCAAGTACCTACTTAGACAACCTTAAAACTAATTATTATTTGAGTTAACAACCATCATACCAATGAACTTTCGCAAAATAAAAATATCATTTCTATGGTTTAAGCAGCAACTTAAACACAGTTATCTTCAGCCTTTTCTGCTGTTTTAAAAAATTATAATAATAGTAAATAATTAAGAAACAAAAATAGTCTAGTAGTAGTAGTAAAACGGTCAAAACGGTGTCTGAAAAAGATAACATTTTAACGAATATTCAGTAAAGATAAATCCAGGGAGAAACAGAAATATTACTTTTGCCTTAGTGGTACAAGCAACTGGGTTTGGTAATATAAACTTCACGTCGCAGTCCTTAACTAAAGCATACAAAACTAGTTAGTGGTTCCTGCCTTTCTCAGAAAACTTATGTAGAAATATAGAGATTTATTTAGATTCTCCAGAACTTATTTGCGCTACATTCTAAAAATAATATACTACACGTGAAAAATTAAGTTTTCAATACCATTTGTGACTATAAAGGCAAAAGTACACAGTGAACCAATATTCATTGTGTACCACAATTGAATGATCCACTGTGTACCGACCCGCCATCGCCATCGCCATTTGGAATTTAATCCTACTTGCACAAAAATCTATCTAAATTTAAGGCACAAAGGCCGATTTCGAAGAAAGAGAACTTAGCAGGGTTTTACTTGGAAACACAGTAATCAGTGCCGGCTCAAGGGGGGGGGGGGGGCTAAGGGGGCTATCAGCCCCGGGCGGTGGACTAAAGGGGGCGGTGAGTGGAGTAACAATTGTAAAGCTGAAAAACAATTACAGCTGTACAAAAAAAAAATTACGCAACTGACACACAAAACAGTTGACATTTTGTGGCGTAAATCCTTTTATCCTATTTTTTAACCGGCTTCACGAGAAGGTTATCAATTCGACCCGTATGTGTCAGTATTATCATCATTATTTTTTTATGTATGTTCACGCATAATTCTTGAACGGATTAACCGATTTCGATATTTTTTTTTTCGGTTTATAGATGGGTTCTCCCGAAAATAGTCCCATTTTAAGGGTTTATTTCTGAAGTGGGTGGAGACCTATAAAAAATGCAAAAAACTAAAAAAAACTCTTGAAATCGACAATTTTTTCGTGTGTACTTCGGAATGGCAGAACCGATTTCAATAATTTTTCTCCGTTGTGTTTAGCATGAGGGTCCGGTGGTCCTAGTGGTATCTGACTTTAAAAAATAATAAAGGGAGCTGAGAGGGGTAAAACCGAATCGGCTTAGATATTTTCTGAAAATTATGACTAATATATCATTTTTGGGGTTAATGAGGGCATAAAATCTAATTTTGTCTAGCAGATGTTAAAAAAATTACCGGGGGTGGGGGATAAAAAGGGGAGACTAGGAAACTGTCCAAAAATGTTAACTAGTATATCATTTTCGGGGTTATTGAGGTTAGAAAATCTAATTTTGCCCGACAGACGTTAAAAAAATTAAAGATATGGGGGGATGTGATAAAAAGGAGTATCCAGGAATTTATTTTAAAATGTTTACTAGCATGTCAATTTCGGGGCTAGCGAGGTGAGAATAAGAAATCTTTTTTAACAGATGTTGAAAGAGTTACTGCGGGGGGAGAACAAAGGAGAGGCTGAGAATTTCTCCACAAATGTTAACTGATGGGTCATTTTCGGGGTTATTGAAGTCAAAAGAAAAGCTAAATTTATATATCGGATGTAAAAATGTTACAGCGGGGAGGGGGGCGAAAGATGCGGGTGGAAAATTCTTTAAAAATGTTAACTATGCCATTTTCGGGGTTACTGAGGTCTTAAACTCCAATATTACATGGACATTACAAATTAATAAAAGAGGCCGATAGGGTGAGGGGGGGGGGGGGAGGAAGAATAGGTGAACTGAAAAAAAAGATATGTTTTTTTTTTCGAAAAAATGAACCGACTTCTCAAAGGAAAAAGCACTAAAAAGTATGAAATATTATTTTTACGTATTAATAATAATAATAACAATAATAATAATAATAATAAATAGCCTTTATTTAATATTCATAATAACAATACACAAAGTAATGGAAACGGGTGGCGAGATCTAGCACAGCTACTCACCTAACCACCCTACAAGAAGAGAGAAATTCACATAGAATAAAGTAAGAATAAAAAAGAGAAAACCAGATTAGTAATCCTTAACACGCATATACTTATTAAAAATAAAAAACACAAAGCGATTAAAGGTAAAAATATGAAAAGCATGAACTCATAAAAATATAATTTAGTACCAATGAAAAGAAAAAATAGCATATTAGAAGATCCTAAATTGAGAAGTGGTTATACATAAAAAATAAAAAGAAAAAAAAAACAGAAAAATTAAAACGGTTTTCAGTGCGGCAATCACCTGGGACCTGCGATCTCTGTGTGCAGTGGCAAGAATTAAGCAGATCAATTGTTCAAAAAGGGTGGAGTGATCAGAGGGAATGGTGCTACTGATCAGATGTTCGAATATAACTTTTAAAATGTTTTTTAAACATGTCAACACTTAAACAGTCCTGAATATTCGCTGGTATATTATTAAAATATTTTACAGCATTATAACTGAATGAGCGCTGAAATACGGCAGTTCTGTGTCTGGGGACAGAGAATAGATCACCATGGCGTGTCCGTCTCCCATGTATATCAGAGACCCTAACAAGTTTGTCAGACAGATACCTCGGCAGCTGCGTCTCTCTTATTTTAAACACCAATGTACACAAGTGCATAACAAATCTTTGTTCCAATTTTAGCCAACCAGAATCCAAGAAACCTGGCGTGATATGGTCGAATTTTCTAATTTCGTAGCAAAAAGTGTCCCAATTAAAGTTATACATATCCGCAAGAAATGCATCATAAATTGAAACTGGAATAATCACGACAAGTCTTGTATTTTATAATCGTTGGTGATTTTTTACATTGTATATTACATTTTACCAGACAATGATCAGAGATATCATCCATTTTTATGACCTCCGGATCTCGAACAAAATCCAAGGAAGAAGTAACAATAATATCTAGAAGAGACGCAGTGTTGTTAGTAATACGCGTCGGCTGAGTAATAATTTGATGTAAGCCATATTTGTTTAAGAAATTATTTAAAACAGTAACCCCATTATGAGTTGACAAGCAATCAACATTAAAATCACTACCAAACAGAATAATATCGTGATTAGGAATTACAGAGATTAAAGTGTTTTCAAGCAAAGAAAGCAAAGTTAATCAAGTTTTCCATGGGAGGACGATAAATTGATCCAAGGCAAACACTCTTGCCGCCAATTTTGAGGCTTATCCAAATTTGTTCCAGAGTTATAACGGTGGTTAATGGTAAACTTAATTTTGTTTAAAGTTAGGTAACTTGTACACCGAATTTCTGAACTTTGAAGTCAGCGCAATTTCACAGTATAAGGATCCGTAATCATAATTCAAAATTTAAAGTTTAGAACTTTTGTATACAAATTACTTAAGCTTAGCAATAAATTACTAAAAATTTTACTCTTTATTAACAATGTATTAATGTATTATCATTAAGGATTCCTGTTATACTTAAAAATTGCGCCAACTTCAAAGTTCAGAACTTCGGTGTATGTACCCTACCTAACTTTGAACAAAATTAAGTTTACCATTAACCACAGTTATAAATATGTAAAAATATTATTTCATACTTTTTAGCGCTTTTTCTTTTGTCAAGTGGGTTAGTTTTCTTGATACAAAAAATTATTGAAATTCCTTGCGGTTTGCCATTTGTTGCCGGCAGTCTGTGAATGTCTGCGAGTCCTAGACCATAACATCTTTGGTCTATTTCCAAACAGTACTGTACCAAGTCTTCTTCCATTTCAGGCTTTCAGGTTTTAGACCAATTTGTAGTTTACATTTTTCTTCTAAAGGTTGCTCACGTTTGACATATAATTCGAGGGTTGTTTTTGGAACGTTGAAGTTCTTTGACGCCTTAAAATGCCCCATTTCTGTACTTTTAACTGCATCAATGGCATTCTTCATATTTTTTGGATTTTATTTTTTATGTGGCAGCTTTTATTAGGCAACGAGCCAATATTAGGCGACTTTCCTCTACATCTTTGTGTATTTAAGTTCGTTTTATTAAAATGGATAATACCTAGTAGGACAAATAACACTGGTCAACAAAAAAACAAAAATTGTTTGTTTCCTGTGATTTTTTTTTGTTTCTATCTCAAATTGACGCGTATTTTTTAGATATGTCAACAATTTTTCTCTAACAGCTTTTGTTTTTGAGTTACAGCTAACTACCCTTATTTACTATTTTTACTTAGATTTGCGTTTTTTATTGGACATTGTTGTATTTTTATTGTGCAATATGGCTAGGATCTCACGTATTAAATGTTGAACAAATATGCAAACTTAAAAACAAAACTTTATTTCTAATTTACATATGTATGTAGACACTATAAGTTCAATGCGTGTGGAACCTTCGGTTTCTTAACAACAGTTGCTTCGCATTCGGTGACTTTAAAAGAAGAATACGCAAATGTTTCTAAGGTTATGGAAAAAATTAAGTTTCAAAATCACAAATGGGTCATTTGCGTTGATCTGGAAATGGTTAACTTTCTTTTAGGTCAACAAAGGGGATACACGAAGTTCCCTTGTTTCATGTGTCTCTGGGACAGTCGTGACAAACAACACCATTGGTCACAAAAAGTTTGGCCACTATTTACTATTACTATTTTTACTTAGATTTGCGTTTTTTATTGGACATTGTTGTATTTTTATTGTGCACTATGGCTAGGATCTCACGTATTAAACGTTGAACAAATATGCAAACTTAAAAACAAAACTTTATTTCTAATTTACATATGTATGTGGACACTATAAGTTCAATGCGTGTGGAACCTTCGGTTTCTTAACAACAGTTGCTTCGCATTCGGTGACTTTAAAAGAAGAATACGCCAATGTTTCTAAGGTTACGGAAAAAATTAAGTGTCAAAATCACAAATGGGTCATTTGCGTTGATCTGGAAATGGTTAACTTTCTTTTAGGTCAACAAAGGGGATACACGAAGTTCCCTTGTTTCATGTGTCTCTGGGACAGTCGTGACAAACAACACCATTGGTCACAAAAAGTTTGGCCAGTGCGGGAAGAGCTAACAGTTGGTACCAAAAATGTTATAAACATGTCTTTAGTTAGCCGAGACCGCATCATACTTCCACCACTTCATATTAAACTCGGCATAATGAACCAGTTTGTGAAGGCGCTTGACAAAAGTGGCGAATGTTTCAATTTTCTTTCACGCAAGTTTCCAGGATTAAGTACAGAAAAATTGAAAGCTGGTATTTGTGATGGGCCACAGATTAGGCAACTCGTGAAAGATCCTAATTTTGTCAAATGAATGACTGAAGTCGAATCCAAAGCTTGGAATTCATTTGTTTTGGTTATGAGTAACTTCCTAGGCAAAAAGAAATCTGAAGACCACGTCGAGCTTGTTGAATCCATGCTATCAAACTTGCAAGAGCTAGTGTGCAACATGAGCATAAAAATCCACTTCCTCCACTCGCATTTAGACCGATTTCCACAAAATCTGTGTGATTTTAGTGAGGAGCAGGGTGAACGATTCCATCAGGATCTTCGGACAATGGAAGAGCGCTATCAGGGGCGGTGGGACTCACATATGATGGCAGACTACTGCTGGAGTTTGCAACGAGATCTACCTAAAGTCGTTCTTTCAAGGAAATCTTATAAAAGATCATTTCATAGTGTTCAATAGAAATTTTGTTAACATAATGTATTAATTTTCTGCATTTTTTGGTCAAAATAATAAAACTGTATATTTCAAAAAGTAAAGCTGTTAGCAATCTCCCAGTATTTTTTTCATAGTCAGGGCCATAGAAATACCCAATAACAGAAAAAAAAATAAAGGAAACAAGACCTGTGTTGACCAGTGTAATAATTGGAAAATTTTATTAGGGAGGGGGATCAGCTTTGAATAACCCCTGGCAGTAAACAGTCTTAAGCCGGCACTGACAGTAATACTTGTAACAAATACACAAACGAAATAAGTAAAAAAAATATAACCTTAAAAAATAAAACTATCACTATAACCAAATAAGGATTATTAAGTGAGAGATAAAATAAATAGGTATGTTTCTTTCAACCGAAAACCAACTCCGTTCACTGTACCCTCTTGGTCCACTGACCCCACATTGACCCTATTTTCATATTTTCTTTTTCTTTTTAATATAAATATTATTTCTATTTCATTTTTAGATTTAGCTTGTTAAGTTTTTGTATTCCTGTTATGTAAAACTATAAGAAACGTTTAGGATAGTTTTTAAAATCTCTTCTGTTTTTTTGATCTTGGATAGTCCATTTACTTACTAATAGCTTGTGTGATGAGCAAATGTCAATTTATTTATTGTCAGTAAACAGAGTATCCCAGCAGAAAGTAACAACTTCAAATAACTCGAAAACAGTTAACGTCTCTAGGGAAATATAAATCCTCTTTTCAATTTCAGGCTGTTTTTTTATATTTGTTGTATATTAAATTATTATTAACATAGCCTCAAAACACAGGACTGCTTAATATCCACGGCATTAAACTTAAATTGTGTTCTTAAATGGGAAAAATTTCTCTGGTTCTAAAATGTCAGAAAATTAGAACTATCAAAACAAATATTTTTTAACATTCTTATAAAGATAATGCTCGTATATAACAAACATTATCTCAATAATACGTAGTCACTTACGAAATTATGGCAACACAGCTGGAAGTAATAACGTTATGATTTTACCTCGTACACCATATATCGCTGGGCTGGAAGTGAGTTGGTATCATAATATATATATATATATATATATATATATATATATATATATATATATATATATATATATATATATATATATATATATATATATATATATATGTATATATATATATATATATATATATATATATATATATATATATATATATATATATATATATATATATATATATATATATATATATATAAATATATATAGGGTGTCCCAAGGGGGTGGCTCGCCCCTATAACTTTTTTGTTTTTTAAGATAAAAAGATATAATTTGGACTGTGTTTGTAAGAGATAAAATTGCATTTTTTAACAGATGACTTGACCTTTTCCAGCTTCCGGTTTAACCGGAAACGAAATCAACTTTTAATTTTTAAATGGGACACCCGGTATTTTTTTCTTGTTTTTGACTCAGAGTAACATCCTGAATACAAATATGGGCCATTGGTCACTTTTTGTCAAGTAAAAAAAGTATTTTTCCAAAATTTATTTTTTAGTCTAGAGTGCTATGAGAATGTTAAAGTCGTTTATGTCAGTTTGGAAAACAAGGGAAAAATAACGTTTTCCTGTTTTTATTCATAATTTTCAAATTATGTGCAATTTAATTTTCAAATTTATTTTACCCGTTTCTTTCAAATGGGAACATGGTGGCTCGTGCAGTTAGAATAAAAGAGCATTTTATTACGAATAATTTGATATCCCACATTATAAGGTTTTAACTCAACTACTCCTAAAAGACTAAAAAAACGTTACCCCTACGTTGAACCAATGCATTGTTCCATAAATGGATTTTTATAGCGTTTAGTCAAGATAGTAGGTCATGACTGAGAGGATAATAATAGTAATGTCGTGAAACAACCGAATTAAGGTGGCTTTGAAACCAAATGTCTATTGAATGTGGATTTTTGTTGTCAGTATTGTTTAATACTTTTGGAATTTCTAATCTACAAGATGAAAAATTATTCAAGAAGTGAAAAAATTGACATGCTTTTAGTTTTTGGTGAGTGTAGACAAAAGTAAACTGATGCAGTTCGATTTACACCGAAAGATATCCTGAACGCCGTCACCCAACACGTCATTATTTCTTAAAGCTAGTCCAAAAATGCGCAAATAATAAAAATGAACCAGTTATAATTAATCAGTGAAGAAATAGTATATTGTACAACGAGCATGGAATGACATGCATTTCCTACGAGTATCGCGTTTGCAGCATGAGCCGCAGGCGAATGCTGCAAATCATACGAGTAGGAAATGGTCATTCCATGCGAGTTTTACACTATACTTTTTCTACGAATGTTACTGTTACCTACATAAAATGGGATTAGTAATATTTTTCCTTTTAAGATGTCAAAAAATGTCAATCTGACATTCCACAAATAAAAATTATAAAGTTTTTGGATGTCAACGCCACCTTTGTAAAAAATACCCGTGCACAATGGGAACTTTGTAGTTCAATCACCATGGTGATTTCAGCACAATAAAAATGTGTAAAACACAATGCACCATGTTCCGAAATTACTATTGAACATACAATAAAGGTTTTTATTGACATTCGTAGAAAAAAGAAATTGAAGTCTTGGCATACGTGCCGGTAAATATTAATGCTTTAGTTAGGGAGATCTGTTTAGTGTGTCAAACTTCCAAATCATCTTCATGGATATAATAAATAATATCCGTTGCACCAACATCTTTACGAAAATAGCAATTATCGAAGACTTCAATATTGCAACTGGTACTTAGATAAATATTTTGAATATAACACCTTTTCCTCCAAAATTATTTATTCTGACAAAAGCCGTTTTACGAATTTGAGTGTTTTTAACAGAAATATCAAACGATACTGAGGTCAAGAAAACTTACATCGGATGGAGGAAGGCAATTTTCAGGAATGTTTTGGGTTTAATTGTCGGATTGGGATTCTTGGCGACAGTATTTCAGGTCCTATAATCTTTGATGGGCACTTAACAGGGGAAAGATATTTAAAGTTTCTTACCCAAGAAGTTGAGCAGCTTCTTGGCGAAATTCCAATGATTAATCAAGAAAACCTATTCTTTCAACAAGATAACGCCCCTCCTCATAACATAGGAGCAGTGAGGGATTACCTAAATTATACTTATGGTGAAAAGTGGATTGGAAATAACGGTCTTGTTAGGTGGCCACCAAGGTAAAACCGGACTCAGTTATAAATTTATAATTTTATTTATTTCATTTTCCAAATATTTCAGGTCACCTGACCTCACCCCTCTAGATTTTTTATAGGGTACAATTAAAAATGAAGTTTACGATCAGGGACGGACTGGCCCGGCGGGCTGGCGGGCGCAGCCCGCCGCGCCTTTTGTTTACAAGACGCCCTGGCGCCCTTTCGTGTAAGTGAAAATAATAGTTAAAAAAGCTTATTAATTTAAATCGGCGCCTTTACCTTTAAATAGCCCGCCAAATTTTCCGGACCCAGTCCGTCCCTGTTTACGATATTCCTTCAACAACTCGTCTCGAATTAGAAAATAAAGTGGGGGCGGCAATCAACAGGATTAATCCGAGAATATTAAGGAATGTAGTTAGAGCAACTGTCGAAAAGGTCCGGCTTTGCCAACAACAAGATTGTGGACATTTTAAACATTTGGAACCATAAGTAGGGTATTTTACTATTGTTGTTATAATTTCGGTTTCCATTAAAAACATTTTCCTCTGTTGCTAATACCAATATTAACGACTTAAACATATCCATGGCGCTCTAGACTAAAAAGTTAATTTTGAAATACATTTGTTTTTGACATAAGAAAAAGTGACATGCGGCAAATAGTTATATTCAGAATGTAACCCAGAGTCAAAAATATAAAAAATATACAGGGTGTCCCATTTAAAAATCAAAAGTTGATGTCACTTCCCGGAAAACCGAAAGTTGAAAAAAGTTGAATCACTTGTGAAAAAATGTACTTTAATGCCTTATAAATATCCTTAAAATTGCAAATTTGTATCATCAAAACCAAAAAAGTTATAGAGGCGAACCACTTTCCAGGGACACCCGGTATATATATATATATATATATATATATATATATATATATATATATATATATATATATATATATATATATATATATATATATATATATATATATATATATATAATATATATATATATACATATATATATATGGAGTTTTTGCTAAACTTTAAACCTGGAAGTCAGGTCGCCTCTTGAACATACCGAAAGTCATAAATTAACAAATAT
This sequence comes from Philopedon plagiatum, assembly GCA_963971165.1. Classification (NCBI taxonomy): domain Eukaryota; kingdom Metazoa; phylum Arthropoda; class Insecta; order Coleoptera; family Curculionidae; genus Philopedon; species Philopedon plagiatum. The sequence goes on along the minus strand of OZ020197.1, from coordinate 38,432,331 downwards.
ATATATATATATATATATATATATATATATATATATATATAACTTAAGTTTTTCTGTAAAGTCCTTTTTTAAAAACAATTTTTATTACTGAAAAATTCGACTGTTACAATTCGATTCTAATTCAAGACTAAAATTATTAACAATTAAAATAAAGTTCATTCAACGTATACGCTATAATGCAATCTTGCTGATTCTGCTGAATCGACTGTTGTCGGGTGTGCTTGACCTGTAGAATGTGAAGGTGACTGACATATAACTCCTCCATCCTCAGAAAGAAGCATCCCCTGGAAGGTTGATTCTTGGGCATCGGGGTTGAAGAGGGATATCTACCCCTTGATTTTCTTCTGGTGTAGCTGTTGTCGGAGTCTTTTTCCATATCTTGGTTTTCTTAAGCCACAAATAGGTGACTGCAATAGCGACGGCAATATAAAGTGTAATGGTCCATAAGCTGGGCACATAGTAGTTTTGGGTGTATTTTTCTATAGGCATTACTGGGTTCATGGGCGGCACGTCAAAACGTAATTTTTCCAATTCAATATTGAATTTGGGTTGGTTTTCGGGTGAAAAATGGAATTTTGGTGTATTTATAACCATTGGCCTTCCATGACTAATTTCTTGAAAAACTAGTTCTTGTTTGCGGAATATTATCTTACAATAATTTTGTTTTATAAGATATATTCCTATTAGTTCTTTTATTTCCATTTGGTTTTTGCAGTAAATTTCAAGCTTTTCTTCTTTTGGGAAGACGGCCAAAAATTGGTTAAGGTCCGGGATGATCTCCATATGATTTTCTGAAATCTGAAGTTTGCTGAAGCGGCATCTGCTGGTGCTTTGGTGAAGTAAGATGTCTTCTTCGCAGGACGTGTTAAAATTAGACTGTAGGATACTTGGGCACTGATAAGGTTTACCTTGGGTACATATGCCATTTAGAGGTTTAATTACGTCATCATTTTTTGATTTTAAAAAATATTTACTATTAGGGATAATAGTGACAAATTCTGACTCATACTTAGAAGGGATCTGGCATCTTCTGTGCTTACTCGCTGGTCGTAGAAAGTAAACTGAGGGTGGCAGCCGCAGTGCGTGGTTTTATAGTGGATCTCCTCGGTCTTAGGTTGTATCTATTGGCCGGCGTTGGCTCCGCCCCCTGAGTGGTCTGCTTGGGAGCTGTGTTCGGCTTCACTTGATTCTTGGCCATCGTGGTGTTCATGTTAGAGGGCTTGATGATGTATTTCCATGTTGCTGGAAGGTTCAAGGCACCGTCGCGTTTGTTTAGGTTGCCGCTTTTTTCTATTTCGATTGCTTCGCGGATAAGCATGGTTTTGTAGTGCTCTATGTTGGCTATCTGTTTGCAGCTGTCGAAGTTGATTTTGTGTCCTGTCTCAAGCTGGTGACGGAAAAGGGCTGACGATGTTTGTTTGTTCTTGATGCAGAGCTTGTGTTCTTCTGATCTTGCTGATATTCGTCTATTGGTCTGTCCTACATATATTTTGCTGCAGGTCCCACATGAGATGCTGTAGACACCGTGGTTTTCAAGTTTTATTTTATCTTTTGGATTTCTTAGAGATGATCTTATTGTTTGGTGTGGCTTGTAGGCTGTCGCGATGTTGTGCTTGCGTAGGATTCTCCCGATTCTGTCTGTTGTTCCCTTGATATATGGTAGTATAGATATGGGCCTGTCTTTGGTGGATTCTTCTGGTTTCTTTTTTTGGCGATTTTGTTCCTGGTCTATGGCTTTTTTTATTGTATGTGTTTTGTAGCCGTTTTGTTTCAGAGCTGTTTTTATGTTGTCTAGTTCCTGTTGTTTCCCTTGGGAGTCTGTCAGCCGGATGGGTCGTGTAATCAGTGTGTTGGCTACTCCTTGTGTTTGAGTCGGGTGGTGATGAGACTCAGGGTTGAGGTATCTGTTTGTGTGTGTTGGTTTTCTATATACAGTGGGTCGCAGAGTTCCTTCTTTTGTTTTTGTTACTAGCACGTCTAAGAATGCAAGACTATTATTTTCTTCGAGTTCTATGGTGAATTGGATTTTTGGATGGCGGAAATTTAGATGATCCAAGAATTGGTGGTTTGTCCTTGCCGAAAAACCATATTACGAAAACATCGTCGACATATCTAATCCATACTTTTGGTTTGAGATGGGCTTCTTCAAGAGCATTGTTTTCGAAGTAGGTCATGAAGAGGTTTGCTATGGCTGGTGATAGTGAAGAACCCATTGCTGCGCCTTCCGTCTGTCTGTAGATTTGGTCATCGAATAGGAAGTATGCGTTTTTTAGACAGTGGCTAAGTCCACCACGTGTTTTGGGAAGGTCTCGTTTCTTGATATCTGTTCCAGAGCTTCATCAACCGGTATACTGGGTGTTACTTCTTTTGCTTCAAAGGACCATACGTTTATTTAGCTTTACTTTCGCTTTATTTTTGCTATAAAAACTTTACAATTACGAGACAATAATACTTCCTTCTTCGATGACTTTTCTTGACTTCTTTTTTCGTTTCCCTGGATACGAATCTTCATGGGCGCAACATTTTGTAAAATTAACATAAAATCCTACACTGGGGTATAAGGATTTGACGTCAAAACTGGCTATGATGTTATTCTCCTCAAGCTTGACAGTTTTTAGAATCTGTGTAAAGTGCTCGGAGTTTTTGACGTAGAAATTAGCTTTTTCAACTGATGGTTGCAAGATGCTGGCTAGATATTTTTCCAATTTTTGTAGCGGGGAGTTGAAGGCACTGACGATTGGTCTTAGTGGGATATTTTCCTTATGTATTTTCGGAAGTCCATACAGTTTTGGGCATCTGCTTGATTTTTCTCTGGGGATGAGTTTTTGTTTTGTTTCCGGATCTATAGAAGACTCGTTTATTTTTGTTTTTGTTGTTTTTTCTAAGTATGTTGTTGGATCTCTGGCGATTGGTTTGTTGGCCTGATCGTCGAGGAGTCTTTTCATTTTTGTTGCGTAGTCTTTTGTGTTCATAACTACGGTCGCATTGCCTTTATCTGCAGGTAGTATTATGATATCCTCATTTTTGTTAATGTTCCGTAACGATTGCAGTTCAGATGGGCTCAAGTTTAGTTTCGGTGGTTTTGATGTCCTTAAGATCCTCGATACATCTTGTCGAATAATTTCTGCTGTTTGGTTGTTTACTTCGGATAAAGCGGATTCGACGTTTGCAATTATTTCTTCTTTTGGCACCTTTTTTGGGGCTATTGCATAGTTAAAACCTTTGCTTAGAACTGCTTTTTCGGTTTCTGATAGCTGGTAGTTGGAGATGTTGTAGACGGTCTTTCTGCTGCTTGGTGCTGGGTTCTCTGACTGTTTTACGAATTGTCTTTGTAGGTTTTGAAACTTTTTGGTGTGCTTTTCTGATTTGATGGATCTGTTTGTTTCGGTGCGCCAGTAAGATAGGGTTTCTAAGCGGCTCCAGAGTAGGTGGTGGATTTGGTTGCTTAGCTACCAACTATCAGAAACCGAAAAAGCAGTTCTAAGCAAAGGTTTTAACTATGCAATAGCCCCAAACAAGGTGCCAAAAGAAGAAATAATTGCAAACGTCGAATCCGCTTTATCCGAAGTAAACAACCAAACAGCAGAAATTATTCGACAAGATGTATCGAGGATCTTAAGATCATCAAAACCACCGAAACCAAACTTGAGCCCATCTGAACTACAATCGTTACGGAACATCAACAAAAATGAGGATATCATAATACTACCTGCAGATAAAGGCAATGCGACCGTAGTTATGAACACAAAAGACTACGCAACAAAAATGAAAAGACTCCTCGACGATCAGGCCTACAAACCAATCGCCAGAAATCCAACAACATACTTAGAAAAAACAACAAAAACAAAAATAAACGAGTCTCTTATAGATCCGGAAACAAAACAAAAACTCATCCCCAGTGAAAAATCAAGCAGATGCCCAAAACTGTATGGACTTCCGAAAATACATAAGGAAAATATCCCACTAAGACCAATCGTCAGTGCCTTCAACTCCCCGCTACAAAACTTGGAAAAATATCTAGCCAGCATCTTGCAACCATCAGTTGAAAAAGCTAATTCCTACGCGAAAACTCCGAGCACTTTACACAGATCCTAAAAACTGTCAAGCTTGAGGAGAATGACATCATAGCCAGTTTTGACGTCAAATCCTTATACACCAGTATACCGGTTGATGAAGCTCTGGAACAGATATCAAGAAACGAGACCTTCCCAAAACACGTGGTGGACTTAGCCAAACACTGTCTAAAAAACGCATACTTCCTATTCGATGACCAAATCTACAGACAGACGGAAGGCGCAGCAATGGGTTCTTCACTATCACCAGCCATAGCAAACCTCTTCATGGCCTACTTCGAAAACAATGCTCTTGAAGAAGCCCATCTCAAACCAAAAGTATGGATTAGATATGTCGACGATGTTTTCGTAATATGGTCTTTCGGCAAGGACAAACTCCACCAATTCTTGGATCATCTAAATTCCCGCCATCCAAAAATCCAGTTCACCATAGAACTCGAAGAAAATAACAGTCTTGCATTCTTAGACGTGCTAGTAACAAAAACGAAAGAAGAAACTCTGCGACACACTGTATATAGAAAACCAACACACACAAACAGATACCTCAACTCTGAGTCTCATCACCACCCGACTCAAATACAAGGAGTAGCCAACACACTGATTACACGATCCATCCGGCTGACAGACTCCCAAGGGAAACAACAGGAACTAGACAACATAAAAACAGCTCTGAAACAAAACGGCTACAAAACACATACAATAAAAAAGCCAAAGACCAGGAACAAAATCGCCAAAAAAAGAAACCAGAAGAATCCACCAAAGACAGGCCCATATCTATACTACCATATATCAAGGGAACAACAGACAGAATCGGGAGAATCCTACGCAAGCACAACATCGCGACAGGCTACAAGCCACACCAAACAATAAGATCATCTCTAAGAAATCCAAAAGATAAAATAAAACTTGAAAACCACGGTGTCTACAGCATCTCATGTGGGACCTGCAGCAAAATATATGTAGGACAGACCAATAGACGAATATCAGCAAGATCAGAAGAACACAAGCTCTGCATCAAGAACAAACAAACATCGTCAGCCCTTTTCCGTCACCAGCTTGAGACAGGACACAAAATCAACTTCGACAGCTGCAAACAGATAGCCAACATAGAGCACTACAAAACCATGCTTATCCGCGAAGCAATCGAAATAGAAAAAAGCGGCAACCTAAACAAACGCGACGGTGCCTTGAACCTTCCAGCAACATGGAAATACATCATCAAGCCCTCTAACATGAACACCACGATGGCCAAGAATCAAGTGAAGCCGAACACAGCTCCCAAGCAGACCACTCAGGGGGCGGAGCCAACGCCGGCCAATAGATACAACCTAAGACCGAGGAGATCCACTATAAAACCACGCACTGCGGCTGCCACCCTCAGTTTACTTTCTACGACCAGCGAGTAAGCACAGAAGATGCCAAATGAGATTTTGGCGAAACGTCTGCAAGTTTCAACTAGAAACAAATCAAACGAACGGATGAATTCCCGGATTAACCACCACATATATTTCTCCATCCGTGAAACCCTACGTACTTCCGTATATATATATATATATATATATATATATATATATATATATATATATATATATATATATATATATATATATATATATATGTTACTGTCAAGTTGAAACTTGGTGACAATTTTTAATGCATAAAGAGGAGTCTTGGTAGTTGCCAAATTTGTTTAAAGAAGCGTTTTTGTTTCCACTCAGTTTTTCTTATTTTCATCAAATTCCACTAATAAATCATGTTATGCATAACTTTACATTTTTCCGTTTTTATCGAAATATATATATATATATATATATATATATATATATATATATATATATATATATATATATATATATATATATATATATATACTTACTTAAGTGCAGTTTAGCACTCTTTCGGTTAGTCACGCGGTAAGATCCGCGTCTGATGAGTCCAAACAAACAGGACGAAACTGACCCCTTCCGGCCTATGGCTACCAGCCGTACCGGCATTCTCAGCGGGACGTCACTACCCTGGAATTTAACGACTCGGAGTTAGTTCTTCAGTCTACATCAAGATACTCCATCGTCAAAACAAGTAAATGGGTAACAGGCTTGATTGCCTATCCACACCATGTACTTAATGCCATGCGCTGTGAGATCGGTGGATACCTACTCATGGTTTGAGTAGCCCCACATATTTTGAGGAGCAACAGGAAATTGTTTCCTGAAAAATTTACACTCCTCGACCTCAACATAGAGTACAAAAAACAGATACTTGGCATACCATCGCCTTGAGCTGTATAAACCAGTTTATACTTCGGTTTATTTTCTATCGGCCTCTCGCCTTACAGCACAGCCCTAACTTTCGGCCAGCATAAGCATACTGCTGATGTTTAAAGTAGACAGGGTGTCTAACATCGTTGCGCCGTTCCTTCGGCTCTTCAGATGGGTGGTGTCAACTCTAATATTACATATATAATATATATATATATATATATATATATATATATATATATATATATATATATATATATATATATATATATATATATATATATATATATATATATATATATATATATATATATATATATATATATATATATATATTTTGTAAACTTTGCTATTACCTTGCCTACTGCCACGGCGGTGGTAGCCATATCTAACAAAAAACTGTCTCCGTTTAGTCCCGGTGCTCCCATTGCCAGTGGATTTGTACCCAGAGCACACTAGAAATGAAAAATATTTATGTTTCATAAGTACATAGTATATGACAGTGGCATTCCATATATATATATATATATATATATATATATATATATATATATATATATATATATATTTATTTAGGCACCGCTTTTGTTGGGACTTTCTTGACTTGCTTTAATATAAAATTAGGATGGCAGCAAATAGGAAAGATCACTTAAAAATTGATGCTTAAATAAATTCTAAGTTGCATGTAAAGTTAAAAAATTATAGACCGAGAAATGAAAAAAAAACGAGGTGCCAAAGTTAATACGCAAGCACAAAACAAAAATGACAATACAATTTGCATCCACTGACGTGCTAAAATAATAATAATAATAAGCTTTATTGTCTAACCGATCTACCTCCATTAATAAGACAATGTTATGTATTAAAACCTAAGGAAAAATATTTATATAATAACATAATACTTAATTACTACTCAAGAAAGGGAGAAAAACACACTTATTAACTATAATCCATACAATCAACCTGCCTAGCTTATTCACAAAATTTAATGTGTTAAAGGAGTATAAGTGATACAATCTACAGGCCCATTATACACAATGTTAAAGAAATTTGCTTTTCACTGACGCTACAAATTGAGCATTAGTGGGGCCATTCATATCAACGGCAGCGCAGGCAGTGTTAAATATTCTCATTGACTGAAAGAGTGGGCTTTTTACTAAAAAGTTAGTAGAGGGGTTAGGAATATGAAACATAAGAGGGTGTCTAACTAGGCGTGAGGGTACACCAAAGTTGACTTGGTATTAGAGATCCGAGCAGTCAATTAGTGATCTGCATCTGGCAATTTAAATAAGAATATAGATATTTCCTCCGGTCATGCAAGGATGGGGTCGGATGTCTATTGAGGAGTACGTCATGACCAATACCTCTAGGAGGAAAGACTACATCGGATTTAAACCAAAGAAATGTTACAAATTTACGTTGAACATTTGCAAGTTGTGTTATGTATTTGTTATATATGGGATGCCATATAATCGCGCCGTACTCAAGTTTGGGTCGTACATAACTGTAATATAATATTTTTAATGTTTGAGTATTCGTAAAGCCTTTGTAATTCCGCATGATGAACCCCATCGACCTACTTGCACTATTACAAACCTGATCTACATGAGCTGACAACGAGAGTCTGGGATCGAAGGTGAAGCCAAGGTCTTTAAATACATCGCAACGCTGAATTACGGTAATACCCAAAGTGTACATAAAATTAGTAATGTTTAGTTTATTTACATACGTCATTGCAAAGTATTTGTCCGCATTAATAAGTGGCAAATGATTAGTATTACACCAATCATTGACAGCGTCTACCAGGCGCGGCCCGTGAAATTTCAAAGTTCTGTTGCTACTTATGGGACCCATACCAAATTCAGGTTTTTTAATAGTCAGCCTACTAGGAATGTTTTGGTACAGAAAAAAAATATTTTGCAATTTGCGAAAAAAAGTTTATTTTTTGAATTGACCCACCTGGGTAAAAAATTAACACGCTTAGATATTTTATTTATTATGTTTTCTCAACAAATTTTACATCATTTTGTCGACAATAATTCTTAAATTTTAAGAGAAAAAAATGTGTTTGTAGAAAGTTATAGTCATTTGAATTTTTTCAACCGAAAAATAATTTCAATTTTGGGTGGACCCACCACCTTGTTACCCCGCTAGCCGGAAATTGCTAGCGATCCACCAAGGAATAGGTGACGATAATGTTTAAAATTCAAAAAAGAATGTTTTTCCAGAAGGTATCTCCACGATGGGACAAAGCCCGGAGTATCGCGGAGACTTTCTATGAAGTGAGAAAGCTGGCACGGGCATGTCCAGCAATTTTTGTAAAGTTGGGTAGTCGTGACTACCCAAAACTGAGATTTTTCACGGTGGGCAAATTTTGCTTTCTTAGTCTTTGTCAGTTGTTGGAATTTACTTTTATCAAGGAAAGTCTTGTTTTTGTAACGTCATGTCTCCGGGCCCCCTAAATCTAACTATGTACATGCATTGTATTAGGGCTAAAACTTTCTTAGTTCTATGGCCGTAACAAGAGCCGCTACATAAGGTACTTTCCTAAAGTAAATATTTCAACCTACGACTAAGCACTCCCGGAGCGTCTGAGCTGACTATGACGTAGTCACCGGTCTAATTCTAATCACTCTATGAGCGCCTGGGCTGGGCCTTATTCTAAGTTTGTTAAGTATCTGATTTGTCGCCCAGTTTTGTCAGGGATGCCAGGTACGCTAGGTACCGATTGGACAAAAGACCGACAGCGCGTCTGTCTTTGTCATGGGTGGACCCACCACCTTGTTACCGCGCTAGCCGGAAATTGCTAGCGATCCACCAAGGAAGAGGTGACGATAATGTCTAAAGCACAAAAAAGAATGTTTTTCCAGAAGGTATCTCCAGGATGGGACAAAGCCCGGAGTGTCCCGGAGACCTTCTATGAAGTGAGAAAGCTGACACGGGCATGTCCAGCAATTTTTTTAAATTTGGGTAGTCGTGACTACCCAAAACTGAGATTTTGCACGGTGGGCAAATTTTGCTTTCTTAGTCTTTGTCAGTTGTTGGAATTTACTTTTATCAAGGAAAGTCTTGTTTTTGTAACGTCATGTCTCCGAGCCCCCTAAATCTAACTATGTACATATAAGTATTAGGGCTAAAACTTTCTTCATTCTATGGCCGTAACAAGAGCCGCTACATAAGGTACTTTCCTAAAGTAAATATTTCAACCTAAGACTAATAAGCACTCCCGGAGCATCTGGGCTGACTATGACGTAGTCACCGGTCTAATTCTAATCACTCTATGAACGTCTGGGCTGACTGAAATGATGTCTACATTAATCGGATTCTGAATCGTAAGTGCTGGAATCACTGCTGTCATCCCCAACATTAATTATCAAGGGAAGAACTTCTTGTCGATCAAGTATGTGCTCTCTGTCATACCATTTTATTATTTCATTTTCTATATGCCTAATTGAATTCTTCCATATCTCAGGAGTAACACTTTGCAATGCCTCACGCCACATGTTTAAACAGTCTTGTTCTGTTTTACCATTTCTACCCACGTGTTTGTTGTAGTAAGATGTTGCAATTCCCCATATAAGTTCGATTGGGTTAAAAATGCAATGGTATGGGGGAACACGTAAAACTCTGTGTCCATATTGTTCTGCTAAGCTATCAACTAAATATATTCGTGCGGGTTTATTTCTAAAAAAATATCTAGTTAGCAAATATGTTAACATAATAAATTGTATGTAATACTTACTCTGCTACAAGTCTTAAAAGCTCACTTTTAAGCATCGGGGCTGCAAATTCTATGTTATTATTAGTTAACCAGTCTTGAATGGCAGCTTTGGTCCATGTGCCATTTGGTATTTTGGTTAATAACATGCTATGATAAGGGGCATTGTCAATAATAATTAAAGACGGTACAGTCAATTTCTTTAATAATTGATTTTCAAACCATTTCAGGAAAGTTTGTTGGTTCATTTCACCATGGTAATCTGCAAGTTGAGTTTTTGAGGCAAATATAAAGCTCTGCACCCTCGATAAATCCATCTTCATTGCCAGCATGAAGTACGATGTATCTAAAATAATTCTGATTAAAATCACTTTCATATATTTGCGTAATTGTATAACTAACCTTTTACCATCAACTTTAGTAGTTTTTACACTCTTCTTATTAATATCTTGCCATGAACGACCTATGGTGCCATTTTTAAAAATCCAGGTTTCATCTAAGAAAACAAATTTGTACAAAGCGTTTTCTTTTTCTTTCATATAAGATCTCAAAAAATCGACCCGTTTTAGAGCAACATTGGGAAGTTCCATAAGCCCTCGTCTTGGCTCATCTTTTTTCCATTTAAAACCTATTTCTTTCAATAGGCTGCACAATGACATACGGCATCGGTCAAATAGTTGCCTCTCGTTTAACTTCTCCCATAGAGAATTCAAAGTTATGTGCTGTCCTGACAATTAAAATTAAACTGTAAAATGTCTGAACATAAGATATTAGAAAGAGTATAATCTGAAGTTTCAAATACTTACTGCTTTCATACATGGTGTAGATAGTGTTAAGAATAGCACTTGTATCCAACGCTACAGTATTTGTAACCCTCTTAGTAGAATTACGCTTTCTGGGCGATTTTAAAACCTCATTGTTTTTTACTTTTTGTGAAATTGAACTGACAGTAGAAACATTCAAGTTTAGGGCTTCTGCTACACGCTAAAACAATATATTTGACGGTAATTTTTCCTAAATTTTTTATCATTATATAGATATTAAAATTACCTCTCTAACAGCTGTTAAGGGTAGCAATGGGCCATTACTGTCTCGTTCTTGTTCAAAATAGCTTATCACAGATGCTACTAACTGTTGGCAACGGCTGTTTAACTGCTTCGGCATTTAGCAAAAATGGACTCTGACAACTATAACACCATGATTGTTCTAAAAAGAACAGTTTTTAAACGCAAGATAAAAGTTTAAAGCTCCAAAAAGACACAAAACAAATAAAACCTTTGTGAAGCTCGGGTAAACTGTCAACCACAGCTGTCAATAAACTAGAAATATCAAGAAATTAAACCCGACGACGCGGCAACGTCGCGTACGCTGCCAACTGCCTAAGAACGAATATCAGGCGCGAAATTTAAAATTCAATAAAACACTCCATTACAGTTTTCGTATTAATAATTATGCGGTGGTATGACTGCGCTCATTTAATAGCGTCATCGGTGACGTGCATCGGTTTTTATTTTGTATGAACTATACACTTGAAGAGGTACTGCCTTTCTGCTTGCAAAATCATAAATTCAAACAATAAATAATATTGGAATTATTACAAAGCATAAGTCAACAGAAACAATTTTATAATTTGGAAACTTTTGTCTCTCTATCTCATATACAGTATGTCCGCGGATGGGGTTTAGAAGAGGACAAATGGACCAAATTTTGGAAAATACGTAAAAATATCACGCCTAATAAAAGTTTTTGCTTGTAAAATAAATAAGATTCACGTTATGAAAAAATTAATTTTTTATTCAGGGAGCATAAAAATACGAAAACGTTATTTTGCGTAAAGTAACTGTTGAATAAACATAACTTGTTTATACTTTTCTACCAAAAGAAGAAATATGAAATATTTTTTAAATTAAACCCTCAGTCCCAACTATTCTTTCTCACACGTTTAACCAGATTACTAGTTTCTACATAATAAACAATAATGACATCTATGGACATGTCTTTATCAAATGAAGCAGGTATTTAATTCAAAATACTTCTTATTCAAGTGCAAAACTCAAAAAAATATGATATAAACTATCTGATACAATAAAAATACCAAAATACAAAAACGCCACCCCCATATTCAACACATTTTTCTACTTGCTTCGTTAGATATCTGAAGGAATTTCTGATTTCTTCCTGGGATATTGAACGAATAGCCTGGGTAATTTCGCCTTTTAGCACGTCAATATTATTTGGTATTGGAGTGGCATAAACCATTTGTTGTAAACGGTCCCGTAGAAACATATCGGCCTACGTTAAGTCAAGACTCCTTGGGGGCCACAAAACTGGGCCATTTCTACCAATCCAGCTTGGACCAAGTCTGCGGTGAAGCCATTCTATTACCTCGCGAGCGCAATGTGCTTGACAACAATCTTGTTGGAAATACATTTTTTGGCGAAAATTGAATGGCAAATTTTCGAGTTCATCGCTAAAAAATGTATTCAGCATTTTTAAGTAACATGTTCTATAAAGTGTTATTAAAAAAATATGGGCCTATATAATATCATGCACAGACTCAATTTTGTAAAATGTTGTCTTCGCCTCATTACTCTAAATTCGGGGTTATCTCGAGACCAGTGCCTGATAGGCTGGGATGCTACAGTTCTATTAGTAGAAAATGTACATTCATCAGAAAACGTAATAAATTTATATAAATGGATATTTCCGCTTAAAAAGTGGTCTCCCACCCATAAACAAAAATCTAGTATTTTCGCTTCATCTACCTCTTCGAATATTTGGTTAAAGTGGGGTTTGAAAAATAATTTATTTTCTTTTAAGTTCATCTGAAAATGAGTTTTTTTACAACTTCTAGAAGATGTTTAGCACGATTTCTAAGAGACTTAAACAGGGACACACGTCCAAGATCAAATCAAACCCAATCAAACTGTCAAGCACGGCCAAAAAACATCAAAGCGACATGGCAGTCTACGAAGCACTATAAATTCCATTCCGTTCGGTGAGTGTCGACGGTCGATCTCGAGAAATTGTAAATAACAATTAGAAATTGATATTTCTCAAAGTGCATATCAATTTCTAATTGTTACTATTAAAACTTTGAAATTGACAATAGTTTTGGTGCAATTAGCATTAATTGTGTAGAGGTTCGGGTATACTGTGATTTTTTTGTTCAGATTTACTGATTAAAGTGATAACGTTAGTGTAAACAAATTTAAGGAAAGATTTCAGATAAATATTCTGCATCAACAAAATAAAAAAAGGGTGATAAGCAAATAAACAAACTTTTTCATTTTATTTAAATCAGAAAAGTAGTCAACTCTTAATAATGGTTCATTGTAATAAATGTTCCGCTGAGGAAACCGACAGCTATGGCCATGCGAAATGTGACAAGTGCTGCAGTTTACTATGTATTAAATGTACAACTCTTACTGGATCAGAGCATAAGGCAGTTGCTCTTAAAAAAAGATCTCCACATATAATGTATATATGTGTTGATTGCTTTAAGCCTGAAACGAATGATTTCGGTACTGGTGGATTTTTTGGATATTTGAGAGATGGCATAAAATCACTAATAAAAAGTGTTGAAGAAATTAAACACTCAAATAAGAATGATACAAAAATTGATAAGATGGTTAGAATGCTGGAAGCATCCAACAGGTCAATTATCACCAAGATAGAAGAACTTGCAGCCAAAATGTCCAACTATAAAGAAGAAAACATAGAAAAGATATTGGATAGCTGTAGAGATGTATAGTTGAATACTATGCAGTCGAAATTGGAGGAAGTGATTGAAAGTTTAACTTTATCTCTGCAAAATGAAAAGACAAAACATATAAGTGAAGAAGAGTCTTATAAAATAGAATTATGTAACGTGATGTCCTCAGGATTGGAAGATCTTTTGGTGAAGGTGGGTGATAAGTTACAAACGTTCCAAGACAATATAAGAGATACAAATGTTGAACTAGTAAGGATTATTACTGAGCCTGTACAAAGAAAGAATAGTGAATTGACAAATGCACAGGAACTGCATGACCCACTTTTTGATTCTCTCAGTCACGCTTTTGGACAGAGATTTGATTGTAGTTACAAACGTTCCAAGACAATATAAGAGATACAAATGTTGAACTAGTAAGGATTATTACTGAGCCTGTACAAAGAAAGAATAGTGAATTGACAAATGCACAGGAACTGCATGACCCACTTTTTGATTCTCTCAGTCAAGCTTTTGGACAGAGATTTGATTGTATAGAGAGAGAAATCCGGTTACTAAAGACTTCTCCACAAACAACTGTTGATAACCAGGCTGTCAATCAATATACATAGAAATACTACTGAAACAGCGAAACTTAATAAATCAGATCAGAAGCGCGACGAAAATAGCAGCCGCCAAAAAAATGGGACCCAAAAAGAAAAAGAAAATATCCAAGATGGAGGTAGGCAAGCATCGTCCCGGGCATCTAAGACGTTTGAAAATTCGAATATAAAAGCAGCAAGAGTTACCCCCAAAGCCTACACTTTCCTAAGTAATATCGATAAGCAAACAACTACTGAGGATATTAAAGATCATCTAACACCAGTCTTTAAAGAATGTGAAAGCTTTCAAGTAGCGGAGCTTGAAGTAAGGTCAGATGAATTTAAAAGCTTTAAAATTACATCTAGACCAGAAATACAAATGCAGCTGCTGGATCTGAACAACTGGCCGCCAAAGGTGATTGTGAGAAAGTTTGGATTTTTACTAGCCCCACGAAGTCAGCTTGGGGGTACTGGAAGAAACAGGGATCGACCATACAAAGGATAGAGTCACTGTGCAAGCATTTCCACAGAATGAATTGAACATTATATATCAAAATGTAAGGGGATTGAACACCAAAGTAAGTACACTGTTCAATTCTGTTTGTGCGACGTCAGATGAATGTGAGGTAATTGTGTTAACTGAGACTTGGCTGCATGATGGAGTGGATAGTGCTGAATTCTTCCCAGAAAATTACAATGTGGTTCGTGTGGACCGGAAATTACATCACACGCATAAAAAACGAGGAGGTGGTGTACTTATTGCTACCAAAAATAACTTAGAATGTATTAGAATAAATGTCAATTTTGAAAATGTTGATTTTCTGTGTGTAAAAATTAATATTAATTCATATGAAAGTACTTATGTGTTTTCTATATATATTGTACCAAGATGTGCTCTTGCCAAATATGAAGCGTTATTTGACTTAATTGAAAGTTTAGAATTTATGGATGGTAAAAATTTTATTATTTTAGGAGATTTTAATATAGAAAACTTAAATCACTTTTACCAAACTGGAGTCTCAAGCAATGTTGTGGAGATGTTTGAGCAGTTTCTAGGTTTTTATGATTATCCTCAGCTTAACAGGGTAGAGAATGCACTTTTTCGTATTCTTGATGTAGTTATTACCAAAATTGATTGTAGTGTAACAAGAAGTGATCTTTGCCTTGTTCCTGAGGACGGTTATTATCATACCTTGCAGATTGACCTTGAATTAACTAATTCAAGGACTCGAGAACTGACAGCTCAGCCAAGTACATAAAATTTTAAAAAAGCTAATTTTGTTTTGTTGTATGCATGTCTCCTAAATGTTGACTGGCAGTTCCTAGAGCATTGCACTAATATAAATGATGCTGTTACATCTTATTATGAAAAGTTATATGAAGTTTTTGATATATGCGTCCCTAAATCAAGGAAAAAAAGAAGATATCCTGTTTGGTTTGATAGCAACATTATTAAAAATTTAAAACAAAAGGATAAGATAAGAAATAAATTTTAAAAAACAGGAGATCTTCAAATCAAGCAAAACTTTTCTCATTTAAGAGCAAAAATTAAGTCAGATATTAATGTAGCATATCAAAACTATGTTTTGAAAATTGAACGGGACATGGGTGTAGTGTAGATGTTCGGGTGTTCTGGTCATACATTAGTGGTAGAAGGGGGGTGGTGCATATTCCAAATAGGATGTTTTATAATGATGCTGAGTACTCCGGTGGTGATGAAATTTGTAATGCTTTTGCCAGATATTTTCACACTGTATATGCGAAGGGCAATGATGATAAATTTGAGAACATAGAAGATATACATTCAGGACAAATTAATTTGTGCTCAATTCCTGATGAAGATATCCTAGAGGCCGCTCATAAATTAAAAGTCAATAAAGCTGTGGGCCCAGATAATGTTCCGCCATATTTAATAAAGGGATGTATAGATATTTTCAAATATCCACTTCGTATATTATTTAACCTGTGTCTAAACCATAAAGTATTTCCCTTAGAATGGAAAAAAGTGAAAATATGTCCTATATTTAAAAAAGGGGATAAATCTGATATAAAAAATTATCGCCCCATTGCAGTTCTGTCAGTACCGGCGAAGCTTTTTGAGAGTATATTATAAAAGGTCATTTATGCATCTGTTAAAAACGCAATATCAATACATCAACACGGTTTTATGGCAAATAGATCAACAACTTCCAGTTTAATAAACATAACTCAAGATATATCTGAAGTTCTGAATGAGCGTTCTCAACTAGATGCAGTCTACACTGACTTTGCAAAAGCCTTTGATGTTGTTTCTCATAAGATTTTAATATCAAAATTACGGTGTGAATTTGGCTTTCATGAAGGTTTGCTCATGCTGATCGAATCGTATCTGACAAGCAGGGAGCAGAGAGTTATTGTAAAGGGATACTCATCATTGCCATTCTGTCCAACATCGGGTGTTCCGCAGGGCTCCAACTTGGGACCCCTCCTCTTTATACTTTATGTGAATAGTTTAAGTAAAGTAATAAAAAATTCATCATACCTGCTTTTTGCAGACGATTTAAAAATTTATTATAAAATTAATTCATTGAATGACTGCCACCAATTACAGTTAGACCTGAACAGGGCTGTTCATTGGTCGGAAAAAAATAAATTGCCATTCAATATTTCAAAATGTGCAGTTATTACTTATTCGCGATTAAAAGAACCGATATCATTTAATTATATTATGGGAGGAGAGCCGCTGGCCAGAGTTTGCGAGGTCCGTGACCTTGGTGTAATTTTTGATGCCAAGTTGACATTTGATATTCATGTAGTAACGACAGTCAACAAGGCAATGCCAATGTACGGATTTATCGTAAGAAATACTCGGGATTTTAAAGACCCGAAGTGTATTAGGCTAACATGGCTTTGTGAGAAATATAATTTAACAAGATTGGAAAAAAGGAGAAATTGTTTTGATATTCTGTTTCTGTTTAAGATAGTGCATGGCATTGTTGATGATTCAACTT
Source organism: Philopedon plagiatum (assembly GCA_963971165.1). NCBI lineage: Eukaryota > Metazoa > Arthropoda > Insecta > Coleoptera > Curculionidae > Philopedon > Philopedon plagiatum. Next base: position 38,414,999 of record OZ020197.1, on the reverse strand, counting down.
TCTTAAGTACCCGAAGTATCCTCGGTTTGACGTCACCGGCGGGGCTTGCGAGCTTCATTGACACAGGGAGCTATGCCAGCGGCAACTTAGGTTGCCAGTAGGTTCTACCATGCTGGACAGGTCTCGATGGTTAGAAGCCAGACTAAGAAGGATACAACCGCACAGTGGTGCCTACACGAAAACATCACAACCGCACCAACTCGTCTCCGTGGGGACCTTGGCAGATTGCCATGGTCATCATGGAGGCGGGCGCATCCACACAAGCACAAATACACAATCACAATACACAACCCAAGTCAAGGTGGAACATCATAGGCCGAAGACTGCGTGGCTAAGGGGAGCTTAGCCATTACTATGAGAAATCCGGGAACCAGGCGACACCCGGTTTCAATCTAGCCTTCCTGTGGCAAGCGGGGCACTGCTGCAGGTGACCATTTATTTCCTCCGCTACTCGTGGGAACTACATGGATAGAACCAAAAGTACAAAGGACAGTGCCGCCTCAAACGCACAAACTGTAGGGGATACTCCAGCTGTCCTCCCAACGTCTGAGACATGGGATGGAAACATCCCCCCCTCCCAGGCACAACCAGAGGGTATTAGGCCCTCTTCACCACCTACAGGGATCGGCAACGAACCAATGGTGGTGGACACCGCAGAGGAATCTAACTCCTCAACAGCTACCCTACAGGAGGAAACTGAAGAGCAGCTTTTAAGAAGCAGCGACGAAGAGCTAAGGCAACCGCTCAAGGACCTTAAACTTAAGGAACCAAGGGCGAAGCCGAAGCTCTCTGGAGCTGCCAGAAAGAGGTTTAAATACCTCGTGAAGAGTGGGATGGAGAGGGAAGAAGCTCGAACAAGGGCTCTGCAACCCATCGCCCCCACCCAAAAGGCAGCCTCTGATAAAGGACCAAAAAGGCCCAGATCAGAGGAGTGCACTCCTGAGGGAAAACCTCCAAAAAAAGCTAAGGGGCCAAAGGCTGGCACTACGCCACCAATAGGGCCGCAGTCAACCCAACCATCCTACAGCCAAGCGGCTGGAGGTATTAGAATGGGCATAACCCACTCTAACTTCCCAGAAGACCTTCTGACAATGGAACAGCTAGGAGCCATACAGGAGTCCATAATGAGCCAAATTGCGGGGCTGGGAAGAGGCGCTAAGACCAAGCCTACTTTCCAAAGCTCACACTACAGGCCGGGCTGGCTCGCCCTGATGTGTGCCAACAAAGCCACGGCCGAGTGGCTAAAAAGCATAGCCACGCACAACACCCCTGGCGGAGGAGTAAACGTAAGAGTATTAGAGGAGGCAGAAATGCCCCACACCGATATCCTCGTTGTGTACCTCCCCAACTGCCAGGACTACTCGAATGAGAAAATCCTGGCCATCCTAGAGGCTCAAAATGACCTTGACCTCTCCTGCTGGAGGGTGCTGCGGAGAAATCCGGTGGGCCCCACAGTAGAGATGACGTTCTCGGTGGACCAAAAATCCGCCGCTGAACTCAAAAAAAGAGGCTATAAGCTGAACTTTAAATTTGGCCAGGTTCAGCTTAGACCAAAACAAAAAGCCTCCAAAGGAGCCGGCAGCTCAAAGGAGGCCGATTCTGCAGCAGAATCAGGGGCCTCGGGCAGCCAACAAAAAGCTCCAGCAAAAAGTGCCTCAAAACCTAAAGAGGCACCCACAAAAATCCTACCTAAAGGTATTAATAAACCTAAGGTAATACAAAAACCTACCAAGGGTACTTCTAAGGGCGATAACAAGCCCAAAGTCCCTCCAAAGGGCGATAAAAAGCCCAAGGACCCAAAAACAAAAGGCGGACAAAATGGCTAATCCGCCCCAACAAAATCACCGGCATTTTAGATGCCTACAAGTAAATCTCCAACACTCAAAAGCTGCGTCAAGCGTGCTTAATAGGAGATTTACAAAAAGTAACATACACATAGGGCTGATACAAGAGCCCTGGGTAAATGAAGGCACGATTAGAGGACTTCCAACGCAGTCATGTAAGTTAATATACTCAACGTCTCATGATAAGCCAAGAGCGGCACTATTGTTTAATAGACACGTTAAATTTGTTCCTATTCCAGAGTTTATAACGAGAGACTTAGCTGCAGCAATGGTGGAAATACCAACCAACACCGGCAAAAGGCATTTAGTAATAGCCTCAGCGTATTTCCCAGGGGATACTCAAGATCCCCCACGTACAATAGTGCAAAACCTGGTGCACTGGTGCAACAGAAGGAACAAATAACTAATTCTGAGCTGCGATGCCAATGCACATCATACCCTATGGGGCAGCACAGACATCAACAGCAGGGGTGAGTATCTTTTAGAATATTTGTCGTCCAATAATATAGACATTATCAATAAAGGAAATACACCCACCTTTATTAATGCGATTAGGAAAGAGGTACTAGATCTTACCTTAGCTACCCCATTCATATCTAACCAAATTAAAAACTGGTCAGTTTCACAAGACCTGTCGATGTCGGATCACATGCATATCCGATTTGACATTGCGGCCGAAATCGACAGCCTGGGCGAATGCAGAGTGCCAAAGATGACCGACTGGAGCGTGTACAAAGAGAACCTAAAGTCGGAAGTTGAAGGCCTACCGCTAGCCACAAAGACTATAGAGGAACTAGACGTAGCCTCAACCTATCTAGAAAGATCATTAATATCTTCCTACGAAAATAGTTGCCCTGTCAAAAAATTTGCCACTCTAAGAGATGTGCCATGGTGGAATGGGGAACTTGAACAATTAAAGACTAACTCGAGGAAAGCCTTTAACGAAGCGAAAAGGTTAGCCGACTGGGACAATTATCACATGGCCCTAACCGAATATAATAAAGCACTAAGAAAGTCTAAAAGGAAAACATGGAGATCGGGGATCGATGAAATCACCCCAGCGATTCGTCTTCAGAAGGTCCTGTCAAAAGACCACTCAAACGGAATCGGCCTTATTAGGAGACCGACCGACAACGGCTATGCTGAGACCACACAGGAAAGTCTAAGGATCCTTCTGGAAACGCACTTTCCTGGGTCTACTATTATTGAAGATGAGCAAATACAGGAACGTTTAATAGGAGATGCACATCGTTACACTAGAAATGGGCAAAGCCTGGCAGGCAAAATCTTCACAGACAATAAAATAAGATGGGCGATACATAGTTTTAAACCTTATAAATCCCCGGGTACAGACGGAATTTTCCCAGCTTTACTGCAGCAGGGAATTGAAGTACTGTTACCTCACCTTAAATCTATATTTAAAGCCAGTTTTATACTAAGCTACATCCCACAAAATTGGAGGAAAGTTAAAGTGGTGTTTATTCCAAAGACTGGACGGCGTCCCCCAGACGAGCCGAAGTCTTATCGCCCCATTAGTCTGTCTAACTTCCTTTCTCCTAAAAACAATGGAGAAACTAATAGATCAGCATATTAGGAGCGAAATTATCCCCAAAGCTCTTTTGCATCTAAAACAATTCGCCTATCAACCTGCGAAATCCACTATCAGTGCTCTACAATGTCTCGTAAGAGATATTGAAAAGACGTTTACTGCCAAAGAAATAGCTCTATGTGCTTTCATAGATATAGAGGGGGCGTTTGACAACACCTCATATGAATCCATACAAGGAGCTGCAGTACATAGAGGCTTTGAAGCCTCTAAAATAGAATGGATTAAATCCATGCTAAAAAGTCGTAAAATCAGCGCATCTATAGGAGATGCGACTACCATGGTCAGGGCGGTTAAGGGATGTCCACAAGGTGGAGTTTTATCACCCCTGCTCTGGTCTTTGGTGGTCGATGGTCTCCTGATGGATCTGACAAATGACGGGTTTGACGCTCAAGGATACGCAGACGACCTAGTAGTAACAATCAGGGGCAAACATGACGGCACGCTGTCTGCCAGAATGCAAACTGCCCTAAACCTAGTAAAACCATGGTGTTCACAGGAGGGGCTTAATATCAATCCGAGTAAGACAGTCATAGTTCCCTTCACGAGAAGAAGGAAGTTAAATTTGACACCTCCAGTCCTGAATGGAACGGTGATTGGATTCTCTAAAGAAATCAAGTACTTGGGGACAGTCCTTGACCAAAGGCTGAATTGGAACTCACACCTAGAAAGGACTGTCTCTAAAGCCTCAATGGCAATCTGGTCCTGCCGTAGGCTTTTCGGAAAAACATGGGGCTTAAAACCCAAAATGATCTATTGGTCATACCTGACTGTTGTAATGCCTATTATTACATACGCCTCACTGGTGTGGTGGACAAAAACAGAGGAAATTACAACGCAAAGGAGGCTGACAAAATTACAAAGGCTTGCCTGTCTGGGTATTACGGGCGCAATAAAAACCTGCCCATCTATAGCTCTGGAGGCAATGCTAGACTTTCTTCCACTACACTTATGTATAAGGAGGGAAGCACTGACAAGTGCCTTAAGAGTTACCCAAACAACAAAACTTAAGTCAGGAGATCTGACTGGTCACCTCAAAATACTAAAAGACAGCCAGTTAGAGGATATGACCAAACCAATTGATTCAATGCCAAAAGTGTGCGACTTTCAGCGCTCTTTTCAAGTGGTTATAAAAGACCGTCGAAGTATGAGCGAAACAGCGCTGCAATTTGAGAAAGGTTCACTAGTGTGGTACACAGATGGATCAAAGATGGCAGAAGGGGTGGGAGCGGGGGTCTTTGGGCCAAAATGCCGAATTTCAAAGCCTCTGGGCAAAGCACCTTCCATCTTTCAAGCAGAAATACACGCGATAAATTTATGCGCCACCGAATGTGCCAACAAAGGCCTTAAAGGCGCAAAAATCTACATTCTATCGGACAGCCAGGTAGCTATAAAGGCACTAGCTTCATGTATCTTCTACTCCAAACTGGCATGGGACTACCGACAATCCCTCAACCAACTGGCAAAAAACAATAGTATAACTCTAATGTGGGTGCCGGGCCACAAAGGTGTGGAAGGCAATGAAATTGGTGACCAACTTGCTAAAGAAGGAACACAGGCACCTCTTTACGGACCTGAACCCTTCTGCGGCATCACTAGAGGTCACCGTACGGAAAGCCTCAGGGAATGGGAAAAAGAACAGAAAACAGCCCACTGGAGGAACGCTCCAGGACAAAGACAGGCAAAGAGAATGATTAGTTATCGGCCTGACTACACAAAAAAGCTCCTCGAGCTTCAAAAGAATGAACTTAGACTGGTTACCTGCCTTCTTACTGGACACGGCCCTTGGAGGTATCACCTCAAAAAAATGGGAAAGACTGATGAAGAACACTGTAGATTCTGTAACGAAGCAGATGAAACTGCCGAACACTTGCCCTGTGAATGCAGAGTAATAACTCGTCAAAGGCTGCAATATCTTAAGGGTGCGTTTCTCACGCCCGAAGATATATTAAAATGCGCCCCCAGAAACATTCTAAACTTCGCGAAAAGTTTGGGAATTGATGGGTAAATAATGTAGGGTATTCACAAAAGATCTAACTTGGTCGAAGTGATGTAGGGCTACCAGAGCCGAACGGCCCCATTTAATACAATACAATACAATAAGTAGAATTAATTTTAATTCACCTTCCTATCGTATAAGACACATTAACACATTTTATTTGTCTACAGTGGCTTTAACAAATAATCATTTAAATTCACCATTGTTTAGAATGTGTCATGCGTACAACCAGAGAGTAGATAGAATAAGAGAAACACTGGCGTGCACCAATTTCGCGCCTGCCGGGGAGACCGGCTCGGCCTGAGCCGGTCTCCCTTGCGCTATGGTCTGTGGTTTCATACTTTGCTCAGAGATGCCGATGTTGTTTGTCCATTATTGCCAGATGGTTTTGATTTATGTTTTGTTACAATATTTGTAAATACGTATCAGATTATTGTAATTACTTGTTGTTCCGTACTGCTTGTTTAACACTCTTTTGATATTATACAGTGTCTGCAACAAAGATTGTAGTGCATAGTAGCTGTATTATTTTATGTATGTGTACAATTAAATATAAAGTGACCAGATTTTTTTCAAGTCAATGGGGGACGGAATGAGGTAAAAGGAAAGATCAAAAGTTAAAAATGAAAAATATGCAAATTGGAGTTTATTTATACTACGCACTAAATTGCTGTTTTTTTTTAACAGTGGAATATTAAAACATTAAAATAAAAATGTATTAAAAAGTAATATATCTATTAATATAGGTAAAATAATATTTTTTAAACCAATAGTTAATTTATTGTTACAAATATTTTTCTGATTTATGGACTTCTGTTACAAATTCTGTATCGTCCTTTATTTTTTCATAAAACTCTTGGCAACTTTTATTAACATTAAATTTGACCATTAAAATTGATTTTAAAGTTTCCACACTTAGTTGTGATTTTTCAATGGTCCAAATTTTATTGACATCTGTAAAAATTCTTTCTGTAACTGCATTAGTTCCAGGAAGACAGAGACAATATTCAACAATTTTCTTGATATTATCAAAAGCAATATTATTTTGTGCAAAGTGGTTAAAAATTTCAACCCATTTTAATGATACTTCCAACTTTTTTTCGGACCACTCAAAAACCTTTTCAGCACTAACATATTTTTTTACATAGATCACCTCGTCAAATAGCTTATCCTCAATAATATCATTTGCTGGTACGTTTTTAGAAAAGGTTTCAAAAGTTTTTTGAACCTCACTCCACTGAATAATCGTATTTAAAAGAATCCATTTAAAGTTCTCAACAACGTCAAATTGTTCACTCCACGACTCTAAGTAATTAATAAGGTTTCCGTAAAATAGTTTTACTTGGCAAGAAAACCATTTTTCGTCTATATCGCCAGATTCCGACAAACTTCTTAAATCTTTTCTGATACTGAGTGGAATGTATTCTTCTTTAAGTCTTTCTTTATACAATAATATTAAGCCATTGATTTCCTGTGCCACTTCCGTTAAACATATCTTATTGCCTTCTATGTTTTTTATAATATTTTCAACAATAGCACTTTGACCATGGATAAATTTAAGCCAAAGCTCTGAGGAGTTGTTTTTGAAAAAATTTTCAAGTACGGTGGGACATTTTTCGGTTGATAAGAAAAAACTTTTTAGGGGTTTGTACAATTTTAAAATCCTTTCGACTGCCGGAAGAAGCGCAAGCCACCTGGTTTTGCTGTATCCGAGAAGTTTTTTGTACTCCACCTCAGACTCCTCACAAAATTGTTGTAGTGTTTGCACTCTTACAGTATAAATGTAAAAATAGGAGTAAATCTTGATGACAATACTTTCCAAATCTAACGGTAAAAGATCGGCGGCTGTTTGAAATGCATTGTGAACAATATGTGCAGCACATCCGATACCCACGATATTTTGCGGTAGTTCACTATTAATTTTGACGAAAACGTTATTTGTGCCTAGTCTCTTTTTACCCCCAAAATTCACGTTAGCATTGTCAGCACAAAATCCGATTATTTTATTACCCAAGTTATTGTTTTTGATAATTGTCATTAAGTAATTCACAATTATGTCAGATGTTTCACCTGGCAAGTTAGTAAATTCTAAAATACGGACCTGTACTCCCGTTTTCATGTCAAAGAACCTAACTATTACTGGAAACAACTTGATATCTTTATGGTTTGAAGCATCCGTAAATAAAGTTATAAAATTTGTGTTGTCCAAATCCATCATGAGTTCTCTGGTTGCCTGGGGGGCTAAAACTTTTTTTATTATGGCTTCGGTTTTTGTCCGTTTGAAGGTAAATTTTTTGTCAAACAGTTTTTGAATAAGACCAGAAGTACAGTCCATGGACCTAAAACTGTGATTGTGTTTTATGGTGTGGTAAGCAAATAAAGCCTCAGAAGCTGCCAATTTTTTTTCTACAGAACCGAACTCGACTCTCTTGAAAAAGTCCATTACTTTGTTACTAGATGCTGCAGAAATTAAAAACTGTTTATATTTTTCAGTTTCAACGTGGCGGTTTACATTATATTTTCCTCCACTGGAAATTGAGAACTGTCCGTTACAAGTTTCGCACAGAAGTATGGATTCCATCTTGGTTTTCTTAATAAAAGGAAACTGTTTTTGAAAATCTTCATTGAAAGTACACGTTCGTTTATTTTTATTCTTTTTTGACATATTGAATTGAGTAATATTGACGTCTATTTACTCTATTTGTTTTAAACAGTTTCCACTAATCGACTTGGCACAAATAATTCAAAACAAAAGCGCAAATAATACAACTTCGATACCTCTATACATACTGAACTAATTTATTAAATACCAATTGCGGCGCAGTTCGGCGATTCGCGGAACGTTAGAGCCCTGTATTAGTATTCGTTGGTTAGAGCAATGACGATTGACAGTCGCGTGATGTGAAGTCCCGCATTTATTCCGATTGCAATCGTCGATAAACATGTTCTTGCGTATCGACTACGGCATATCGATATCGATGTAGGGAAGGGAATTCGGTCGTTGCGTCGGTTTGTCGATAAAAATTTTAAAAATATGAATCGATATTACGGTATAGTAGTTTTTTTTAAAGCGCGTATGAATGGGGGATATGGGGGACCTTAACGTAGCAATGGGGGACATTTTGGGGGACATATTTAAACGGGGGACACTTGTCTTGAAAGGGGGACTGTCCCCCTCAATGGGGGACGGATGGTCACTTTAATTAAATAGTATACAGGAGAGAATTTACATAATTTCTATTGACATTTCTAAGTTTTAACTGGGCATGATATGTACGGGAGGTTGTCTAAAAATTAGTCTTTAGCAAGTCGCGGACAGAAATATTTTAATTCTCACGCTGAAAGAAGTACTGTATTCGTGAAAAAAGTCACTCAGGTTTTTTTATATCTCCACTTTTTGGAGTCCCTGGATCACGGAAAACATCTGTTTCGGTCGGTCTGTCTATCTGTTGGCACGAAAAGTGAAAAAATTACTTAACCAGAAAACACGAAATTTGCATATACATATATTGGGGCTTAAACTGGCTCGAGCTCGAAGCAGACTAAACTTCCGATGGAATTTTTATATACAGGGTGAGAACCTTAGAAAAATTAATTTCTATGTTGCTTTAATTTAAAGGTGATGCATTTTACTGAAGTCATATTTTGCATATAGATAAGATTTATACCTTACATATTTACATTATATATTTACACATTAATAGAAATAAAGACCCTTCTAGTTCCCCATATGTACGGTGAATAACTCTAACTTTAAGTTTAATAAATATAGCAGCATATTTTAGTTCACGTTTATACTTGGTGGAGAGATTTAAAATAATGCAAATACAAACATTTATAAGGATTTGACAAAAATCAGAGGCTACGGGTTCTCTTGAAAAGTTAAAAATTTTCGTCATTTTACTAAATATACATAGCACCCTATTCTAGTTCACGTTTATACTTGGTGGAGAGATTTGATATAAGGCAAAAAATAATAGGTATACAAATGGATGTGACAAAAATGTTAGGCTACTCTTCGAAAGTTAAAAATGTTCGTCATTTTATTAAATATAGCAGCATGGTTTAGTTCACGTTTATACTTGGTGGAGAGTTTAAAATAAGGCAAAAAATAACACACGTAAAGGATTTCTCAAAAACCATTATTCTTGATAAGAGCTGATATACATATGTCCTTAAACTATAAGACCGCCCGCAAAAAGTTGAAAAAAAGGGATATACGAGGGAGGTGCAAATTTTTTAAAGTAGTGTAAGAGTCAAGTACCTTCATTTGTCCATTTATTTAAACTTGTTTAGAATTAAAAGTTATGTCCCAATATGAAGTTATGGCCTTCTGTGTCAAAAATAAAAATAAAACATATTTTTATCGAAATATGTTTTATTTTTTTATATTTCGTTATTAAAAAAAATCAAAATTAGAGAAGTCTAAAACAAAGCTGGAAAAAACTTTGGGGAAAGTTAAAAAGTTAAATACATAGTGGTACCTTTACTGTTGGCAATAATATATTCTTAAAAGTGAATGGGTTCGAGTGTAGACTAGGACTTGCAATTATTGAAATTTAAGTATTCGAATACTAAATTCATTTATAATTCAAATATTCCAATTACTGAATGTTCGAATAGTCTCCACGAATATTCGAATAGTCGATTCGACTGGTAGAATTTTCGATTAGTCGATTCGAATAGTCGATTCGAATATTCGAATAGTTGAGTCGACTATTCCAATAGTTGAGTCGACTAATCGAATATTCGGTTCGACTGTTCGAATAGTTGATTCGACTATTCGAATAGTCGGTTCGACTATTCGAATAGTCGATTCGACTATCTGAATATTCGTGGAAACTATTCGAACATTCAATAATTCCAATATTTAAAGTTGGAAAAAAGCTGGGGAGAAAAGTTAAAAAGTTAAATATGTAGTTGTGCCTTTACTGTTGGCGATAATATATTCTTAAAAGTGAATGGGTTCGAGTGTAGACTAGGGCTTGGCATTTTTGAAATTTAAGTATTCGACCATTCGAATAGTCGATTCGTCTATTCGATAGTCGATCCGACCATCCGAATAGTCGATTCGACTATTCGATAGTCGATCCGAATATCCGAATATTTGAACCTACTATTCGAAAATTCTACCAGTCGAATAGACTCTTCGTGGAGGCTATTCGAACATTCAATAATTCGAATATTTGAATTATAAATGAAGTAGGTATTCGAATACTTAAAGTTTGTAATGTCCATATAATATTAGATTTTCTGACTCTAATAACCCCGAAAATGACATATTAGTTACCATTTTGGATAAATTTCTAGCCGCTTCTCCCTCCACACTTTAATTTTCTTTACATCAATTACACAAAATTAGATTTTCTGATGTTTATAAATGGTTGTTTTTGCATTATTCTAAATCTCTCTCACAAAGCATAAACCTGAACTAGACTATACTGCTATATTTAGTAAAATGACGAAAATTTAAAACTTTCGAAACGACCCCGTAGCCTCAGATTTTTGTCAAATCTTTTATGTATATTATTTTTTGCCTTATATTAAATCTCTCCACCTAGTATAAACGTAAACTAAAATATGGTGCTATGTATATTTGGTAAATTGACAGAAATTTTAAACTTCCAAGGCACCCCGTAGTCTCTGATTTTTGTCACATCCTTTAGAAAAGTGTGTTTCTGCATTATTTTAAATCTCTTCACCAAGTACAAACGTGAACTATATGCTGCTATATTTAGTAAAATGATGAAAATTTCACTCTTTCGAAACGACCCCGTAGCTTCTAATTTTTGTCAAATTCTTTATGTATATGATTGTTTGCCTTATATCAAATCTCTTCTTTCCACCAAGTTTATACGTGAACTAAAATATTGTGCTATATTTAGTAAAATTTTAATGACAAAAATTTTAAACTTTCAAAGAGCCTCTGATTTTTGTTAAATGCTTTATGTATGATATTTTTTGCCATATTTTAAATCTTTCCATAATTTCCACCAAGTATAAATATCAACTAAAATAATATGCTTGTATGTTTTAAGGTTTTAATTAGGATAATAGAATTTTTTGGGTGAGCCTAGTATTTTTGGGAAATTTGGAAAATCTGAAACCTCCCCACCAAGTTGAGATAAAAATTTTGCAGTTAAAGGGCGTTATCGGCTTATGGTACTGTATTTAATTACTTGTTTCCAATACCGGGTATAATAGGTATACTTCGCGTCACAGGTTTCATCAGCCAACTGCTGGCCGCTAGCTTCAGGTTCATCAACAAAATTCGAGCGACCAAAATGTCTTAAAACTAAATAGCGGTACTAATTATTTAATTAAAAGTAGCCAGTGGCGTCATAAACGAAAGTTCGGGAGGGTACAATAAAAGGGATCATGCTCTCAGGATAAATATCACCCTGTATGTTGTTTAAAAAGTTTTTAATAAAATGTGTCAAAAGTTAACCCTACACTAATTTCGAGACAATTATTATTATGATTACAAGATAAAATGAAAAAACTCGGAAAAAAATACAATTTCAACACCCTGTATCTCTTAAACAAAGCGTTTCCGAACATGAGTTAATGGAAACTTTTCTTAATATTTGATGTTGTAGAAGCTATTCCTGAAGTTTCCTGGCAACTAGGTATATAAAAAATTATCTACATTACATAAGTACACTATTTCTAATTTAGTTAATTTAGTTTACTACGCCGCCAAGATTTTAACAAATGTGCTTACTAAAAAACCTTTCCCACTGAAAATATACATTTCACTATGCTTCCGATTGACCGACATCGTTTCTTATCAGCAACTCGAGCAGTGATATCCTTGGTTAATGACTGCACTGCCAATGCCGTCGCGCTCGCCTAAATCCATCCGTTGCGTTTTAGGCCACCAACACGCTGGCAACGCAGCCTTGCAATGTCGGTAAAAATTATAGAAAATTATTTCCTAGTGGCCGCTGATCACACGATGAAGTATGGGTAGCGACGTCTACTGTTTTTTCGTAAAACTAAAATGCTCATAATTCCGACGAGCAGTCTTATTATTATTTAGTCTATGGTACAACAGAATTCAAAATGAGGCAGATATTTTTAATATTACCTACCCCCAACTTAGAGGTCATCCATTAATTACGTCACACGTAAAGGGAAGGGAGGGGGTCCACAGAGTGTGACTAGACGTGACAAGGGGGGGAGGAGTCATAAGCTTCGTGACGTCACATTTAATCTAAAATATTAAAACAACTAAATAGGGCATAGGGCCACGGGCGAAATGAACGTTATATACACGTAAGTATAGTAGTAGTAAGTATACAGGGTGTTCGAAAAATAGACGGAGGTATTTTAGAGGGCGATTCCTTGTTATAAAATATAACAAAAAGTTTCTATAAACATGGGTCCGGAAATGCAGAGTTTCCAAGATACAGGATGTTAAATAAAAAAAGAATAAACAATGAAATTATTAATGTCTTAAAAAATATTTACTCGATTCTGTTGAAATTTGGCAATGTTATTTGTTGTATTAAGAGGCTAATTTAGCCCTAAACAGATTAAAATTCTTAAGTCCAGTGAAGTCCCGGGGGGCACCTTAGCGAATATTATTATCAAAAAAATGTACGCCACTACCTTTTTTGTAACTGTAATATTTTTTGTTTGATTAAGCATCTAAAAATACAACTTCTTTGCCTCTTGTATTTTTTCATATCTCACTTCGTTTTCGAGAAAAAAAAATAAAAACCGTTTTATTGCATGTCACTGGACAAAATTGGTTTATCAATTTATGCTAAAAAAAATCACAAGTGCCTTGGAAAACAAATAATCATTTCTGCATGGAGGTTTGACATTTGCGCGTCAGTTCGTTTAGAAAAGAATTAATATTTTGTAAGACATTAATAATTTCATTTTTTATCCTTTTTTTATTTAACATCTTGAAAACTCTGCATTTCCGGACCCATGTTTATAGAAACTTTTTGTTATATTTTATAACAATGAATCGCCCCCTAAAATATCTCCGTCTATTTTTCGAACACCCTGTATAGTAATTTTGAATAGTAAAATTGTTTGCCTTTGGTAACGTACACCGAAAGACCGATACCGCCTTTGAAAAAAGCCGACGTAAAGGGATTTATTGTTGTATTATTTGTTTGCAATGTTACCAGGTCTACCGTTTACCGGTCGATCTATCGTTTTCGGCCTCGACCTACCGCCCTACCGTTTACGAACCTGATTCTACCGTAATTTTTAATCTGAATAATATACAGTGACCTCCAGTGGGGGTTCGGTAACAGGGAACATGCATATAACCCAAATAAATCTGAAATATTTTTTTTATATTCTCTACATAAATTAAATGTTTATAGCGGTTGCTGTTATACATTTATTTTGGTCTTTATTAACAAAAAAAAATAAGATTTTATGCTGCAAATTTTCGCGCGAATTTCGAAACTTCTAAAACGTGATCCCATAGGCTGTGTAGTCAAAAGTGAACATGACTCATCATGAGTATATGGCGAATTCCAGTGTCGTAAAGTCATCGAAAACTAAAAATGGCATTTAATGCGTAACTCATCCAATGAAATATCCCTGCACTTAAAGTAGAAGGTTCCTAAAATCCTATTCATGTATGCTTCAAGCCGAAGTCGGTCCAGGTAAGGTTTCGGCAATTTTGCAACAAAAATTGGCATTTCTGCGAAATTTTCACATATCATCCTAATAATTTCGAGTACATAAACTGCAATTCTTTGTTTTCATGGCAATTTTCGAAAATTCAGTAATTTTCAAATTTTAGATGTCCCCGATGCAAATAAACCCATTTATTCATAACTTTAACGAAATAATAAGCGATTTAAATTAGTGGGAGGTATTCTTAGATAATTAACGGATAAATTAAACCCAAAAAGAATCGCTAAATAAGGTAAATAGTGTGGAATAATGTCGGTTAAAAATAGGCTTTGTCGGAAAAAATCGAGAAAATCCGGTTTTTACCCCTTAAATACGCTCCTGGATGACCCATTCAGTATTTAGTTTAAAGTGTGATTATCCCTTTATAAGATAGTTTTCATAGATGGGAAAAAATACAGAGTGATTCAAATGTACCGATGTCGAGGGCAAAAGAAAGTAAAAAAATCGAAATGTAATCGGCGATTGATCCCTTCCTATAGAGAATGAAGAAACTAAAAAATATGGATATCATATACTTCGATGAGCTCTTTCCGATGACGTATATAAGATTTTAATTCGAAACCATTTTGACCACACAAAAAATTAAAAACCGTGAAATATTTGGGGCAAAAATTTAAATTTCCAGTTTTTTCCAAATATTTCCATTTTCCAGTGATTTAGGTTTAGGCAAATGTATTGCAAAAAAAGTATTTCAGATTTTAAAGTTTCACTTATGAATCCGTTTTTCGATCTGACGTTTTGTTTTCGAGTTATTAGGTACCAAAGAGGGGTCTGCGAATGGCATTTTTCGACCTAAAAAAATTCAAAAGAATTACTTGCCATTTTCTGATACTCACCAGTCTCAGTAGAGTTCTGAACCTCCGGGTCCCCTACAGCCTCCGAAAATTTACATCGATTTAATTCACTTTTGCGACCTGTACCCGATTTCAACGGAAATCGCGGAAATTTCGACTTTGACGTTTAATAGCTCCGAAACGAAACATCCTGTATTACTGAATTTATTACCGAAGCTAGTTGAACTATTCCTCTATCAACCCAAAAAATTCGATTTTTGTCCCTCTGACTGTTTCCGAGAAAAACAAACCTGTTCGACTATCGGTTAAGCTTTACGTTAACATGTAGATTTGCACTTATTTTGCTAATCTCCTGACGTCATTTTTCATTGACAAATGGCTGCTTTTTAAATTGTGATAAATTATACCGAAAAGTAAACATTTTTAGTAGCTAAATTATCCTAGTAATTCCCTTCAAAATAATTTTTTTTTGGTTTTGTAATGACTTCCTTAAACGATTTATGCAATAAAAGAAATATGTGCATATTCCTTATTCCGGGGCACAACTGGTGAAATTTTTTAATCCGTTGTGAAGATTTTGACAAAACCTTTTTGGTGCTGACAATTAGCTTGTCAACACCGACTTGCTTCGAATTGTTTCTGTCACTGAAAAGCTGTAGTAAACAGGTTATATGCAATAAATTAGGACACACAATTTTAAGCCATCTCGCTGCTGTTACCATATACGCAGCACCGTCTGTAACTAAGTTTGCTTTAGTAGTTGTTGGCTTTTTCAGCGTTGCCTTTTTCTAATCTTTTACTTGCAAGTTGCACTTGCTTCGTTAGTGAATTCGGTGTTAATATGCACACTTAAATATTTCCTACTTGGTTATTTTTGGTATCTGTACTTTCATCAACAGGTATCCAAAGTTTTTTTTATTATGTAATGCGGACCTAATGGTAGTTTCCATTTGCTCTTTGCCACGAGGAAAAGCGTACCGCAATTGCCACTGGGTCGGTAGGGGCCACTTACGTACATATTTTCTTCAAAAAGATCGCAAATGTTCGTTTTGAAGCACGTAGAAAGAAATATTGCATTAGCTTAATATAAATACACGGTGTCCCATATAAGAATGCACACTACAGGGATCTCGTAAACCAGAAGAGATACAAAGATGATTAAATTAGAGAAAAGTTGCGCTTTGCTGAACCCTTCAAAGTCACTATTCGAAATCTAAAAAAATCCGATTACTTCCGAAGATATTTGGGAAAAACCGAATTTTCCCGATTTGGTTTTTATTTTTTTCTGACTCTATTTAAAAAGATATGACAAAATAAATTTCACATTCTCATTGCCACTTTTTCTGCTCTACAAGCCGTCGTTCTTAGATTTTCAATACGACGTTTCGTTTCTTCGCAACCATCATCAACTTCATTTTTTTAAATAGTCGGAAAATTCTGTTTTATTCCTAAAAAATTCTAATTTTAATTCTAAATCCCACGACATATCGCTTCTTACATTTATCCGACGTTTCGGCCGAAAAAATCCTCATCAATATTATTTGATGAATATTACGAAGGAACGAAACGACGGATCAAAAATCTAATTGCGTCATCATGTAGGGGAGAAAAAATTACATGGGAATGTGGATTTCATTTTGACTTGTCTTCTTTTGTGAAATCAGAAAAAAATTAATTGCCAAAATTTATGTTTAAAATTTTACGAATTCATAGATTTTTTTTCTGATATTACTGTAAGAGATAGATTAAAATAAATTTTACATTTTTATTGTCGTTTTTCTCCTCTACAACATGACGTCATTCAATTTTTGATTCTACGTTTTGGCTTTTCTCGACCATTATCAACTTTTTTTTTAAATAACCGAAAATTTTATTTTAGCACAGTTAAAAGTTGATAATGGTCGAGAAAAACCAAAACGTAGAATCAAAATTTGAATGACGTCATGTTGTAGAGGAGAAAAACGACAATAAAAATGTAAAATTTATTTTAATCTACATCTTACAGTTGAATCAGAAAAAAATCTACGAATTCTTGCAATTTTAAACATAAATTTTGGCAATTAATTTTTTTCTGATTTCACAAAAGTAGACAGGTCAAAATAAAATACACATTCCCATATAATTTTTTCTCCTCTACATGATAACGGAATTAGATTTTTGATCCGACGTTTCGTTCTTTCGTAATAGTCATCAAATAATATTGATGATGATTGTTTGGTCCGAAACGTCGGATAAATGTAAGAAGCGATATGTCGTGGGATTTAGAATTAAAATTAGAATTTTTTAGGAATAAAACACAATTTTGCGACTATTTAAAAAAATGAAGTTGATGATGGTTGCGAAGAAACGAAACGTCGTATTTAAAATCTAAGAACGATAGAGCAGAAAAAGTGGCAATGAGAATGTGAAATTTATTTTGTCATATCTTCTTAAATAGAGTCAGAAAAAAATAAAAACGAAATCGGGAAAATTCGGTTTTTCCCAAATATCTTCGGAAGTAATCGGATTTTTTTAGATTTCGAATCGTGACTTTGAAGGGTTCAGCAAAGCGCAACTTTTCTCTAATTTAATCATCTTTGTATCTCCTCTGGTTTACGAGATCCCTGTAGTGTGCATTCTTATATGGGACACCGTGTATTAGGTCATATATAAAGCCTCACTAAGGCATCTGCATCTGCCGGTTTAATAATTTTTTTTTACTCTGAATATGTTGTCTGCCACTGAAGGAACCAATTACGTCGGATCCATATAAGGTTGAGGAAAAACGCACTTCAACAAAAATAATTGTAAATTAATTAAGATCAGAATTTATACTTATCGGCACTGCTTTTGATGCAAAGAGTACTTGTCATTTTTATTAATGCCTTGCTTATTTATTACCTTTGTCACTTGGCTTGTTCTGTGATCCTTAGTCTAACAGCTTAGGTCTTTGTACTGAAAGCATTATAAAGTTATGCAATTATTACTACCTCTTTTGCTCCTGTTGGTACCATAAGTGGCGATGTGTTACTGAAACTTAAGCCTACAAGGCCCTGCTCTAGTGCTTGTAGTCCAAATAAAGCTGCTAAGCCAAAATGGTTTGAACCTAAAAGTAAGGTTATGGATAACAGTTTAGAATGAATTTGAAAACAATGTATCTGCTTAATTGAAAATTCCATGTTATATGCCTTACTTTAGGCACGTAACAGATTAGTCCGGTACTGTTTGCTAAGACAAATACTGAATTTACACGCCGAAGCAACTGGGAGATGTAAACAGATACCAAAGCTATTTTGTTTTTTTAAAGAAAATACCAGCTAAAAGATTGTAAAATGCTTTCCGAAGCAGATAATTAATAGAGATTGCAATTAGAGTAGATACTCTATTATATTACAGTTAAAACCTAAATCACTAAGCTTGGTACGGTTTTAAATTTAATTGTTTTCGTTGACAAATTTTATTCCCCCAATAAATTGTTGCACACAAATATGCTGCAAAAATAGATTTAGTTGTATTAGAAAGAAAAATAGCTGCTTAAATATTTATTTATTTATAAATTTTAGAGAAAAACTTAAGAATTAATTTATAATACAAAACTGAATTGCATTGTTCTTAAAATTTAACAAAATAAATTAGAATTTAGTACTGGTTTAAATCAAGATCTTCTAGTTGGTTGGTTAGCTTTACGTTTTTGTTATGTCATTGTTAATCAGTTGTCACTAAAAACTTATGTATTATTCTAATATTTTTGCGATTTGCTTGGTTTCCAAATGATTTTTATCTTAAAACGTGTTGCTAAAATATATTTAATTCTGTTTTTGTGGAAACTGCATACTAAAATGGCCCTTTTCTTTATAAGTTTGCGAAAAATCTCAGAAGCAAATTCATAGTAAAAAACTTAGTTGTCTTATTCTTACACTTGTCACTTTAACACTTTTGGTTATCAAATTAGATCAGTCTAGCGTTGGAGAATCTGAGCGTTAATTTTCAGATTACACTCGTTGCAGCGATAAAACTTAGTAGTAAATCTGCCTGTAATATTTAAACAAAGAGAGAACTAAAAATATTCGACCTAAAGAAATTAAAGATAATTCAAATACAAAAGTAAAAGTTAATGGAGAACAGGGGGGGGGGGGATATCCAAAAAAAAATAAAAAAGTTGTGGATCACAAAATAAATACTTATAATAATGAAATAAACAAAAAAAAATAAGAGCATTGAACTAAATAAAGAACTTAGCAGTCTAGTAAACAGAAGAAGTGAGTGAGCTGAAAACACTGCGAGGAAATTAAAAAGGACTACAAGAAAGTAAGATGGTCAGCAAACATAAAATTCAAAAAGTATTTTGAAAATCAGCAACAGGAAAAAGCAGCAAAAGTAAAAGTCAGTTTACACTGCGTGATCTGCAATAGCAGAAACTTCCGTAATCACTGACCTGATGACTAATCATCCAACCTGAGCAAAAAAGGGAAGTGTAGGTAGCTGCAAAAACTATTGGAACATAAAGGTTCTTACCGTATACAATAAAAAAAGGCTAGAAAATGACGAATAGATGACCAATTTAGGTATAAAGGAGGACAGTATTCGCATTAAGATTAGTAATGGAAATAAGATTAGGGCTGATCAAAACATAAGGCTGTATTCATACCATGGATTCTAACTCAACAAAATAGGCAATAGTCTTAAAATAACAGAAAGAAAATCTCCCAGGAAAATTTGTTTAATATATTATTGTTGCCGTTTCAACTTACAGTTTTAATTGGATAATTATTATGGATATTGACAATCGCATTTTCTGTTGGACTTTAGCTAGTCAGGTAAAGAAATAGAGGAACTGAACCAAAGCCTTTGACCCCAAGAATAATATTTTTTTTTGCATATTATTAAACTTGTTTCTTAATAGGATCGGTTTAGAATTACCTCGCACGACTACAAATCCTGTTCCAAGATCTTTTGCTTTCTTTATTGCAACTTCCATACATCGGGTTCCTATAACTGCACCGATTCCGCTTTTTCCATCTACCAAAGCAGTAGCCGGTGTTTCTTTTAGAATTACAGGTTCTGCATTTGCATCAGTTGTACCGTGTTGGATATCTTCAAGGTACATTTCTGAAAAATACAAATTAGAGGAAAAATGCAATAGCCATTCCTGAGTACTATTTATTAAAATAACTCTTCATGAATGTACCCTACAGGAACGCGTTTAATAAAACTGTAATAAAACATACTGTGCTACATAGAGTTAGTAATCATTTTCATAAAATACATTAATTACTGTGCGCTTTTTAATCCTTAGCGGAGTATTTTGTGCAGTAGAGTGGGTCGATTTCTAAAAGTTTCAGAATTTTGATTTGGAATACTTACAAAAAGTTTCCTTTTATAACAATAAAAAAAGTTTATATAAATAATTTTAATTAATATATATCTTCCACCCTCTACATGTAGGTAAAGCTGGTTATCAGTCGCTTTTTCCATTTTCTTCAAAACTTTCAAGATTTTGATGTGGAATATCAATAAATATATTTCTCTTTTACTTATATATGTTACGGTTAATTTGGATACTTCGCTAGTGTACAAACTAACCAGCTAGTTTGCAAACTAACTAAAGACACTGTTATTTTGAAGGAATCAGCCATTTCCCACAAAATAGCAGATGGTTTATAAACTAGCTGGTTAGTATGCAAACTATCGATTTGCTTCAGTTAAGATGAGGATTTTATTGAGGTTACCTTAACCTAAAAATTATGTTTTGTTTGTTGTCCAGAAAATCTAGCGAACGGTGGATCGGAGGGCACCCTAAGGTCGGAACAGGGTTATCCACTATTGTTCCTTCCTCTGCGCATGCGCAAGCCCGGGATAAAAAGTAGTACCCATCCCCTAGCCCTAGACTCTTGTGTCAAAAAATACGATACGGTAAGGTGCAAACGTACGGTAGGGGTAGTGTTCAAATTAGCCAGTAAACTAGCTATTTTAGGCAACTAGGATAGTTGTAGTAATCGTATTACCTAAAGACAATTGGATAGTATACAAACTATATAAAATATCTAGTTAATATAAAAGCAATAATGAAAAATCTGTACATAAGGAACAATAGTGGATTGTTTCGCACCGATCCCTCTTCGCCTGTGAGGAAAGAGACTGGTCAGGGCCCCTAACCAGGTGATAACCCTGTTCCGACCTTAGGGTGCCCTCCGATCCACCGTTCGCTAGATTTTCTGGACAACAAACAAAACATAATTTTTAGGTTAAGGTAACCTCAATAAAATCCTCATCTTAACTGAAGCAAATCAATAGTTTGCATACTAACCAGCTAGTTTATAAAGCATCTGCTATTTTGTGGGAAATGGCTGATTCCTTCAAAATAACAGTTCTTTAGTTAGTTTGCAAACTAGCTGGTTAGTTTGTAAACTAGCCAAGTATCCAAATTAACCGTAACATGTATAAAAACTTCTATTAACATTCAACAAAAATTGTTGTCTTTCACTCTCTACCAGTTTTTAAACATTAGAGCTATGCCGTCCCTGCCTTCCGACCATCCGACTGGCGGCTCTTTGTCGAGTGTTTTTGTTTATGTTTAATATTAGTGCTACCATAGACTACGTAATACCTAGACGAACACTGCCGCGCAACGAAAAGCGGGTCTCCCTTGAGACTTTTGGTGGGTTTATGGTTTAAAAGTTTGTTTGTCTACCATTATATAAATATGTATCTACATGTCTACATAATGGTGGACAAACAAACTTTTAAACTATAAACCAGTAAACCCACCAAATGTCTCAAGGGAGACCGGCTTTTCGGTGTATTCGAGTGTATGTCTATATTCTTTATAGTCTCTGGTATTATCTAGGCTCTCGTCGCAATTGCTTCGTTAAAGTCGTGGTTTGTTGTGCTGTTAGCTTTATTCTAGTGTAATTAATGGAGATATTATTTTTAAGGATATTTTATACAAGGGACGACTTTGAACGTCATTTGATAGGTTCTCCTGCTGATTTTAAAGACAATATCCTTTCAGGTAAAGAGGACGTTTTAAAATGTTACTTGTAGGTTAGATTTAGTTTAAAGCCTCCCGATTTTGGACGAGAGGAAAATGGTGATAAGCAATGGATCGTTGTTTTTTTGATTCTCCTGACGCCCCTCTGATATTGAAGAAAGTCAAGCCCTTTTATTAGAACTTTCTGTTCTTTACGATAAAAACATCTTTCAAAGTTTTTACATTTACAGGCACTAAAGTCAAATAGTTTCCCAATTTCAACTTTAAATTATTGAAACTTTAAATTAACGGTTTCATTTTTTTAGCACTTGGATACCTCACAAGCTTAAACTATTTTTTATAATACACCTTGATCAACTGTAGAACGAACCGTTTCCGTTTCACTGTGGGAATTCCTGATTTTTCGGTATATCCAAAATTTTATCTGCTAGCCCATATCTCCAAAACTTTTGGCTCGTGTCCAGGTTTGGTCTGTAAATTTATTAATTCACACAATATTTTTCTGTGCTTATCAAAGTACTGCTAATAACGTTTTGGCAAGGAACTTGGCATAATTTTTACATTTCAGTTATTTTTTTCAGATAACAAAGCAGACAGTCCTCACAAGAACTTGGCCTGTTTTTGTACATGTATGTGTGTTTTTGGTGGGATTAAAATTTGGAATTGCTTGTAGCTCCTTCAAGTAAAGAGGACTTTTAAAAATATTCCTTGTGGATCAGATTTAGTTTAGAAATATCGAACATACTAGCAGATAAAATTTTGGATTTATGGAAAAATTAGGAATTTCCATATGTTTTACAGTTGATCAAGGCGTATCATGAAAAATCTTTAAAGATTGTGAGGTGTTTACACTGAGAACAAACCTTGACAATGAATTTAAAGAAGTAATGAAAGAAGTCTACTTGTCAGGGGTACATATAAATAAATACGTAACATTGAGAATAATTTCTCTAAACCACCTGAAGATACCTTATACTATAAGGGTTTGAACAAATCATGGTAAAACAGCTATTCTCCGGGCTATATGCCCCTCCGAGCGCTGGATTACATACCAAAATTTGCCGTATTTTGACATGTAATTTTTGTATTTTGGTATGTAATCCAGCGCTCGGAGGGGCATATAGCCCGGAGAATAGCTGTTTTACCATGATTTGTTCAAACCCTTATCTTATCAGGTGGTTTAGAGAAATTATTCTCAATTTTACGTATTTATTTATATGTACCCCTGACAAGTAGACTTCTTTCATTGCTTTAATAATTTTACCTCACGGTAAATTCTACTGCGACTGCTTGAAACTGCTAATGGATGGCGCTGCCTGTGTTATACTGCTTAGGCAGTTCGACAGAGTTAGCTTTAAGGATATGCTGTTTCGGAAGGTAGGTATGTTCGTTTATCCTGTACTGATGAGAACTAAGAGTTCGAAACCGGTATGCAGGTAACGACATCCTAACTAAAGAAAAAGTTTCCTTCTTCCTGGTAGTTTCTAGCAGTCAAACCAAGTATTTTCTTGTCTAACAGTGTTAGTCAAAATACGGCAAATTTTGGTATGTAATCCAGCGCTCGGAGGGGCATATAGCCAGGAGAATAGCTGTTTTACCATGATTTGTTCAAACCCTTATAGTATAAGATAAGGTATCTTCAGGTGGTTTAGAGAAATTATTCTCAATTTTACGTATTTAATTTAAAGAAGCTATTGCGACAAGGCATGCCAGGGGCGCGTAACTTCAATGTTTAAGGGTTGGTAAAGAGTGGAAGAAATAATATTTGTGTTGAATGTAATTAGAAGTTTTTGTATGAGTAAAAGAGAAATCTATTTATCGATATCCATATTAAAATTTCGAAATTTTCATGAAAATGTAAGACTCAACCGAAAACCAGCTTTAACTAAAGGCAGAGGGTGACAGATGTAAAATAATTAAAATTGTTTATTAGACTTTTTTATTATTATAACAGAAATCTTTTTGTAAGTATTTCAAATCAAAATTCTAAAACTTGTAAAAATCGACCCTACTCTGCATTCACAGAAAGTTGGCGTGTGGGCGGCCATATAGAAAAAAAAGGTTAACTGGGCCGATTCTCTTTGAAGGGACTGTCAATTCGACGCGATACAATAATGAAATTTTAGAAAAATTTGTAATCCCATTAGACGATGAAGAGATGCCAAAAGGCTACTTCCAGCAGAACGGCGCCCCAATTCACGTAACTCTTGATAGTTTGAATTTCTTGGAAGAATTTTTCGAAGACCTAATTATTGGTCGTAATATGCCAGTTAGTGTCCACCACGGTCCTACGATCTCACGCCGTGCGACTTTTTTATGGCCACGCATTGAAAACACAGTTTTCAAAACCCCTTGTGAAAATTTAGAAGACCTACGGGCTAGAATGACAAATAAATTTCAGGAGGTAAACAACTCCCCCCAAGTGCTCACCAATGTTTTTGATGCTGTAAAAAGAAGAATGAGAACATGTTTGGAAGTACAAGGTGGACACGTCTCCCATTTAGTTTAAATTTATAATTTTTAAATTCCTTGGTGGTATATATGTTATTTTTTTTAATTCTGTATTATGCAAATGACAATAATGTAATTTTCTTAAAAATAAAAACTTCAGAACTTAGTTTTTTTTTTATTCACCTATACCTTTTACATTTGTCACCTTTCAAGAGTAATAATTCAAAACATGCGTGATTGATTCCAAGGGCAAATTTGAGGACATTTTTTTTTATCTTATGTTATATGCGGGCAAAGACAGGGTGCAAGCTAGTTCTTTATAAAAATAGAAAAACAGCTAATATTACACAAAATATACATGGTGTTGCAATATTTAACCAACAAACTTTTACAGATGATTTCTGGACTAAAGATAAAGAAGGTTCCAATTACTTTTTCAAGGTTTGCCCAGAAGGTGATTTTTTATATTCCATTTTTAATTTTACTCATTATTTGTCACGGGTTTGCTAAGCAATTTGTTAATGACTCAAGATACCAAAAAAAAAACTCAAAAAGAACAGGAACACTTTTAATAAAGCAAATAATTTAAACAGGTTATTCATACATCAGGGATTCAAGACGTAGCGTCGTATCCTCGACAGAAAAAATACCACCTTATCGATTTTTTTGTTTAATAATAATTGGCGATCTCAAGTGACTACAGATGTCACGTCAATAGCTCTGTCATGAGTTAAACTTTGAGTTTTGAAAGAAAAATGCGATTTTTTTAATTACATTTCCACTCAGTACAGAAGAACAACAATTAGAATTATGTTTTAACATATTTGACATTGTTAGGCGCAATGTTTTTTTTCGCTAAAAGGTTCACATCATCTCCGCTAGGGATCAGATCAGTCGTTCGCCAATAAAAATATTACATGTGTAGGTACACAGAAACTTTTGTATGTACCAAGTCGGAATATATTATCTTAAAAAATGGATAAAATAAATAAAGAAAACAAGAAACACATCTTATGTAGAAAATAAGCAAACCTGAACAAAGCTTTCCCAGATATCCGCTAATAAGATTTTTTTATTCTTCATAAAAGAATTAGGAGAACCAGGGGCAAGACGGGGACGCTAAGCATTTATATTAATAAAAATAAAACCAATCAATTAGAAAATAAAGTTTATGCCAAAAATTCTTTGGATAACATCCATAACTCTTTTGGCATAAAAATATCTGGCTTAACTTACACAAAAAAACTAAAAAATATATTTATTTAAAAACAAACAAATATCCCATCTTGCCCCGTACCCGGGGTAAGATGGGGTTTATTTACAAATATCACATGTGTGGCTGATTTTTAAGGGGTCACCTTCGTCTACGCCGGCACAAGAATTGTGGGACCTGTTTTGGCATATTTGACAAGCAACCCATATTTCAGTGGACTCCGAATACTTGTCACCGCAGTATAAACATTCCGTGTCATCTTCTGCTGTATTTAGAGAAACAGCATGTGTGTTGTTCGTTTTCTTTTGAGGCTGTCT
Source organism: Philopedon plagiatum (assembly GCA_963971165.1). Lineage (NCBI taxonomy): Eukaryota > Metazoa > Arthropoda > Insecta > Coleoptera > Curculionidae > Philopedon > Philopedon plagiatum. Next base: position 38,389,135 of record OZ020197.1, on the reverse strand, counting down.
TTTCTTCTCACTTTCTGTTTTCTTTTTGTTTTTTTTTCCTACGGAGGGAGTATTCTTGGCATCTTCAAGTTCTCTTTTATACGGCGTAGAAGTTAGGATTGCCGTCTTGCCTCGACGGCATTTCTTTTTTCTAGCTTTCATTTCTACACTAGGAACAGACATTATCTGAGTTGGGGCATAGTGTTCAAAGCCCATTTCTCTGTTTAAAACCTTTTCAACTGCGTGTTTCATATTTTCTTTGGACCACTATCCTCTCGTTGATTTTTTTTTATAGTTGCGAACCATTCTGCTGCAAATAAAAAAAACCTATTTTAATTGATTATGCATTTATTAATAAGTTTTTAATTTTTTAGTTGGATTTTTTACAAAAGAAATATTGGTTGGGGCAAGATGGGGTACCCGACAAATATAATACCCCATCATGCCCCAAATGGCATTTTTTTTAAGTGTTTTCTTACCTTTTACAGTCGACTTTAAGAAATAAATGTTTTTGCCAAAAGATGCCTATATACTGGTACACTGCAGAAAAAATAATGTATTTTGCTTTAACTTGATGTATACTTTTTGCCACACGATGTTTTAAGCCACAAAATAAGATCACTCACACATAAAACTAAAAAATCGATCCTAACTTCCGAACGGTGTGCTTTGAACGGATGTTTTGCAAACACTGAGCGATGTTGTTGTCTAGCGGGTCCAAGGTTATGCAATACAGCTGTCCACACACGTTAGTTTTTGTAGTGACTAGGTTCCTCTACTAGTAAAAGTTTATCATTTAAATTTTGCAACATGTTTTGCTTGACTTTTTACATAAGCCGAAACTGATCCAACAGGATGGTCCTCAGGCCTAGTGAAGATATGTTAATTTGCAATACGCCGAATATTAGATAAATGGTCACAGTCCGGCTTGAACTTAGAGTATAATATTTTGTATTTTTCACGTTTTGCTCTCTATCTCTGTCCCTGTTGCAAAATCTGGGTCCCTATGAGAAATGCAATTTTTTTATAGTGCATCTTCTGTTTGTTAACGGCTTGGACATGGAAAACCTATGGGACTTCATTTTTACTAGAATCTGTAACAAATAAAATAGGTCCAAAGTTAACTTTCCACCACTAATAGGTCTGGAGATATGACAACGCGAAATTGGGCACCTTACAGTGTTTTTTTTTAGTTTTGATCCATTAAATTGCGACTGTCAAATACTTACATAGACACATATGATTTTTGATCCGCGGGGACCCGATTTCACGACGTCATATTTCCGGTTCTATTAGTAGCAGTGGCGGTTGGTGAAATTTCAAAGTTGTTCATCTCTGTTCATACTTACAGGACCCGTACCAAACTTAGGGGTTTTAATAGTGAGCCCACTGGGAATGTTTTGGTAAAAAAAAAACATTTTGTAATTTGCGAAAAAAAGTTAAATTTTTGGTGCGGCCCACCCAAGAAAAAAATGAACACGTCTAGGTATTTGCTTTCTTTTTTTTCTAAACAAATTTGACAGCATTTTGTCGACAAGTTTTAAATTTTGAGAGAAAAAAATGTGTTAGGAGAAAGTTATAGTCATTTGAATTTTTTTAAACCTAAAATATAATCTTACAAAAAATTCAAATGACTATAACTTTCTCCTAACACATTTTTTTCTCTCAAAATTTAAAACCTGTCGACAAAATGATGTCAAATTTGTTTAGAAAAAAAAAGAAAGCAAATACCTAGACGTGTTCATTTTTTTCTTGGGTGGGCCGCACCAAAAATTTTACTTTTTTTCGCAAATTACAAAATGTTTTTTTTTCTTTACCAAAACATTCCCAGTGGGCTTACTATTAAAACCCCTAAATTTGGTACGGGTCCTGTAAGTATGAACAGAGATACACAACTTTGAAATTTCACCAACCGCCACTGATTAGTAGTAGAGACCATAGAAATAGGAGGGGATTTGTTGGGCGGCCATTTTTACACACGAATGTCAATTGCAAAGCGGCAAATTTAAAATGGTATTTCTACCGTGCAAATCTACAGCAGTTGTAATAATTTTGTAGTACATCCACTGTTTATCTGGTTTAACTGATTATTAGAAAGAAAAACAATAGGTATATATGTATGCCTGGGCTGAATATAAACCTACAATAAACGTCTTTTTTGGTACCAGCCAATAACAATTATTGAAATTTATTTTTTCAAATTCTCGTTGTGAATTTTTAGTCATTTAATACCAAAACCCAATTAAACCAAAAATCGATTTATAAAACCCAAAAATACCTACTGGGCTGCGTTTTATACTAAACTTGTTTTTTTTTTCAAACTTTGCTTGCACCGTACCTTAAACTAAATTAATGTACCTACCTAACTGGAATTATTTTAGTACACACATACTATTGTAGTGTATTTTGAGAAACCATCATGTTGTTTTGGTGAATATGAACGCTGTGGTGCTAAATATCCAACAATAGTAGTTCAGGATTAGGCTTTGGTGGAGTTAAGACTTTAAATCATAATAATCTTATTGTGTGGTAGGTAATTAAAAAAAATTAAACTTTATACTGGTAATTTTAAATTAAAAAATAACATAAAAATTTGCTTTATTTCATTTATTTATTTGCTTTAAGATCATACATAATATATTGTTATGATATAAGCTTCGTCAGTACCTACAATTCTGATGAGTAAAATGGTATAACATAAAATTTAACATACAAAGAATTAACAAATAGATAAACACTATACAAAGTCAAGTACAAGCACAAATAGATATAACGGGCAGTTCACATCAAGAAAATTATATTACGAGGCAACAGTTATAAATTCCGATAAGCTATAAAACACCCTGTCTTGTAGTAATTCCTTCAGCCTCTTCTTATAGGCTCTCATGTTATCTACTGATCTGATTTTGTCTGGCGGTTTATTAAAGATCTGAACGCATGCAAATTGTGGAGATCCTTCATAGTGGGCAGTCTGATTAGCAGAGCGGAAGCATTTCTTGTTGGGTAGCTGTGGTTGTGTTGATTCGTCTGGAAACTGCTTCTGTTGTTGAAAACATACATGGCACATTTCAGTATAGTATCTTGACTGTTTAAATATTGGTCTACATAATAATTCTATGGGCTTGAGCCCAAACAGCAGTCTTATTATTCGTTTCTGTGTAATGACAACTCTGTCGATGTTCGTTGCTTGACCCCAGAGTATTATATTATAAGCAAGGTAGTGATAGGCAAGCGAATAGTAAGCACTCAGTAACGTATGTTGGGGGATTGTCTGTTTAAGTTTCACGTATGTCCCCAGAAACTTTACCATAGCAGAGCTGTTGTTGATGTCTATCCTAGGTTTGTTTTTGTAAAAGTGTACCATCACCGTCTTTTCCTTGTTTAGTATCAGTTTATTGGAATTGCACCACCCACACATACTATCACAAACTTTGGAGATAGAATTCATAATTACTTAATATTACTTATTACTGCAGGGCACAATGGGGTCGATAAGTCTGTGTGTGCTTCTATCACTATACTACTTAATTCTAAGCATGTAACATTATCAGATTTTCTTCCACTAAACCAGAATCACAGTAGTAATTATCAGAATTCGTGATTTGCTAACATTTTCAATATAAATTACAAGAAGTCTAGAATTAGTTATTTACATATAGAGGACATTTAACTTTATTTACTTGGAAGCTTCAAACGTCAAATTTGTAGGGGAAGTGGCAGTTCTGTGTCAAAATGGCAGCCCCCGTTGCGTTCCAATAAAATTGGATGCGCACTCGTCCAAGCGCGTTCTAACTACCCTCTCTTTTCTCTGGTAGAGACTTAGTTTAGGCTGATTTTGTTCCTTAGATAGTCTAGTATACATGAAATCCTATGGGTTTTTCACCTGGTATGAGATTAAGTACAAAAAATGTAATTTTCAGTGATTTTTGAACATGTTAGGTTACATGTTAGCGTAGCGAGGTCATTTTATTCTAATTTTGCGTGTAATTTTATAGAGAACGAAAAATATAGTATGGTTTTGCCATATTTTACGATAAGGCTGGAGATAGAGCGTAAAACGTGAAAAATCGTACCTAGTTGTAGTTTTTCTAATGTTGCAGTTCCAGCCAAATCCAATAATTGGCATAATATAAATTAAAATTTTTTAAAATATGTATGGGCCTGGGGACTGGCCTATAAGATTAGGGTTATAAAGGGGCTTATTATATATAGACCTATAAATATAAATTGGTAAACAGACTTTTACTTACAGTCCTCTGGCTCACTCAGTAGGTTATTTAACACCTGTTTAATTTATATTTTTTAATGGCTTATTTACCTAGTCTATTCATCCCATGACTGTAGTGACCTCTATAATCAGCCTCTGTAAGATTGCTTGCCACTATTTCTGCATGATTAGGTGGTGTACCTACAGCACTAAAGCAGTCTACCATAAATCGTTTTGCTTCGGCTACTGGGGTTATTAAAAGACCTATAAAAAATGTGCTGAATGTATGTGCGCTTCGTCCGCCTCACAGTCGCATTTACGGGACTGGGCTGTAGTCAAAAAAAGAGTTTACAAAGAAATTTACTGCGTCCACATAGAATTAATCACCACAGATGGCTGATACTCAGATTGAAATTATATGGTCGAACAGCATCAATAAAGCAGTGGAACCGCGTATAAGGAGAATGTGTGCCAGAAGTTAGCATAACTCTTTATCAAAGTTATAGAAGTTAAGTTGACTTATGCACCCATTGACCGAAAAGTTTTAAAGTACTTCTTCGCATATACAGCAAGTTCCACATAACATGGAGTCACCTACCTATCGCGTTTGTTTTCTATATACCTTACTTCCTTCGCTCTAAGAAAATACTGTATAAATAATGTATTGCAGATCTCCACGTTACGAAAAATATTATTTAGGATATCCGTTGGTCTGTCTGTCGGTTTTCTTATTGGTGCGAAAATATTTTAAAGAAACTGATTATTAGTGTATTTTTTCCAAGATGGCCTTTAAAATATAAAACATACATAAATCCGAACTATTCGACATTTGCAAGGTTGTACCCTACTACAGTAAAACTTCTCAACAGCACGCAGCGGACACTAAAGGAGAAAAAAAAATTGTCAGTTGTGTAGAGCTGCCCGTTGTGTAGAGGTGCCCGTTGTGCAGGGGCGTTCGTTATCGAACAGTCGGAAAAAACAAGGAGATAATTTTATTTCATTTTAATTTTTTGTTTTAATGATGGATGTATGGTGCAAATTATTATACAGGGTGGCCCATCGAAAACTTTCCACCCAGGTTTATTTTTGTTTAAATAAATAAATCAAAAAATGGTTGGACACGATTCGTTGTCGCAAGTCTTCTAAAGAATTGGGCTGGGTTGCATACATTTTTATTTTTAAATATCCCCACAAAAAAGTTCAGTGGCGATAGATCAGAAGATCTTACAGGCCATTCAATAGGACCTCTTCTCCCAATCCATCTTTCTGGAAAATTGTCATCCAGACACTGCCTTACAGGAAATGCATAGTGGGGTGCCACATTTTGCTGAAAAATTAGATTTTCATGCCGATGACGGTCATCTTCAATAGCATTCGTTAAAGCAGGGTCAATAGTGGTCTCCAACAACTCTAGGTACATTTCATTAATTAAATTGCCAGAAGAAAAATACGGCCTGATAATACGGTCCCCAAAAAGTCCAGCCCACACATTTAATTTTTCTGAATGTTGAGTATGTACTTCTCCACAGATTCTAGGGTTGGAATTCGACCAATACCTACAATTATGTTGATTAACAGTACCATGAAGAAAAAAAAACATTCATCTAAGAAACAAATAATGTTAAAAACTATTTGCGGATCGCGAATTCTTTCACTCATTAACTCACAAAATTACAAACGGCGCGATCGGTATCATCTTCATTAAGTTCATGAATCAGTTTTATTTTTTATGGATGGAATATATGCTTTTTAAAAATTCTCTGGATGATTGTACGCGAAACCCGACACTCCTGACATTTTCCTCGTACTAAGTGTGGGATCAATTGCAATATGACCCAAACCTGCACCTTCTACAGCTTTATTTCTTACAGGATTTTCAATATTTCTTTTTTTTTTCTTTAGCACTGATCCTGTTTTAGGAAATTTCGCCACTAATTCTCGCACGTGGGTGATTCTACAGAAGTAAGCAATACCCAAAAAATTTTTGAAATTATGTTTACTGTAGATCACAACATAATATTTTGATGTGTTATGTTGACATACATATATATTGGAATAAAAACCGAGTATGGGCCGAGATCGTTAGGGCTTTTTTGCCTCTTTATTCAGAAAAAAAGTAAGTCCATGGTAATGACGTCATGTCCACGGATATATAAATGTATTTTTTCATTAAAATATACGACTTGATGAGATATAAAACATATTTTTACAATGGTTTTAAAAAAGTTTTACCAAAAAAGTATGTATTTCGTTTTTAAAGAAAGATAAGCGGGGTCCATGGTAATGACAGACATAAGGCAACATAAAAAAATATTTTTTAATTCATCATTGAAAAGTTTGAAACTTAAAAATAACCAGATACAGCTTTACTATTAAACACATTTTAGTAATAATAACCAAAGTTTAGCACAGACTAAAATCATATGCGAATTAAACAAAATATAAGCATTCTAATAGTGATAAAACTCAAAATCAAACCCACTACAAAATCATTCTTGATGCAAAGTTTTCAGTGGTAACTTGTAAAAACTATTTAATATTACTAAAGCTCATAAATTCTTTATCTGCAAAACTATATTTCTCTCTTCTTAATTTCTTTGGCACTGGTAAAGTCTTTTTAATATCATTTTGAGTCACAGCTTCTTCGTCTTGTTCTTCAGGCCAAACGAAAACAAAGTTTTCTATTTTGGAAGTAAATATTCTTTTCATAAAATTAACCTTTATGGTGGCCTCCGCAGAATCATTTTTTACTTGTCCAACATAATACACCTTGGATTCGGACGAATATTCTACCAGAATAAATTCCTCAACTTTAAAACCGTTTGGAATGGAACTATCGTCCTGGTTCGAAGTGTCCGTGTTGGAACTTTCATCTGTGTAACAGGGGCAAGGGAAGCATTGCTTCCCCTAAAATATAGAGGAATAAAAGTCAAATAAAATCGTCATAATCTCTTTAATTCTTTATTTCATAATAAATTCATCTCATCCTAGATAAACATAAATCAAGCAAGCCTCCAAAAAATAGTGGGCCTTGAGTGTTACTCACCAAGTTAAATATGCGGCAGAAAAGTTGATAAAAGACAATAACACATTACTCTGTCTTTGTCGTACTAATAACAGTGCAGCCAGTGAGCCAGTTTCTGCTTCATACGTCTCCCGTCTTTCTCCTCTCATCGGAGATGATCGCGCTATCGCGCACTGCATCGTGATCTCGCCGCCTTCCATCTCGCGTGTATGTAAATCTTATTATAAGTTGCTGTTGGTTACTGCCGTAGATAAACAAATTTCGGGGTCAAATGCAAAAGTGGTGAGTTCAAGTTGCGGGCGGTTTGCTGCCGAATAAGCAGTTACTCGGATTGATTAAATACATTTACATCAGATGATTTCCAGGAAAATCATGTTTCGGCGGTTGAAAGTGTTCAAACTGTACAATTGTGTAGTTGCAATAATTATTCCAAATAATTATTCCACATAATTATTGCAATTAATTATTTCAAATAATTATTCCAAATAATTATTCCAAATAACTATTCCAAATAATTATTGCAAATAATTATTCGAAATAATTATTCCACAGTTTTGAAAATTGCTTCCCTTCTCCCAAATTTCACCGCACGCCCCTGCTGTGTAAACATCCGAATATCTAAGACGAGTTTGATTTGTGTGTGAAATGTGTATTTCACCCAAATGGCAATGTTTACACAAATCTTCATATCCGCAGCCATGTACACAACTTAGTCTTCTTAAGTTGATATTGTAGGGATTTTTGACGACCATACAATCTGTCGTATTTTAAGAGTTCCCTTGAAAGCTTTAATGGACAGGGGAATTATATCATCGACATCTTCTATGTCTTTATTGGCTATGACGTAAAATTTTATGCCCGGACAATTTTCTCTCAGAACCTTAACTAGGATGTCTAGGCTAGGTATGTCTGTGCCATGGGCTATCACTCGATCTGCTGTTCGCTTTACACAACCACCAATTCCATCAGCTGCCCCCTTTCCATGCCCACTTTCTGTAAAATTCCATGTCATATTGCTAGCAGCCAGTAGCTTATAAAACTCAGTGGCAAACAGAAAAAACATCGTCTTGTTCTTATACTGTGTCGTAGGCCCGTCACTAACAAAATGGGCATTGTTTACAGCAGGAAATTTATGAGTAATTATTTGAAATAGGGGCCTTAAGTGTGCTAATATACTGGCTGGATCGTGTCTCAAGTTATCCGAGAGACTACAAAAAGAATTTGCTTTTATTTCACCATCCAACTGATAATACCACACTATCGTATGTAGCGTTATTTGAGATTTTGACCCTCCGAAATGGGCACTTTGGATTTCTTCAGAGTATTTACATTCGTAATTTTGAGAAAAGTCCATGTGAATTAAAATGTCACCTTCTTTAAGATTCATTTTCAAGTAAGTTATTGATGCATGTTGATGTCGCATATTGGCTGTATGATACATATACGTTGTTATGTTTGTTTTCAGCTCATTAGCCAAATCAAGTTTAGTGCAAGAAATGTTCACTTTTTTGCTCTTTGTAATTACTTTTTCCTTACCTTTTATTACACAAGTTTCTCTCTGAGTGATCCATTTTTTATAGGAAGTATTTTCATTCTCCTCAAATACATTTAACATTAACTCTTTGGGACGGCATTGTTGACAAAGTCTTTGCAAACAGTCTTCTGTCATTGGTTCACAGCATATAGTCTTTATTAGGTTATCTGGCGTGCCTTCAGCAGTTATGTTCAAAACTTTGATTTTAGAAACAAGCAGCCTCATATTTTCGTGTGTGGAACAAAGACACGTTTCTCGAGAGGCCACTGTTGGAATTAGAACCCAAAATGGCCTTAAACGGCAAAAATATGCATAAGAAACTTTGAACCTTTTTTCCTTGGAACAGAATTTTAAGTATAAGTTTTTTAAAGAGTCGTTTAAAAAACGTTTCTGTTTTTTAATTTTTTTAAAGGTTATAAAGTCTTTTTTTCCAGGTGTCATCCGGCTATTCTCATCTTGTTCATAAAAATGCGTAATTGCTTCCTTAATTTGTCTCGTCATTATCTTTTTTCTTGAAAAATGCACGTTTTTTCTAAAATGTAGATTGTAGGACCTTAACAAATTTGAAGCACTTGTACTGTTTTACAATTTTTCCTGAAATGCATTTTGCAAATTCTTGTTTTTCTTTTATACCCTTTCTAATTTCAAAGTTTTTTTCGATTTGAAGTTTAAGTGCTTCAGCAACAACCAACTTTGCTCTGATGGTCGGCGTTACATCAAGACCTTCAATTTCCCGTTCAACATTCGATCGAGGGCTATTTCTTTTCTTTTTTTCCAGTTTATATTTTTTCTTCATTCTGTGATATCTTTGCCTGTACCTTATTTTTTCTTTTGTAGCATTTTCCAACTTCAGTTTTACTTTATTTAACTCCCTTACCGTCTTTGACCTTCTTCTTAGTATTTGCTTTCTTCCACATTCTTTTCTTGACGTCGTAGGCGTTACCAAAGTCTGGAAATCATTAGGTTGCTCCACGGGTTGAGCACTCTGTAAGAGAATTTCTCTTTCTTTCTTGACTTTTTGATTATCCCTATATCGGTGAGAGGCTTTTTTCCAAGATTTTCTTATGGATTTCGCTGTTCTTCTGCTTTGCTCGTTGATAGATTTCAACTTTTTTTCAACCTTGCGCTTCTGGTACCGCTCTCTTTCCCTACTTTTAGACAACTCGTACAATTCCGGATTTTCTTTAATTATTTCACGTCTCCTACGCTCACATTCTCGTTTTTGTTGACGCCTTTTCTCAATCTGCGGAGTTTTTGCCATCGTTGTATCTAAAAAATAAAAACGCAGTTTAATTTGTGCTGAAAGAGCGCATATAATTATGAACCACAAGAAATAAATCAACTCCATGGACACCAGTCATTACCATGGACATAGCGTGACCATGGTAATGATGTCCATGGTAATGACGAAATGTTACATTTTATTACTTTTTACTTAAATACAGTTTAAGCAATGAAGTTTTTTTAGTATCACAAGTTTTAGTACCCCAACTGAAGCAACTTATATGAAAAAATAAAGAAAAAATGTTAAAAAAAAGTGATGTTTCTTTGTCCACGAAGTTGATGCATTAAAAAAATACGCACCTGTAATACCACGTGTTGGCCTCTTGTGCTGAAAAATCAGGCGACACACCTTCCTCACCTTGCTTTCCACCTACAACTGAGTGAACGTTCTGTCCTTTCTCTGAATAAAAACAGGCTACGTTGCCAACTTTCCTTTTTAGAAGTAAAAATAATCATGTCCATGGGAATGATGGATACTGGTGTGACACAGTTTCAACTTAAAATTTTAAAATTATCAAAATAGGTAAAAAGAATGAAATGCCAGAATATAGATTTATTGAATGTTATCTTAAAGTGTTGTAAGACACAAAATAACCTCTTCTAAGTATTTCTTATTGGAAAATAATATTTTATGTTGCGAAACGTGTGGTATGACAGTCCATGGTGATGATTTTTGGGGTATATTTGTTAAAAAAATATTCTTACAAAAAAATATTATTAAAAAAAAATGTAGGCCATAATAGTAGAGCAACTTTTAAAGTATATCCACTATAAAAATATGTAATTATTCTATTCTATTTGTTTCTAACCTCCGATAACTTTCTTTTTGCCTACTTCTGTAAAATCACCCACGTAAGTATGAGACAGGTGTCCATTTGGGTGCAATTCATATTATATATGATAACGCTGCAGCTCTAGCCAAGGAATTTGGAAGAGGAAAATGAAGGTCATTGCCTAAAAATGAATTTGACTCAGTATGCGAGTTATCATTTAAGGTACAAGTATACCTTGAAAAGTAGAATGTGGGTCAGGACCGGACTTCAGAAGTTTGTGTTTTCACTGTAATTACACTGACACAGCCTTACATATAAATATAATGTCTTACAATACAAAGATAAAGATTACAAAGAGTTTTACTGAATAGTACACATAATATGTGTATCATAATATGATAAAATACAAAATACAAGATGCATTACCGTATAGATAATTCTCAAATGTTTTCAAGAAGGTCCAAACCTAGAAGAGATTTAATGTTGTGAAAAGTACACTAGTTTCTCTATGTGCCAAGCCATTATCTATTGAACGACAACGTTATTCGCAAACCATGAAACGTTTTCTTGTATAGTGCAATGTTATTACTATCGTTACCAGAGTAACTCGGATTTAGTACCTGTTGTATGCACAGGCCGGTTACGGTACTAGTTTTTAGTTGGGTTAATAATAATTTGGATTATAGACAGTGAGTCAAATAAAATAGAAAAAATGGAACTCATAGGAAGGACTATTCTGTAGTCAGACTACTAAAGTAGGATAGAGTCCTCTGCAGGTAGTAGATATTCGGTAAATATGCTGCTATAACTTCTGAAGATAGACGCGTGAAGTTTTTTACAGAACACTACCATAAGTGAACAATAGGTTTTTTGTCGCAACATAAACTGGCATAAACTGTGTAAGTATAGTTTCTGTTGGTTTAACCATTTATTCTGATTGCCGCGAGAAGAATTATCACAGGGGAAATAATCATGACGCAACCAATGACGTCACTGTTTTTGACATTTATCATAAACCATCATAAACTGTTCTGAAGCAGGTTATCCTTGGGTTATCCTTTATTCAGCGTAATACTGTTTGTATGTTTGTGGATATTTTGAGCATACATATTTCATACAAAAAATTAAAACGGATTCAAGCCGATGAAAACTTTCCAACAAAAGTAACGTCCGGGAATTTCTTTTCTATACAAAATATAGTCGCAGTAAATAAACTCCGATTCTGATAATTCGTAGAACAAGTTATAGATGGAAACAAGTTTTATCGTCATGTGTCCATTTAAAAAAAAACCTTGTGTTTTGGTCTATCAAAATAAACTGTCCCACAAATCAATTCTGTCAAAAAAGGAAACAGAACCATCATAGATAAAAAATGAGTCAGACAAACTAAAATACTCATAATAAAAAAAAATAGGGAATGCTAGAGTTGTTACTTAACCTTAAATCACAATTTCCATCATCTGATGCGTTTCCGCGACATAATCCGGTATAACCAAAACTGAGATGGGGATGGATATGACGTCTACAAAACCCATCATAAACAATTCAAAGCTATTTTCGCGTCAAAAATGCTAATGAAACTCAGAAAGCTGCTGCTACTGCCACTTACTACCAGAAGAAAACTGATCAAACAAAGTCGAAACCCACGATAGGACGCCTGGCAAAACCAACAACATAAACACAATGAAGCTTAATTCTTCCCTCCCTATAGTTCGGGGTTCGAGATTACAAGTCCGGGGTTCCAAATTAAGGACCATAAGCAACCTACGGCACGCTCACCTACACGCAATTCGTAGTCGAGAATAAACAAACTAACCGACCCGTCTCTCATGTGCTCGTGACATTTACCCCGTGATTTTTCAATACGCATACTTTCAGAGCCGTATTCGCTTGCCCAAAATTGGAACGATCCGGATCACTTTACGACTCTTCGGTGTCATTGTATCTCTTTCTACTACCCGTCTTGCTGTAATTACGCATTCCGCTAAAAGTTCAAAATCTGATTCAGATTGATCCAGGTGTTGTCAATCGAACATGTACCATAAAATTGACATTAATGACGTTTAACTTGCTCCATGCTGGATTATTTTTTCGTCATTTCGTCGGCTTTATAGCTATTTCCCTTACCCCTTCCAAATTCCGTGGCTCTAGCAGAATCGTTATTTAAAAAAAAAAGTGGAATAATGTCAATTCTTTCTTCAAGAGTATAAGTCATTTTAATGCGTAATTGAAGGAATCGAAGTGTAAGTATAGCAAAATTATTACTTTACTATGAATTTAACCAATATCAACAACAAACTAATGATAGTCCTTTTTTCGACAGAACAAGTGGAGACCTATTGTTACAGTATTAGCATTTTGTTTACATTTAATCCCAAATTTCATTTACATTTAATCTCCCGAAAACTACTTGCCCGACTTCAACGAGCAAGGTCCCGTTAGAACGGCAATTCAATTCCCTTTAAAATAAGGTATCACTCGACCTCCCTTCCCATTTAAGTTTAGGGGGCTTAGGGGTTCAAGCATGGGGGGGCAAAAATACCAAAAAAATATGTCGCCCTGAAAACTAAAGTGCTCGAGTTCGAGCGTTTTTTGATTTATTTATTTAAAAAAATAAACCTTGGTGGAAAGTTTTCGGTGGACCACCCTATCTATATGTATTCTTGTTATACATATTAGGGTGCCCGTTATTTACCAAGTTGATTTTTTTCTTGCGACGCCCCCTAAATTTTTAGTTTGTCGTCTAAAAAAAAATGTCAGACCAAAATAAGCCCTTAATATTCAGAATAAACCTTGCCCTAAAGACGATACATTTCCCTTTTAAATTACATGGGATTTTGCCACTTCTTACAATTATTTTTTTTTCTCGGACAAGATTACTTATAGCAATGAGATATACATATTCTTATAGGAAATTGAACGCTCTACAAAAAAGATGTCTTATAATTTTTGGATTAATTCACTCGTTCAAAAATTATTCAAGGTACTAAATGCGACTTAGCGCGCTTGCGTGACTAGAGAATCCGTGTGTTGGCGGGAATGCTTATAGTGTAAGTTTGAGTCACGTATTGAAGGGAAATTTCATGAAAGTATGCAAAAATTTATGAAATTCAATAAAAATTTGACTGCGTGTTATAAATGAATAGTCTGAAAAATGATTCAAACAAGAACCAGCTACCTGTTATGCGGTATATTAGTTTCCATGTTTAAAATTTTTTTACCCTAATACCACTAGAATTATCTATTTTTAGAAATAAACTAATAACTTTTATCGAAATAATAATCACTTTGCAGTAAGTAAAATAATCTGAAAATTTACATAGAATTCAAATTTCACCGTGAATAACTTTTGAAGGAGTGAATTAATCGAAAAATTATAAGAGACCTTTTTTGTAGAGCGTTCAGTTTCCTATCAGAATATGTACGTCTCATTGCTAAAAGTCATCTTGTCCGAGAAAAAAAAATTATTGTAAAAAGTGGCAAAATCCCATGTAATTAAATGGGAAATGTATCGTCTTGAGGGCAAGCTTTATTATGAATATTAAGGGCTTATTTTGGTCTGACATTTTTTTTAGACGATAAACTAAAAATTTAGGGGGCGTCGAAAGAAAAAAAATCAACTTGGTAAATAACGGACACCCTAATACATATGTACCTACAATATTTACAGCAATTGAAGAAATCGCAAATTTTAGATTGTTTTTGCTTTTGACTACGATTTTTTACAATTACTGATTCAACGTGCAATGTTACTTGAGAAATTTTTTGCGTTGCTACTAAATCACCTTTGGAAATACAAAATTACCATAAGTCTCTAATAAAACTAAATTCACAAAATGCCTATTATATTACTTGTAGGTATTTCCAGAGTTGACGATTAAATTTTTCTTAGAAATAATAATAATCATATAATGCCTAGCCCCTAAAGAAAAGACAGGTAATATGTACCACTAATACCTACCATAAGTCCTGAGAAACTCGGTGCCTACCTACCGTTGGGTCGGGGTTTTACCAACAAAATTATGATTAGTATGTGGGTCTGTTTATTTTTAATGGGCAGTTATTGCCCGTTATTGGAAGGTAAATGCAAAATATGGGTAAATTATTTAAAAAATTTGTTAAGAAATATTCTATATAGGTACCCACATAAGGAATGCTGGGTGACTTAAAAAGTGCCCGTTTAGTAGAAGGGTCCATTGTCTAGAGGTGTGCATTAAGAGAAGTTTTACTGTACTGGATTATTATGCTAAGTCTAAGAAATCCTAAAGTGGATAATTTATATTAAAAATTGTACAATTTAAAAAGGTTGCTATTGAAACAAAATTGTACTAAAAGATGTTGGGTTTCAATTATTCTCTTTTCATCTAGAAAAGCTAATATTAAAACACATTAGGATATTTATTTTCGAAGACCCGGCATTCTAGCCGAAGGGCATTGACTTTAACTCTCTTCCTCAACTGTACGCCTCTGATCCTAATATCGGCCCAACTTAATACATTGGATAATTCTTTAGTTATGCTGGATTTATAAACTAAGTTGAGGTTCAGTTGAGGTTGAGGTTCGCAGTTCGTGTAGTTGAAAGTTCGCAGTTGAGCTTTTGGGCCATTTATAAACACAGTTCGCTGCTTTCATTTCATTGGTCCGGGGTAAAGTGACGTTAATGACAACTGTGACATCATAAACATATTTAGAAAAAATAAAAAGCACACAATCCACAATCGCAATATTTGGAAAAAATATATGGAAACACAGGCACACCAAACGGAAAAACAATTGTTTTGTTTCAAAAATGATGGCAAATGATCGGCAGAGGTGTGGCTTCACCATCACGTGTATTAATTCTGCGTTTTGATTGGTGGGAGCCCAACTGCACCAACTGCGAACATAAAATTTGGTTATCTCGAACTTTACGCCAGCGTAATGGAAACTTCTGAACTGAACTGAACTTTGTTTATAAACGACAGTACGCGTTTGCGTTTATTTATCTTGAACCTCAACTTCAACCGAACCTCAATTGAACCTCAACTGAGTTTATAAATCCAGTGTTAGAGATCAGGTAGGGCTTTTAGTATTTTCATTTTGATTTGTTTTTTAAGATAATACCAAAAAATAGATCTATGCTAATAAATGTTCTGACTTACGGCGAGCCATTTTTCATTTCATTCTACATAGAATTTGCTTTAATTTTCTTCATACTTAAAATTTAAATCATGACATAACAAAACTGAAAATAGAGTGACAACTTTGGTGCACCTTTAAGGTTTTACTTGGTGGTATTTGTGAAAATAAAGTGAAAAGAGGAGGAAAAGTAGGTAGAACAAGTACTCGTATAATAGAGGGTGTCACCGTTCGCCTGGAAAATTTGTACTCGTATGATACCTTAGGTGAAAACAACAGAAAAAAATTCTATTCGGAGATGTTACTTTTGAAAATTCAGAGTTATTAAACTGTTTATGTTTTTCTTTTATTTTCTTATGTTTTTTTAAAAAGAATTATGAATGTCCTCTCATGTACTAAACTGTATTTCGATGCAAATTTTTTTTTTTGAGCGACCGGATATTTTACTGAATATTGTATATGGTGCAAGATAGTAAAAAAATTAGGAAACAAGACTTCTTAATAAGGTAAAAAATATAACTAGCTTATTAGATCATTGTCGAGAGATCAAATAATGCACGACTCTCGAAAAGTAAACATTCCGCTGTAGATTTTTTTAAGGGTAGCAAGGATGATTCATGGGTACATCTAAAGTTATTGTATTTACCAAATATAACTAAATTACTTTTAAACATAAGTAAAATAAATGAAGAAAGCCAGAAACATATTAAAGTTATAACACCCCCGCATTTCGGAAACAAAACGTTTCTGGACCTGTATTAATTATATTTTTAGCTTCGTAGCTAAAAAACGCTATTTTATTCCCTATTCTTAGGGACTAAGATACCACTTTTAATCCCCGGGGGATTAAAAATGCTTTAAATCCCTTTAAAAGGTATTTTCAATCCCTGGAGTACCAATAAAAATACCAAGGAGGAACGTTAGAAGCACAATATTTATTAAAACATTGACAACTAACCAATTTAAAACGTCAAAAATTAACTAGGTCAAAGAAAATAGTATATATACCTATATTCTTTGCCTAAAATGATATTAGTTTGGAAACTTTACCAATGTCTATATTGTTTTTAACCTGGAGCATCGCTTTGACCATTGAATACTGGGACCATAAGGTTGAGGTTTGCAGTGTCCTCGATTTTTGAAGAAAATACGCTAGGAGTACGTTTTCTATATCTTCAGTTATCTTCCTGGAATGGCACCAGGTTGAAAAATCTTCGTATTGATTTTCATATATTTTTCTGGATTTGGGTGGCAATAAGCTAGACGTAGCCTCCGCAGCATCTCTCTTAATTTCATTAATGAAAAAATCGCTCATAGTTTCGAACTTTCGGGTAAAAACTTAAAAATTGTTTAACAGTTTTAAGCAAAATCTTAGTTTCCATAGTAGAAAAGCTATTATGATTTTATAATATACGAATATTACAGGTATGCATGTGTCCCATTTTGCAAAAATTTTAATTTTAAAAATAAAACTAAAAAATATTTGCTAATTTTGTTTCCTATTATTTTTATAGTGCAAAAATAGCGTATGTACCACGGGATTAAAGGGTATTTTAATCCCTCGTGCAATTGGTGCCTTTGCCTGCGGCTCGGGTACCAAATTTTGCCCTTAGGATTAAAATACCTACTTTAGTCCCTTGATATATTATAATATACCCTTTTGCACTCCGTAGCTAAAAAATCTATTTTAATTCCTATTTTTAGGGACTAAAATGTCACTTTTAATCCCTAATCCCTTTTTAGTTTTGTGCATGTGGCGACGCAGATTTTTCATAATACAGGGTGTTTTCTAATTGAATGTCAATATTTAAGGGGGCGATTTTTTGGTCCATTTTAAAAAGAAAACTTCATATGAACGTATGTCCTAAGCGTCTTAACTTTTGAGATACAAGAGGCATTATTTAGTGTACCACATTTTTTTTTATTTCCACCAGTGACGTTCGTACGGAATTTCACCTGCCTATTTTAGCAGACATTGATGATACGCCACTGATTTCTCGTAAAATTAAAATTATTCCTCAAATCCCCAATCATTTCTAAGCAAATTTGATCTCTTGAATTTATTCAATCCGATGCGCGGTTTTCGCTTAAAAAAATAAAAACCTTTTCTCTGCATGATCATAACAATATCGTTAATATGACAATATCACCATGCAGAGAAATAGATTTTATTTTTTAGATCAACTTTGCTTAGAAATGAATAAGGAAGTTAATTTTTGAGATCCGTATTCATTTCTAAGCAAATTTGATCTAAAAAATAAAATCTATTTCTCTGCAATATTATCATATTAACGATATTGTTATGATCATACAGAGAAAAGGTTTTTATTTTTTTTTAAGCGAAAACCGTGCATCGGATTGAAAAAATGTAAAAGATCAAATTTGCTTAGAAATGATTGGGACTTTCAGGAATAATTTTAATTTTACGAGAAATCAGTGGCGTACCATCAATGTCTGCCAAAATAGGCAGGTGAAATTCCGTACGAACGCCACTGGTGGAAATAAAAAAAAATGTTGTACACTAAATAATGTCTCTATGCCAAATTTAATTAAAATATCTAAAGTGGTATTACAGATATTATTAAAAAACTATTTATTTTTGAGAACTTTACCACCCTGTATCTCAAAAGTTAAGACGTTTAGGACATACATTCATATGAAGTTTTCTTTTTAAAATGGACCCAAAAATCTCCCCCTTAAATATTGACATTCAATTAGGAAACACCCTGTATATGTATGTGTTGTTTCTATTGAATTTACGTGCCATAACATTTAGGTATCTTTTTAGATTGTGCATTCTAAAATATTTATGCTAATTTGTTCTAAAATATAATATCCCGTTTTCTTTTACATTTTAGCTACATTTTAACGTAAACAAAAGAGAACAAAAAATAAAATTTCAATCAATAAAGAAAATGTTAAGAAAGTAAATCGACAAATATTAAAGATTTAAGCCTGTTAGTAGTTCAGATTAAAATGCCAATAGTTTTTGCTCGTATTGCAACAGTTTCTAATATCAAGAAAAGCGAAGATAAAAATAATACATTGTACTCATATATCCTGCCAAAATGAAGCATTTGGAGATGTGAGCCTGAGTACTGACGATGATTTGTTACAGGCAATTCCATTTTGAAAATAGTACATTTCCTGTTTTAAAAAACGGTACTCCTAAAATGGAAAAAAACATCTTCAGGTTGATTGATGAACTTAAATTTAAGACATGTTGTTCCAATGTTTGTACAATAAATAAATGATTTGTTTAAAAAAAATACCAATTTTTGAATTTTAAGTATACCATTTTGAGTAGAGAGGCAGTGACAAGATAGTTTCCTTTGAAAATAGAAATTTAAGTTTAAGAGTCTCCATTGATCTGCTAAAAAATTTCTGATAAATGTAAAAATGTACCCTATAATATAGGTGTTAAAATAAGACAAAAAATTACATGTTACTCTAAAACAATGAGGGATTGAAATATTTAATGGAAGTGGTAAATAAACTGGTCAACAAAAAAATCGGCAAAAGAAATTTTTACTTGACTTTTGACACTGCTATAACTTTTAGAAAACTTCATTTTTTTGAGAGTGGTTTTCGGATATCGATAGCTCGTCTTACCCAGATTAAGTATCAAGAAGTGATTCTGCAATGGAAGCGACATTTTCATACTAAACAGGGTAATTACTATGGTCATGTAAAACTACTAAAAGTTTAGGTGTTTGCCATATTGCCAATAATTTTTTTTGGTTGTTCCGACCTAGCACGTTAGTAAGCTGATATCAGTATCTCCAGATGTGTTCGCGGCAATTTCGATTAATGATCTTTGGCGGAAAATACAGAAGGAAACAAGAAAAGAACACAAATTTTGGTAGCGTCATTTTTAAGACGTTGTAGCTCGAAAACTGATTATTTTTAAGACGTTGTAGCTCGAAAACTGATTCATATACTTTCTCGGACTTTTTAGATAGTGAAAGTCCTTTTCGTGTAGAGTTTTACCTAATAAACTGTTTTCTTCAAGGTCAAAATGTTTGCGTTGTATAGGGGTGAACTAAAAAGTAAATGAAAAGCAGTGTTAAAACTAAGTTTTTTGTGCAAATTGAGCAGTATGCGTTTGTTCTCTTCGAGAACTAATGCATTTTGTCCAACTTTCGATTATAGTAGTTATAAAGCTTGTCCAGAAACCATCTTAACAAACGGGAAACTTTATTTCTGACTTTACGGGAAAAAGCTATTCTTCATAAAAAGTTCTGCCGTGAGACCTGTCGATGTGGAGTATTTTACGGCTATTTGCACATCCTTCTTACGTTTTACAGAGTTTGATTTTGTCCTATTGAATGTCCTATTTTTGTTTCATTGGGTCAATGTTAATGTTTAAAGCTCTCGCTGTGATATATATATATATATATATATATATATATATATATATATATATATATATATATATATATATATATATATATATACATTCTTTTACATTTATTTGCAATTTAAACTTCTATAGGTTCAAAGTAGGAACGATATTACAAATAAGTTTTATTCCAAGTATTTGGACAATATCATTAGAAAATATAATACACAATATTTGACGTTATTCAACACTAATAAAGAAGGATAATTCTGACTTAGGCTATATTTAATACTAGTATAACAGATACATTCATTGTTCCCTTCTTGTACGTAAGCTTATACGAGTATAAAAGTTTTATCACAACAATTTTTAACGTTAAAATAAAAACATTATATTAGATATGATTTTAAATTCTGAAGACATCAATTCTGTTATAACAATTTTTAGCAATAACACGACATTTTCTAACAACTCTCCATAAATCGATATTACAATATCAAGAACAAGCCGGTTTTGAAACCATTGGTTTAACTTTTAATGCTTCAGCCAATTGGTTATTCGTTTTATGCTGATTTTCTACATACTCTAAACCACCTTCCTGGTCAACTTTAGCCATGTGAGCTCGTTCCTTATCACCATGCACAAGGACTGGATTTTGAGGGTTAACCTATAATTTAAAGATAATTTAATTATCATTCTAAGACTACCTAGGCTGTAAATTAACCAATACGTTGATTTAATGTATCGATAAAATCAATTCAGCCGTGCAATATCATTGACACCCTAATCGAAATCCTACCTCGCATAAATTATTTAACATTTACATAAAAATTAACAATAGAACAAAAACATTATCAAATATAAAACATTCACATTAACTATTGCTTCACAGAAGTTTAGGCCATATACCTACATATTTGTGAAAACAGACTTTACAAAACTTTTACTCTGGATCATGGTTAATAGTCTAATAGATAGCGTATCTTTTTTTCTTCGACAAGGTATTATATGGATGTATTATTCCGAAACATGTTCTATCCCCATTAAAGATCGTAAATCCTCACGGCGGAGAGCCGCCCGGAAGATGAAAGTGAGTGTGAGCGTCGAAAGTTGGAAGAATTTCAAGTCTCTCAAATCACTCGGTATATGATGGAAAAATTTATAGATAGTGTTAAGTGATGCCCTTATGCCTCCTGCAAACCGGCGGAAACCGCACTGGAAGAGTATGTCACTTTATTTCACAGGGCGAAAGCCCCTTTCGCGTCAACGGCGGCGGCGGCGCGGCGGCGGCATAACTGAAAATGTCACTTTAGATGAAAATTATGGCGTAGTAGTAGGGTTACTCTGAACAGCATTAACATAACAGCAAACTAATATGTCGTTTTATTTCTAAAACTGTGTGTGGCGAAGAGGGTGCAATTGTATGTCGTTTTATTGTAAAACGTTAAAATTAAAAAATTTTGAGTTGTGACACTTTAGTTTTGAAGGTGCGATATGTCCGCCGATTAATATTTACATTTTTTATCATTGTTTAAGGTCATATGCAAAAGGGCAGAAAACAAATTCGGAACTTTACCCCTTGAAAATGTTAATCGAAAGTACCTTCCGCTTATTGCGATTTTATATTCTCCGCGTTTCGAACTCGTTAATCTCTCAACGAAAACAATTAGGATATAATATGTATCTGCCAGTGAAGATACGCGTTTATTATATAACTCGTAATCAATGTGCAAAATAGCGGACACCGGAAAAGAAAATGAGGTTTGAAATATTGGAAAAATGAATGGTAATATATATTTTATTATTAACAGATGTAGAATATATATGTAAATTTATCTAAATACCATTAATTATACATACATACATTATACACATAATATACATTAATTAATTATTAAGTACCTATATTTAAGTTTCGTAATTGACATGTACAGGGTCTTCCAACGAGGACTGAACAGGGGCTGATTTTTGAGCTTCCTTGTATTAAAAGAAAAATCTAAAATAGCCAATCGATGTACTTTTTCCTGCAGAATTCAAAAATGAAACCAAAAATTTATTTGAACCAGAAACAAAAGAGTTGCGCTATGGATAAGGTGTTTTTTAAATGGAACTTAGCTTTTTTTATACGATTTTCGGAACGAGTGATTTTTTTATGTCCGTTCTGATTAAAATATTTAATATTGTGACGGCTATTTTTATTAAATTTTAATGTTTTATCCAGTATAATTTAACTTCAACCTGTTTGAAACATACACTAGGTAATAAAGGTAAAATCACCTTGAAATCCTTCAAAGTCAAAAAATTTGACAAATTTACTATAATATTGCCGAAATGAAATATTCATTAGATGAGAGATTGCAGATTGTTATCTTGCTCTACAAATGCCAAGAAAATGCAAGAGAAGCAAGGAGAAGATTTATTGCAAATTTTCACAGAAATATATCCGTCAATACTATTCTAAGGATAAAGAACCTATTCGAGGAAAATAAAACATTACATGACAGAAAAAGAATTCCAGAAAGGAAAAGAAATCGAGACCGTGCCATTGTGAATTATTTTCGACTGAATCCAACCAAATCAATTTCGGACGCTATGTTCCATTTAAAAAACACCTTATCCGTAGCGTAACTCTTTTGTTTCTGGTTCAAATAAATTTTTGGTTTCATTTTTGAATTCTGCAGGAAAAAGTACATCGATTGGCTATTTCAGATTTTTCTTTAAATACAAGGAAGCTCAAAAATGAGCCCCTGTTCAGTCCTCGTTGGAAGACCCTGTACATTCATTTTCATTCAAAATCCATCCATACTGTTGTGGTTCCAATTCAGTAGCTATCAGCCCGTCAGAATTTTTCCAAACATTTGTAATATAGTGAGCTCCAAAAATTTGTTGCTTTAACTCAGAGTAGCAGGAGGGTAAGGTCGACGCATTTTAGTAACATCAACATCATTTATTTCGTAATTACGAATGAATAATTGATATCAAGCGTTACTTACCCTTTGTGTTGCATTTTTCTCTTTTTTTTTTGATATTGTATAAGTGGCAAACGAATTTTTTAATGATATTACATCTTTATTCCAAAAAATGTTACCTAATTCTCTAAAAGCTTTCTGGTACCCTTCTGATTCGCATAAAACTTTATAAGGACGCTGCTTCCCTTTTCTAAAGAACGAAGGATTATAATCACAGTCCGTAAAACCATGAACACTTGGAAGTGCTTTCCACAGAGCATCACCTAATCTTTCATGTCTTTTATTAACATCAATTACTGTTCGCTTACCTGATACTCCATACTCAATAGAAAAGTTCAATTTTTTTGTACTGGCAAGCGAATCTTTTATCGATCGGTAGTACTTCATCTTTATTCCAAGAAATGTTACCTAATTCTGTAAAAGCCTTCTGGTACTGCGACGCACTTTGTTAAAGGAAAAGTGTTTGGTGATAAACTGTCAAAGATACTATGATGAGTATCATTGGCAAATACTTACCGCTTAAAACTTGAAAAGAACATTAAAATAATTCTGGAAGGTACTCAAAAAAAGGAAATTGAAACAACAGGGTGTTCTGAGTGAAGCAGGTCGTAGTAGAGCGCGTGCAAATTAGCCCTCAGCTCAGTTAGCCGGAAAGGTTCGATTGGACGCCACCAGTTTTTTACACCGACACAAACTGGAAGTCGCCTAGGTGGTTTAGGAACCTGCTTCTCACACAACAATCCTGCTATTCATAATTTAAAATTCAAAAAAAACATAAGACGCAGTGAGCTGAATGAAAAAAACTTAATACATATAACCCTGTACATATATTTACACATAAAAAAAGGTTTACAGTTGGTGTTGACAAAAAAAGGTTGGCGATTTTGCCCCCGCAAAATAAATAAATTAATTACAACTTCCTGAGGAAGCTTGTCCTCAGAAACATAAAAAATTCTTAGGGCGGCTCCTTAGCACCCACCGAAGAAAATGACAGGATGCCTCTTAGCACCCGCCAGGATACAGAAATAGGGATGCTTCGTAGCTCCTACCAAAGAGACAGTAATAGGGATGCTTGGTAGCCCCTACGGAAGACCCTCTTCAAGGTTAAGGGGGCTCGAAATTCCAAATTCCGCAAAGCACCAAAAGGGCAGCTACCAGTAGCTTCAAAACGTCAGGACGATATTGGTGGCTGATATGATGGTAACGAACGAAGTTGCAGATAAAATCTTGCCCAGCAGGCAATAATTCAGCAGATGAATTTTAATCGCAGTCTTCAGGATTAATCCAACACTACTAGAGCCTTTAAAATGGCTGAAACCCAGACACTGCCCTGCAATCCTCGTCGAAGACCAAGGTGCAGTGGCGGTTGGTGAAATTTCTAAGTTGTGTATCTCTGTTCATACTTACAGGACCCGTACCAAATTTAGAGGTTTTAATAGTGAGCGCACTGGGAATGTTTTGGTAAAGAAAAAAAATATTTTGTAAGTTGCGAAAAAAAGTTAAATTTTTGGTGCGCCCCTCCCAAGGAAAAAATGAACACGTCTAGGTATTTGCTTTCTTTTTTTTCTAAACAAATTTTACATCATTTTGTCGACAGGTTTTAAATTTTGAGAGAAAAAAATGTGTTAGGAGAAAGTTATAGTCATTTGAATTTTTTGTACAATTATATTTTAGGTTTAAAAAAATTCAAATGACTATAACTTTCTACTAACACATTGTTTTCTCTCAAAATTTAAAAACTGTCGACAAAATGATGTAAAATTTGTTTAGACAAGAAAGAAAGCACATACCTAGACGTGTTCATTTTTTTCTTGGGAGGGGCGCACCAGAAATTTAACTTTTTTTCGCAAATTACAAAATGTTTTTTTCTTTACCAAAACATTCCCAGTGGGCTCACTATTAAAACCCCTAAATTTGGTACGGGTCCTGTAAGAATGAACAGAGATACACAACTTTGAAATTTCACCAACCGCCACTGCCAAGGTGGAAATGTTCCCTCGTGGACCGGTGAAAAATGACACCTAACAAAATGGGGCCCGTGAATTGCCGTCCTTGCGCTGTCGACCCTACTGAAAATCTTCCGCTACAACCTGTGGCCTTAACGACCGATCATCGAATATCCGCGCTGGTCACGCGAAAATGCCCAGGGCTACAGGATTTGGCAACACTGGAAGACTCTGCCTGTGTCAGCCTGTCAGTTCAAAAAAGAAGATCCTAACCCCAGAAAATATATATTTATTTCGGACTTCGAAACAAAATCTGAAAGCAACGTATGCCGTTTAAACAATCCAGAAATACAGAATAATACAAAAATCAGGACAGTACAGGCAATGCGATCAAAAGCCAAACAAATTAAGAAAATGTCAACAGCTGAAAAACGTGTGAAAATATGTATGTATCCCCTAACTATTTATTCTCCAAAAGCATGTTAACGTAAATAAACTAAGAGGGACTGTCTGTATACAGGGGGAACTTTAAGCAAGGCGCAGAAAACGAACTTCGGGGCTCAAACAAAGAGAACGTTACATCAACCTACAAGCCATGAAAGATGGACAGCAAATTTGGACAAGATAGAAGGCAGTCAGCCAGAACAGAAACCTTAGAAACCAGCCTGAGAACGGGGCAGGTCACACTTGTACGTATGAAGATATAACTTTCATTAAGGTAAACTATAAAATAAAACTACACAGGCAATCGCGAATAAAACTAACCCTTACAACAAACTCTGATACTTGTGGTAAAACTAAACTGTCACAGTACTCTTCTGATAACATTTTGTTTAAATGCTCGGACACCGATATTTTAGGTATATTATTAGGAAACTTTCATCGTTTTACATCCAGGATTTTGGTGTTTTTTCCAAGGTGCAACTCCTTTCTGTTGCTCCACTTAGTCGTAGTTTGAAGTTCTCATTCAAACTGAAGCGAATGATAGTTCTTTTTACAAATACTTTCTGCGAACTGCGAACCCAACCTGCTGGTATTTTATTGCAAATCACAGTTTTGGTCTTTGTTGTACTTGTCATCTTTGCTGTTGCGAATTTGTCTCTGGATCGCTAGTTATCCTATAGATAGGTTTTTTATGAACTCTCAAATAGTTTTAGGAAGAGTTTGGTGATGGTAGTTTTATGCATTTTGAACCAAGTTTCCTACCGTCCTGTGATTATTTTTGATTTTGTCGCTTCTTATTAAGAATCGCCCTTAAATCCCCAACACCGCAAGTTTGTATAGCATTTTGTATACCTGACAGGTACCGAGTATATTGGGGATTTCTCTTTAAAGCATGAGTTTTTTCAGATTTTTGTCGCCAGCCAAATCAACCTGCCTTCTGTCATTTTTAACTTATTATTCTGAAGGAATAGCCGCGCCTGGCTCAGTGAGTGACGCTAGAGGTTCTGGTAAAAGTATATTTTCCGAATAAGTAACACCAGCGATTTTCTAGACAACACATTTAAAGACGAATAAATAACCAAATGCTTATTTATTGCTGACATAACAAAATACCTAATACCTACCGACTCCATAGTCCGCAGATATTCCACAAGATTGCTAAGCCTTTCAGTAAAACCAGGTTCGAAGGCACTGGGGTCTATGGCCATGAAAGATTGTCCTAAATTGGCTATTTTACTGGAATGCCCCCATGGGCGTATATTTGGACCATATGATGAACCTAAAATGAATATACTACATGGTTTGCAAACTTATACAGGGTGTTATGAAATTCACTGTATATATTGTAAGTGGTAAATCCTGATATGAATTCAGATTGATGAAAAATAGTCATAAATGGCGCTTCGCAATAATAAGCTGGTAATCGCCCCTTAAATTTTCTCAAACCAGCGGTATCCGCCACTGGCAAGAAACACATGATAGTAAGTTGCCAATTCTATTAATACTTTTTTATGTAACAAGTTAGCATAAGAAATAATGTTATTATTACCTTTGTAGTAAAATCTCTTTAAAATACACTTCTTTTTAAAATACCAATATAGGTACCAAAAAACATTGACAACACAGTACAGTCATTAATTTAATGCAATGAACTAACGGCTGACTACACTAAAAAAATTCCAATAATGCATCAAACACAAAATTTAAAAGATTTCATGGTATTTGTCACTACTGTTAAAAACTGAAAACTTATGAGTTTTTACTTTTAAAGTAAAATCTCTGTAAAATTCATTCCCTTATTATAAAAAGATGTTTACATTAAACTTGACATATTACGCAATACGAACAAAACCGAGAACAAAACCATAGGTATTGCCATTGATGAAAAAAACATTCCAATAACTAATTAAATACAATGCTTAAAAGAATCCACGGTATTTTTTGCTATCAGCACTATTAAAAAAACCACAGAAAAACAAAGAGTTTGTTGTGAAAAGCTGGGAACTAATTTAAAAGGAAAATGAAAAGTATTGGCACCGAACATCAACAAAGACAAGAAGGCTCACTCGCCGCTGCAGACGGTAAACGACGCGCTCTTCTCCCCGCCTGAGGGCTGGTATGTGGCGGTATGTGAATATTCGCGAGTTAATATGGTTTCAACAGAAACGCTAGTATAAAATTCCTCGTATTTAACGGAGTCGGCCACCTGCACCCGATATTTCTGGGAATGCAAAAAACGATAGGCGATACACGCAGATAAAAGGAGCCGCCGTAAGTGATTCGTCTTATTATTCTTTAGTCTATGGTATTGGCGACTCAAATTAATGAAGCCACCAGCAATCAGCTCATTTTTAACGGGGGTAGAAATTGACCACAAAATTGACAAAGATACCAAATAATGCGATAATGAAGACAAAGACGAAACGAAAACATCCCCTCTAGCAAATCGCCTGAAGAGGCCGCCACGCTGTTCTCAGTTTGAATCGCCAAACTGCGAACTACGGCGAAGCCAAAGCGATAAAATTTAATGCGGTGTTTCTATTACATGATTTATAAAACAAACCCAAAAATTAAAATCTTTGGTAGGCTTATACATTCATGTAGCAAATGAGGTGAAAACTTTGATTAAAAGATGCCACTCTAAATTTTATCGTTCATTAATTAGCATATCCGCAACTTCTTCTTGCAAATTCTCCCTAATTACGTGCAGTTAAAAGATATTCTACACGGCACTACGACCCGCTTTCCAACAACAGAAAGCGACGGACAAAGACAGCGAGCAAGAGAGAGATAAAAAATAAGATGTACTTCGTAGTTATTTCGTAGTTGTCTTGTCAAAAACCATGTGGTGTGCCGAAGAAGTTGTTTGATGATGTCCGTAATTTTTCACATGTTAGTGTCTTATGTTGTGTTATAAGTTATAATATTGACGAAAACCGTTAGTTTATGCGAATAATAATACCGAGAGCAGAACCCTACCAATAAAATAAGTAATAGATGGGTGATTTTTTGTGGTGCAGTGAAATTTTGAAGCATCGCTGAAAGAACTTTCACGAAGTATGTTTTAAACTCCGTTATAAACAATTTATTGTTTGGTTTGATTTTTAACCTTTTTTGAAAGGCAAAGGGTTTAAGCTAGTAGTATGCTCATCTCATTAATAAATAACGTAATAGGTAAGTGACTATTCTTTGTGTTAATGGTACAACATAGCCTATTTTGTTCTGGTTACAGTTTCAACCGAATTCACGAGTGTTCCATATTTTCCGATATTAAGTAAAAAAATTGCTACCTGTTAAATTAAAATACACATCTTTAGTAAAATCGGTCTGTGGAATTAAAAATACTTTTCATTATTTTCGGTTTTCACTAAGAAAATGAAATGTTAAAATATTATTTAAGTTAGGCAATGCCCCGACTAGATCATTGGTTTTTTATTTATAATATTAGAGCCCGTGACGTCAGGCTCTCCAGATGCGTCGGATATGGGCCGATATTTGGGCATTTTTTAAAATAAAAAAAATATGCGATTTGAGGGAAAAAAGTATTGGGTATGTCTGTAGACTACCCAGGAGTCACTCATTCAAATATATGCAGTGAATTATATATCACCCTGTATAAAAATTAAGACTACAGAATACCCAGCCTTAAAAACTTTAAAAGACGAAATAAAAATGTAAAACATTTTTAGCAATTACTCCTCGACATTTTAAAGAATATTTCCTTTATTGCATTTATATACTACGTGGCAAAGAAAAGTAAACACCCAGTATTTATAATTTCATTGTAATAATTTTTTGCATGCAAATTGATTTTGGGTCAAATAAAAACTGATTAAATTTTCAGCCTTATCTATGCACTATCTTGTCGTTTTTACCCGGCTATTTTACACTGATTTGAGCTGCATGCGATTGTAGTTTTAGCAATTTTTGTTCACATTTGTGGCTTGACTGATAAAAAGTGTTTTGCAAGGTGTTGTTTTAAGGCAATTATGCCGCGAGTGCGTAGACTTGGTCAAATTCCTCAGCTTAGTGACTTTGAGAGGGGGCGGATTGTGGGCTTACGAGAAGCAGGTCTTTCAGTTAGAGAAATTAACAGAAGAACCAACAGATCTTTACGCAGCATCTTGAGATGTTGGCAGGTATGGACCCAAGAAGCCCGTGAACACAGAGCTAGGGGCACTGGACGTCGCAGGGGAACAACCGAGCGTCAAGATCGTCGTCTTAGACTTTTGGCTCTTAGAGACCGCTTTAGTACCAGTCAGGCGATTGCGAATCAGTGGTTTGAAGAACATGGAAGGGTGGTTGGGATGCGTACAGCATATCGACGGATAAGAAGTTTTGGTCTTTTTTAGAGACCGCCTTTCAGGCTCGGTCTCTATACCGAGCCGTTGGTCAGAAAAATGTGTGTATGTATGTATGGCCGTATGTATGTCGGTTGTCCGTTTCGACATTTTCACCTTTTCAATTTTTTTTCTCGAAAATGGTTAGAGGGGCAGCAACCAAATTTTCTGGGTTAATAGAGGGATAGTGCGACTAGCTTCGGTAAAAAATTCAGTTATACCGGGTGTTCCGTTTCGGAGTTATTAAACGTCAAAGTCGAAATTTCAGCGATTTCCGTTGAAATCGGGTACAGGTCGCAAAAGTGAATTAAATCGATTTAAATTTTTGGAGGTTGTGGAGGACCGGGAGCTTCAGAACCCTATTGAAACTGGCGGTATTCGGAAAATGGGAAGTAATTTTTTTGAATTTTTTTATGTCGAAAAATGCCCTTTGTAGACCCCACTTTGGCACTGAATAAGTCGAAACCGGAACATCGGACAGAAAAACGTATTTGAACATAAAACTAAAGAATCTCAAATACTTTCTTTTTGCAATACATTTACCTATACCTAAAACGACTGGAAATTGGAAAAATTTGGGAAAATCTGGAAATTACGATATTTCATGCAAATTTTTGACGGTTGTCAATTATTTTGGGGGTCAAAATGGATTCAAATCGAAATCCCATGTACCTTATCGGAAAGACCTCGCCGAACTACGTTACAAACGTATTTTTTGGTTCCTTCATTCTTAATAGGAAAGGAGCAATTGATAATTAAATTTCGATTTTTGACCATTTCTTTTCATGACATCTCTACATTCGAATCACTCTGTATTTTTTCCTATCTAATTTCTTCTAACTTTTTCAACGCTATCCGTAGGGGATATAATCAGGCTTTAAAATGAATCCCGAATGGGTGATCCAGGGCCTGATTTAGGGGGTAAAAACTCATTTTTTCTGTTTTTTTCCATCAAAATTCATCTTTAAATGGCATTATTATGTATTATTTCTCTTATTTAACAGCTCTTTTTTGGTTTATTTTCTTCCTACATCGTCTGAGAACACTCCACACTAATTAAAATTACATATTTTTTCGTTAAAGTTATAAATAAATACCTTTTTTGCATCGGTGCAGGAAAAATTTTAAAAAGTGCATATAATAAAAGCCGTGCCTTGAAAAAACAATTGAATGGACCCTCTTTACATCGAAATTAAAAAATATGACCTGTCAAAATGTCATGAAAATAACAGTTTTTGTAGCGATATTAGAAGCTTCCTGGACCGATTTCGGCTTGAAATATACATGGCAAAGGTAAAACGGACTTTATATTTTTATTTACAATACATTTCATTGGACGATTTAAGCATTAAAAACGAATTTTTTTAATTTTTCTCAGACCATGCAAATGCATGTCAAAATCAGTTTCATACGGAGAAATGTATTAAAATATGAAGGGTCGAAATGTCGCAAAAATGTCAGTTTTCCTTGCGAGATTTTAGGGTTTCTGAACCATTTTCGACTTGAAAAATACCGGGCAATGCCTCTATAGACCTTCCCGTGTGGATTTCGGAACATATAATTTGAAGAATTAGTCATTAAATACCAATTTTAACAATTTTTCGATGACGCGGCAATGCATCATAGACACATATTATTCCATTAGGTAGTAAGTATACGGGGTAAATCACAATGACGGGTTTGATTTAAATTTTGCTTGGATTTGTTATTAATTGATATTTTTTAACAATCCACGTCGTACGAGTTAAATTTAGTTTTTAACTTTTGTCCGGATGATTTTTAACCTCAGTTATCTGTCACTCTGCCTGCTGCCTGCATTTTTTGACATTTTGTTGTTATTTTTATTTGGTTTGGGTGCTTTCTGAATATTTAATAATGAATTATATCTAAGACATTGTAAAAAATACATTTTTAGTGCCACTAATGTACTACTTTTTTCGCTTTTGTTAATTTACCAAAGAAATAAACATAAACTCGCTAGAAAAAAGCGAAAACCAAGAAGATTTTGGATGGGAAACATTTTAAATGAAATGGGACTGACTGACCAGGAAAAATACTTTAATTATTTACGAATGTTAAGTAATACATTTCAGAATTTACTGAGAATAGATTGGGCCAAAAATAGAAAAGGTATATTGTGTATGTGAGCCAATATCTCCTGGAGAAATACTTGCTTTGATATTAAGGTAAATCTAGCAATATAAATGTGCAAGTACTCGTTAAGTGTGCGATAAAAACTTATAGGGTGCATTATCCATGTTTTAGGTATCTAGCTAGTGATAGTATGATTTCGGTTAGCTATGCATTCCGAATTGCTCCTGATATGGTATCAAAGATATAATTAAAGAAACATGGAATGCAATTTGGGATTGTTTTAATTACTTAAACTGTGTTACTTAAACCAACCGAGGAGGCTTGGCTAAGCATTGCACAAGACTTCGAGCAAAAATGGCAATTATTTACCACAAGTTTTAAGTTGGCCAAAGTTTTGCAGCAAAAACGATAATAATTTTCAAATAAAAGTTCACATTAGTTAGGTCAAAATTTGTGACAGTATAAGAGCATTTTTAAAAAGTCATATTCTTTTACTGTAAGAAAATTCTATATACGAAGGGTATCCTTAGAGGTAATTGAAATCGTGTAATTTTTTGTTTAGTTTAGGTAACCCTTATGCAAAGCTAGGTTTGACTTGCAGGCCTTGGGTGCTTATGACTTACAAGCCCTGTCTATAGGGTATACTATGCATAAGAAATAAAAAACAACTATTATACCATAAGGGTAAACTTTTAGATAACAGTCAAAAACACAAAATATACATTCCAGCATTTATTTAAATCAACAAACAATACAGTTATAGGTTTTCACAATAATTTAAGTAAGGAATAATGCATGGGTGCACATTTCAAAATAGCTTGCTCAAGATTTTCCGTTAATGGTGGCAGTGCTTCTTCATTAAAATGGACAGCTATATTATGTAAAATTGCAGCGACTAACAATACACTGCACTTTCAAATATACGGGAGTCATGTGTAGACTCTGCCCACCTGGCTACAATAGTTATAAATTGAAATTTGGCGCTGCAAACTGCTTGTACATTTAAAGAAAAAAAGCCTGTTCTGCTTCTGGTCAGGTCCACCTAAAAAAATATAATTATAATAAAATGTTCATAAGTTTAAACTAAAACGAGAAAAATACCTGGTGATTCGACTTTAATTGTGTACAGTCTCTTTATTGCTCCCAATACGTTTTGGCATGGATGGATATCTGTTAAAAATCTTCTTTTAAGGCCGGGTTTATCCAACTTCTTAATTCTTAATTCCTAACTCATAAGCAAGTTCACAATGTACTATTAAGTGACACTGATTACCCAGTTTCTTAATTCTTTATTCTTTATCCTTAATTTTTAAGAACGACCTTGAAAGTTGCCAATTTTTAACTTTTACGAATTACGAATAAAGAATTAAGGAAATATTAAATGCGCATGCGGCTTGTTCAGCTGTTTTAGACAGATCTTGACAAATGACATTGTTATCCGGGTTAATTTGACGTTTGGTGATGGACGACAGTCTTCATGATTTTTGTATTTAATTTTAATATTGAATTTAACTATTTATAACACAAATAAACAAGTTGTGTTTATATTTCCTATGTCAATTGTGACATGTATTGTCCAACTGTCAAGAGCTGAAAAAAGAAGAATTGGAAAAAGAAGAGATAAAAATTAAGAATAAAGAAACTGGATAAACCTGATCTAATAACTCACTCAAATTTTACGAAATGCTTAAGAATTAAGAATTAAGGACTAAAAATTACGAAGTTGGGTAACCCAGGCCTAAGTATTAAATTCTAAATTAAATTAATAAAAAAATGTTTTGGCTGTCAACAATGTCAAATGTCAACATTGTCGAGGTAGTGGTAATAGGTGTCTTCCTTTCACCCCAAGGAAGAGCTCCCGTACAGCTCCAGAGCAGCACACAGTTGTTCCATTCAACTGGGGCATCAAGCATCTGAACCGTTCTAGCCCTATCCCCCCTGCCCTCTCGTGCATCACCAACGACTTGAGCTTAATGTCGAAATTGTCAATTGTTCCTTTCAGGAACGGTGTGAGTTACTCTGGGGCGAGTCGCTCCGGGGCATCAAACACCTGAAAGGAATATTACTTATATGTCCATAGGACCAGCATGTTGTGACAACGTTAAGAGAATGTTCGCACATTTGTTCTATTTACACGACTTAATAAAGTAACATTATGGATGTCGCAGAGATCGAAGTTGTGATGTATTAGAGTTGTGCTTTAATTCGCGCACGGATGTGGTGTGAACCGGACATGAAACAACAAAAAGAATGTGACCAGCAGTGGCACTCTGTATGAAAAATAGCGATAGCGATCGGGCTTCTCTTTGTAAATTCTTACTTTGTATCACCGTTCGGTATTTTTCGAAGAGAGCCCGATCGCTATCGCTATTTTTCATACAGAGTGCCACTGCAGCTGTTCAACAAAAAAGCTCTTCCGAGAAGAGAGGTTAAATTGAGTTAAAACTGACCAGTGTTGCCAGATTGGGCGATTTATCACAAATTGGGCTACTTTAAAGAATGTTTTGCGACAAAGTATTTCAAAAAGTATCAAGTCGCAAATTGGGCGATTTTACTGATGTTTTAAAATCGCAATTGGGCGATGGTTCATATTTTACTGATTAGTGAGTTCTATTAATATAAATGAATAATTCTATTAATACCGAGATAAAATTACTTAATTCGGATTTTAAGTAAATCGACTATATTCCTATTTAAACGTGTGGGTGTTAGTTTGAATGTATACAGGGTGTCCGAAAAGTCTTTGTATGGGCAAATTCTCCTATTATTACTTAGATAAACTTTATTAGGTCGGAGTTCACAAAAATCGAATACATTTGTATTAATATGTGTTTATGTTTGTATGTATGTATACAGGGTGTCCGAAAAGTTTTTTGTTGGCAAAAATAGTTTCTACGTGTGGTGTTTGTATATGTGTAGCGACACGGTTACGAAGGGCGGTCTATTCTGCATCATCAGTCCGAAGGAGTGTGATATCTTCCTTAATACATGCTGTAGAAACATGAAACTTGCAGGGCATGACAATGATGATATTACCGACATTATGGAGCCCCATTTCAGTGCACGACAATGATGATATTACCGACATTATAGAGCCCCCTCGGAGGGGGCGATTAGGCGGTCTACGCAATCTAGTTATAGACCGCCTTTCAGGCTCGGTCTATATACCGAGCCGTTGGTCAGAAAAATGTGTGTGTGTGTGTGTGTGTGTGTGTGTGTGTGTGTGTGTGTGTGTGTGTGTGTGTGTGTGTGTGTGTGTGTGTATGTATGGCCGCGCGTATGTTGTCGTTCGTTTCGACATTTTCACTTTTTCAATTTTTTTCTCGAAAACAGTTAGAGGGGGAGCAACCAAATTTTCTGGGTTAATAGAGGGATAGTGCGACTAGCTTCGGTAAAACATTCAGTTATACAGGGTGTTCCGTTTCGGAGTTATTAAACGTCAAAGTCGAAATTTCCGCGATTTCCTTTGAAATCGGGTACAGGTCGCAAAACTTAATTAGATCGATTTAAATTTTCGGAGGTTGTAGAAGACCGGGGTCTTCCGAATCCTATTGAAATTGGCGGTATTCGGAAAATGAGAAGTAATTCTTTTGAATTTTTTTATGTCGAAAAATGCCGTTTGCAGACCCCAATTTGGCACTGAATAAGTCGAAGTCGAAACATCGTACAGAAAAACGGATTAGAACGAAAAACTAAAGAATCTCAAATATTTTATTTTTGCAATACATTTACCTATACCTAAAACGACTGGAAATTGGAGAAATTTGGGAAAAACTGGAAATTACGGTTTTTCATGCAAATTTCTGACCGTTTTTAATTTTTTTCGGTGTCACAATGAATTCAAATCGAAATCCCATGTATCTCATCGGAAAGAGCTCGCCGAAATTCGTGATAAGCGTATTTTTTGGTTCCTTTATTCTTAATAGGAAAGGAGCAATCGATAATTAAATTTCGATTTTTTACGATTTTTTTTCGTGACATCTCTACATTTGAATCACTCTGTATCTTTTCCTATTTAATTTCTTCCAACTTTTTCAACGCTATCCCTTGGGGATATAATCAGGCTTTAAAACAAATCCCGAACGGGTGACCCAGGATCGGATTTAGGGGGAAACTCATTTTTTCGGTTTTTTTCCAGCAAAATTCATTTTTAAAAGGCATTATTCTATATTGTTTCTCTTACTTGACGATTCTTTTTTGGTTTATTTTCTTCCCTGATTATCTAAGAACACTCCTAACAAATTAAAACTCCATATTTTTTCGTTAAAGTTATAAAAAAAACAGTTCTTTTTGCATCGGGGCAGGAAAAATTTTAAAAACTGCATATTTTTAAAGTCTGGCCTTGGAAAAACAGTTGAAGCGGCCTTCTTTACATCGAAATTAAAATATGACCTGTCAAAATGTCGCAAAATGCCAGTTTTTCTGGACCAACTTCGGCTTGAAATTTACCGGGCAAGGGAATTAGGGACCTTATACTTTCGATAGAAAGACATTTCATTTGATAAATTTGGCTTTAAATACAAATTTTATCGATTTTCCGATGACGCTACAAGACATCATTGAAGATTCTAATATTGCGCTCAGTGGCATCGAAATATTTGTTATAAAGTTATAATATCCAAAAATATGTATTTTAATCAAGGCCGTAGCCAGTGGGGGGATCAAGGGGGATTAATCCCCCTCCGAAATATTAAAAAAAAATTTTTTTTTTAGTAAGTATTAATGAGACTGCAGTTATATTCATTGCGCCCGTCTCACTCTGTTGTTATATATAACATAACATAATAGTCAATCACTACAAACATAATTCTCTACCTACTGTTATTTTTATTATTGACTGTGCTTTATGCTCGCTTGGTACTCGCACGACCGCACGACGATACGTAGTTAGCGGCGCAGCGACATCTAGTAGGGAGCGGCGAAACTACGTACTACGCCAACGAAACTTCGGGGACGTGCTCGAACTGCATTTCGGGAATCTTTAATAGGCATAGAATGAGACTGGTTATTCTCGATGTTTCGCTGCGCCGCGTCTGCGGAATATATAAGCGCGCCGTCGAGCACGGAGGCACAAAATATATAGCACGGAGGGGCAGTTCTGACTTGAAAAGTGACCCAATGCAACCAAGGCGATATAAGCAAAGTAATATTGCCGTGTGTGAAATAATAGTGCTGTGAATTAGTAAGTAAGTAAGTGATGTTATGATTTTTGTAATTTATATTAAAATTAAAAGGATATGATGCCTAGTAGACTACCTACTCGTATTCATTTTCTTTTAAATCTTTATCGAAGTAAATATATGTGCACATATGGAACTAATACATGGCTGCTTTTTTTAATTGTTACAGGTCAGTTCATTTGAAATGGCAAAAAGGACGCAAGAAAATACATTATACAAATATTTATTTAAAAAATCTAAACCTGCTACTGGTAGTGAAGATTCTCCTGAAAATCAGTGTTCAAGGATTTTCGACAGTGACACTGCTACAAGTAGTTCTGGAACTTCTGCGTCTGGTGCCGTTCCTGGGACTGTGGATGATGTTTCTCCGCATGTTTTAGATGTTGGTTATTATATGGGATCAAAGAACAAAATTGATGATGATTTAAAGTACAGATTCTTGAAATCTCCTTGGATGCCAGAAAATACATTCAAGTTTCCAGTAAGTGACGATAAAAGAAAGCTAAAATTTCAAATGCAATGGTTTGAACGTTTCTCGTGGTTGGTTTACACGAGTACAGGGCAACAAGGTGCTTTATGCAAATACTGTGTATTATTTGCCAAAGATTGCGCTGGTAAAGGCTCTCATCAGCAGTTGAAATCCTTAGTTACTCAGCCGCTCACTAAATGGAAAGATGCTGTACATGATTTCAAACGCCACAGTGAAACCAAGTACCACAAATCTTCTGTATTATTGGCTGATAATTTTATGAAGGTGTATAATAAATCTCAACCAAATATAATAAGTCAGATTGATAGCGGATACTTAGCGCAAATAGCTGAAAACCGGAAACGGCTCATTCCGATTATTGAAACAATTAAACTATGTGGACGTCAGGAATTAGCTCTTAGAGGTACGTGCGACTCAGGTCCAATAAACATCAATGATCCTGAGCCAGAAACAAATGATGGAAACTTTCGTGCTATCTTACGGATGAGAAGCAGATGTGGAGGCTCAAATCTAATAAATCACATGGAAAATATGACGTTGAACGCTACCTACCTAAGCCCGACCATACAAAATGAACTTATTGCAATTTGTGGTGAAATAGTTCAGAAAAAAATTGTGCAAGGATTAAATTCTGCGAAATTTTTTTCAATCCTTGTTGACGAAACCACTGATGTTTCACGACAAGAGCAGATGTCCATTTGTGTGAGATATGCCGAGCCAAAAGATAATGGGTTTATCTTGCGTGAAGATTTTTTAACTTTTGTAACAGTTGAGAATACAAAAGGAAAGTATTTAGCTAATGCAATTTTATCTAATTTAAAATCTTTTGGAGTCAATTGCGAATATTTAATCGGACAAGGATATGATGGAGCTTCTTCGATGAAAGGAAGTTTTAAAGGTGTGCAGGCAGTAATTCGTGAGTCACATCCAGAAGCCTTATACGTTCATTGCAGCTCACATTCATTGAATCTAGCTCTGGGTCATTCTTGTCAGGTTCAGCATATTCGAAATACTATTGGAATTATAAAATCGGTTGGAAATTTTATCAGGTCCTCGGCAAAACGAACCAAGTGCTTAAAAGAGAATATCGAAAAAAACTTCCCCGAAACACAATGGAAAACCCTTACGGCAATGTGCGAGACCCGTTGGGTTGAAAATCATGATGGGTTGTTAAGATTTAAGGAAATCTATAAAGCTATTGTTGATACACTAGACGACTTAAGCACTGACATGGATTCTGAAACATCGTCAAAGGCTAATTCTTTTCTGAGATCAGTCATTTCAAGTGATTTTGTTATAAGCTTATGTTGCTTAGGAATGTTGTTCCCGTATACACTGACACTATGCAAAATACTTCAATCTCCCCTATGCGATTTGGCAGCAGCATTACAACATGTCGATTTAATTATAAAGACTATTGAAGATGTTCGCCAAAATATTGATTCAAAATTTGCGGAACTTTTCAAGAACGCACAGAATTTGCTCAGTACTGTAAACGAGGAAATGAAAATTCCGCGAATAGCGTCA
The DNA here is from genome assembly GCA_963971165.1 of Philopedon plagiatum. Lineage (NCBI taxonomy): Eukaryota > Metazoa > Arthropoda > Insecta > Coleoptera > Curculionidae > Philopedon > Philopedon plagiatum. The sequence goes on along the minus strand of OZ020197.1, from coordinate 38,349,883 downwards.
CGCCAAGAGCATAGGGCAAACTACAACACAAAAGATCCTGAAACTTATTTTAGAATTACTATAATGATTCCTCTTTTGGATGATTTCATTGATCAGCTTCAGTCGAGATTCCAAAATCATAAAGACACATTATTATCTCTCAACATTTTAATTCCGTCTGTGTGTTGCAAAGAACAAATTAATCGTAATTATCAAGAAAACTACTTTGAGCTCTATAAAAAATATTTAGAATGGGACTTTGTAAAAGCTGAATTAGACATGTGGCGGATAAAATGGTTGGAAGAATCTGAACTAGATCGACCAACATGTGCTATTGAAGCTCTCGGAGAATGCAACCAGGCCTTGTTTCCAAACATTCACAAACTTTTAAAGATCTTGGCGACACTGCCTGTTTCCACATGTACCCCTGAGAGGACTTTCTCTTCTCTGAAACGCCTCAAAACTTATTTAAGGAACTCCACAGGCCAGGAAAGACTAAACGGTTTGGCACTAATGTCAATCCACCGCAGAATTGACATCGATACCGAGGAGGTAATTGATTTGTTCGCTGCAAAGAAAGCTAGAAGACTAAATTTAATTTTGTAATAAGGTGTTAATATTTCTGTAATTTTGTAATGGTTTTCTAATAAATATTATATATATATATATATATATATATATATATATATATATATATATATATATATATATATATATATATATATAACTTAAGTTTTATTTTCTGTAAAGTCCTTTTTTAAAAACAATTTTTATTACTGAAAAATTCGACTGTTACAATTCGATTCTAATTCAAGACTAAAATTATTAACAATTAAAATAAAGTTCATTCAACGTATACGCTATAATGCAATCTTGCTGATTCTGCTGAATCGACTGTTGTCGGGTGTGCTTGACCTGTGGAATGTGAAGGTGACTGACATATAACTCCTCCATCCTCAGAAAGAAGCATCCCCTGGAAGGTTGATTCTTGGGCATCGGGGTTGAAGAGGGATATCTACCCCTTGATTTTCTTCTGGTGTAGCTGTTGTCGGAGTCTTTTTCCATATCTTGGTTTTCTTAAGCCACAAATAGGTGACTGCAATAGCGACGGCAATATAAAGTGTAATGGTCCATAAGCTGGGCACATAGTAGTTTTGGGTGTATTTTTCTATAGGCATTACTGGGTTCATGGGCGGCACGTCAAAACGTAATTTTTCCAATTCAATATTGAATTTGGGTTGGTTTTCGGGTGAAAAATGGAATTTTGGTGTATTTATAACCATTGGCCTTCCATGACTAATTTCTTGAAAAACTAGTTCTTGTTTGCGGAATATTATCTTACAATAATTTTGTTTTATAAGATATATTCCTATTAGTTCTTTTATTTCCATTTGGTTTTTGCAGTAAATTTCAAGCTTTTCTTCTTTTGGGAAGACGGCCAAAAATTGATTAAGGTCCGGGATGATCTCCATATGATTTTCTGAAATCTGAAGTTTGCTGAAGCGGCATCTGCTGGTGCTTTGGTGAAGTAAGATGTCTTCTTCGCAGGACGTGTTAAAATTAGACTGTAGGATACTTGGGCACTGATAAGGTTTACCTTGGGTACATATGCCATTTAGAGGTTTAATTACGTCATCATTTTTTGATTTTAAAAAATATTTACTATTAGGGATAATAGTGACAAATTCTGACTCATACTTAGAAGGGATCGATAAGAAATAGTAAAGATCAAAATTTGTTTCATAGTCTATAGGCAAAGATAAAAAATAAGTAATTTTATTTAAATCGATTTTACAATTAATTTTTATAATATTTTCAAAATCTAATATATTTTCATATTTAAGTTCGAATGGAAATTGGTTTTTATAATGTGAGAATATTCTTTGTAATTCATAAAACAAATCTTTGGATTTAATTATACTGGGGTGCATGGTATTTAGTTTGCAAAAAGTTACCGAATTTTCTATATCTTGCAACGTATTTAAAATTGAATTATATAAAATAATTAGTTGGTTAAATAAATCTTTTGCAAAAAGCATATCTTGATGTGTAGCGCCGTCTTTAACAATTTGACCCAGCTGCATTATTCTTGACCTTAGAATATACTCATTATGCATAATATTTTTAACGGTTTCGTTAAAATTTTGTACAATTTGGCTGTTTAAGGAGTATTGCATTTTTAATTGATTTTCAATGCTTTTCTCATTGCTTTGTAGATGATTTAAAATCTTATAGATTTTTTCACCATCGCTAGCATCTAAATTACCAGTTACACCTTTAATTACGTAACCTAAACCATTTATTAACCCTCTTTCTGTGCGATTATTTTTATGAAAGCGAATATTTTCTATTTTTTCTAAAATACTTTTTTGGCTAAAACTTGTCATTTTATAATAATTTTCTAATTCTTTACTATAAACTGTATTATTTACAAGATAAGACTTAAGATTGCTAAATTGCATATTTAAATTGCTAAACTCGTTAAATAGAGGCTCTGAATTAAAATAATGAACAAAAGTGTGTTCCGTGCGTTGTAGTTTGGCAGGGCCCAAATTTATTGGCAGGACACCTAGATTTCTTGTAATGTTTCTTATTTCTATTCCTTGTCCGACCGTGAGGAACCTGAAATATTTTCAAAGTTATAAGTTTTCTTTTTGGGTCTTTTGACATTAGAAATGTGAATTTTCTCTGTAGTATTACCGTGTGTAGTTTTTATTTTCGCGGTTTTTAAATTTTTGTCGATAGATCTAATTTTTTCGTTTTTGTATTTGTTAAGGGTTTTACTTTGCTTTTGTTTGTTTTTAACAAAAACAGTGTCGGGGATTTCCGGTAGTTTTTCCCTATTTTCGTTGGCTTTATTTATGACGCATTCTTTTTTCTTTTGAATGTCTTCGTTAAGTTTTTGGTAAAGAATTTTTACTTTGTCGCGATGATTTAAAACATAATTATTTACAAGTTGTTTATCAATATCTAATTGTACTCATTTTGGTTGTTAAGCAACCTTATGTGCTCTACGAGGGTAGAGTGAAAACGCTCTATGAGCCCATTTGACTCGGGGTGTTGCGAGCTTATAAAATGAATTTTAATTTTATGCGTTGACAAGAGTTCACGCACAACAGAATTCTTTATCTCAAGGCCGTTATCTGAAATGATCTGTTCAGGAATGCAATGGTGGGTGAAATATTTAACAAGGCTGTTTGCTACTTCAATACCTTGGGAAGGGATAAGTTTATATGCTTGTGCATACTTAGAGAAGGAATCAATTATTGTTAGAAATTTACAATTCTCTAAAGTGATGCTGTCTATGTGTAAAATTTGAAATGGCTTTACGGCCGTTGGGGTGACATTAAACTCTAACCTAAGAGGTCGCCTGTCATATTTTGTGGATTGACAAATTTCACATTCATTAATATAAGTTTGTATTGATTTTTGTTGATTTGGCCAATAATATGTAGTTTTTATGCGTTTTTCGGTCTCTTCGATTCCTCGATGGTTAGTTTTTCCTTCGTGGTGGTTTTGTATTGTTTGTTTAATTTCGTCCTCGGATGTCACGTCAATTAGTTTTTTAGTACATTTTATCATGTTGATTTGGGAATTTTTAAAATATTTTTGGAGGGCAGAACTAAATTTTTCGTAAATTGGGTCTTCGAAATATAAGTAATATTTTATTTTTGGTACAATGACTTCTTTAATAAATTTAATTATTTCTTGTTCATAGTTGTTTTTTGAAAACTGAATAAATGTTCTTTGTTTGGTTTTATACAGGGTGACTCTACTTGGTTCTGCAGGAGCAAAATTTACTTCAGAAATTATAATTTGGTTTTTTCCAAAATTTACGGGGCAATCAATTATAGGAATGCCTATAATTGGATTTTCTAGGTTAGAATGTACAGTTTGGTCACTGTCCTCGATTGCGTTTTCTGCGTTATCGAGATCGCCTGTCTCAACTATAACTGATTGATTTTCGTTTTGATCTTGACCTAAGTTTTGATTTATTTTATCTACGTATTCGCTAAGTTTAAAAATGGAGTCCGGTCCTGTCGTCGTTTCGTTTGCGTTTAACTCTATACGCGAGAGTGCGTCGGCATTTTTGTTTAAAACGCCTTTTTTATTCACTATGTCGTAATCGTATTCCTCTAGCTTCAAACGTTCATGCCTAACTTTAGAAATATCAAACTTGTATTTTTCGAATTTTAAATGATTAAAATTTTTACAATTTTTTGGCTGCACCTCGTAATTATCAAAATCAATCACTTCTATAGGTTCTGAAAAATCAACAGTTTTTTCTAATTCCGATAAATTACGAACTGGGCAAAATGTCTGATAATTTTCGACCTTTGCAAGGCACTCCGGTATTTCAAGATCATCAAATTTTAAATAAGGAATAATAACATCGCCGTTTTGTTTATTTTTGACATTAATTCTTACAACTTGTTCGCATCTCGGTTGTAACACTATACAGTTTGTATTGTTATGCGATATGCTATGATAAAATAGTTCTACTTCTGCTTTTGTAGTACTTATAATATTTTTATGCAAGTTTACAATAGCGCCAAGTAATGTTAGATTATCCATTCCTAGTAAACAATCGAAATAATCGTGGAAATTAAAAATATAAAATTTTAATGGTTTGTTATTTACATTAAAAATGTTTGAACAAGGTATCATAGTACTAAATTTTTCTACCGTGGTACCGTGAGCTGTAGAAATTTGAAAAGGGTCATTTTTTATAGATTTTTTAAAATATTTTTCGGCAATTTTGGGTTTCACAAAAGATCTGGTACTTCCCGTATCAATTAAAATTTTTAAATTAAATTCGGGAAAAGTAATGTAGGGAAGTTTACTTTCATTATTAGTGAGGTTCATTAACTGGAAATTGGGTAATCCGAGGCTTCTGCCCGAAAAAACTCGTTATTGTCATAGTCTACAGGATGTTCGATATATGGTTGGGATTCTGGGCTATCAATCTCATATTGATTTTGTTCTTCACAGTCAGTGGAGTCGTCAATATGATTTTGATCGTCAATATTATATAATTCCTCTATTATGTAATTTGGTCTATTGTTATTAAATTGCAAATTGGGGTGATTGTTAAAACTTTGATTTTGGCCATTATTAAATGGTGGTCTAAAAGTATTTCTTGTCGAGGTACTCATAGGTGTTGGATTTGAAAAGTTTTTATTTTGATTAGGCCTAAAAACATTTGGCCTAGGCCCAGGATTTCCACTAAATTGGGGTTGGTTTTGCCTTTGTAAAAATTGTGAATTATGCGGAAAATTTGTTAACTGTAAAGGCGGTGTAATTTTTGGTTTATTTTGGAAGGTTGGAAAATTTGGTTTAGTCATAGGTTTTTGTATATTTTTAAATTTTTTATGCTGCGCCGATTCAAGTTGAAAGTCATTTGTTAACATACTGAGAGCGGTATTTAAATCCGGGGGATTTTTAGTACGCATTAAGGAACCTATTGGGTCTTTTAACCCTCTTAATAATACCCTTAAAGCTAAATTTCGACAGTACTGAGACAAGATTTGAGCTTCATTTGCTCCACTGTGTGTAGCAATGTATGAAATTTGTACATTTAGAATTTGTTGTAATCTATTGTAAAAATCAAATGGTGACTCATTTTCTTGTTTCATCTCTGTCATCTCGATATTCAAGGTGTAAATGTCACGTTTATCTGCGTAAGCATTGAGAAGTGCAGTTTTTAAATCGTGCCAATTATTAATTATACAAGAAGATATATTCACAGCAGCTTCGCCTTTAATTTTTGCTAAAAGACTAGACATCAGATATTCATTCTGAAAGTCATTGAGATCTACTGTGTTGTAGAATTTATTAACCAATTTTTCTCCTACACTTAAGAATCTTGGGAGTAGTTCAGTTTCGCCATGAAATTCTGGAACCATGCCCAAATATTCTTGTTTTAATTGTGGTAAAGCCATTTTTGTATTATTAAACTTTGTATAACAGTTACAATTAAAATTTAGGGGAGATCTTGTGCGATACAAGGTTGAAATATTGGTGATTGATGAGTCTGAATCAGAATTTGTCCCTGAGTCTGAACTTTCAGAATTATATATTTTTAAAGGACCTCTATATGACATAGATACTTACAGAAAAACCAGTATCTTCTCCATGTAACGCCCTTCAATATTCACTTGAAGTTTTTCACGTCACTGCGGTGAGTTGCCGTCGATATTCACTCGGGGCTTCTCGTTAAGCTACTCAATTCACTTAACTGGATTTTAAGATCTGGGGATTGGAACTCGCGATTTTTTGACTTTTTGTCACTCACGAATTTTTAAAAACAGGTGTTCTATAAATTGTTGAAACAAACCGGTATTATATGCGTTAATGCCGTTAGAACATCCTACCGACTGCGCCACTTAAGTTTTATTTTCTGTAAAGTCCTTTTTTAAAAACAATTTTTATTACTGAAAAATTCGACTGTTACAATTCGATTCTAATTCAAGACTAAAATTATTAACAATTAAAATAAAGTTCATTCAACGTATACGCTATAATGCAATCTTGCTGATTCTGCTGAATCGACTGTTGTCGGGTGTGCTTGACCTGTGGAATGTGAAGGTGACTGACATATAACTTATATATATATATATATATATATATATATATATATATATATATATATATATATATATATATATATATATATATATATATATATGATAAGTAACACCATTTTATTTCTTTTATTAAAACAATTCTATGTTTGTCTACTGTTCCACCAAACCAAACCCCCTCCGAAATTGTTTTCTGGCTACGGCCTTGAATTTTAATTCCTAAGCATGAGCGTGTATACCTTTGGGCCAATATATTAATTATTATTAAATCATTTTAATTTAATTTTAGGGAAATGAATTGCTTCGGATCGTTTTAAAGTAACCAGAACGATTCGAAAATACATTTTATATCTTCCAGCATGTGCGTGATTGTATATATGTCTACAGGGTGTCCGAAAAGTCTTTGTATGCGCAAATATCTTTGTCATTACCACGCAGATAAACTTAATTGGGTCTTATTTAAAGGAAATCGTAAATTTTTAATTCCTTTGCGTGATTGTTTATATGTGTGTATGTATACAGAATGTCCAAAACGCCTTTGTTTGCTCTGTATCTTTGCCATTAGTACGAAGATAAACTTAATTGAGTTTTCAAGAAAATCGAAAATATTTAAATTATTATGTGTCGTGTTGTGTTGTGTTGGTATGTATGTATGTATACAGGGTGTCCGAAAAGCCTTTGTATGGGCAAATACCTTTGCTATTTGTACAAATATAAACTTAATTGTCGGATTTAAAGCAAATCGTATATATTTGCATTTCTATGTGTACGGAGATATATGTCTGTATACAGGCTGTCCAAAAAGTCTTGGTTGGAGCAAATACTCCTAGTAGTACCAGGATAAATGTAATTAAACCGAATTTCAGGCAAATCGATTATATTTGTTTTTATTTGTGTTGTATATACGTATACAGGGTGTCCGAAAAGTCTTAGTATGGGCAAATACTTCTACTAGTAGGTACCAAGATAAATTTAATTAAGTGGGATTTTACGTAAATCGACTATACCTACTCCTATTTAAACGTGTGGGTCTTAGTGTGAATGTATACACGTTGTCCTAAAATCTTGGTATGGGCAAATACTACTTAGATAAACTTTATTAGGTCGGATTTCACGCAAATCGAATATATTTGTATTAATATGTGTTTATGTTTGTATGTATGTATACAGGGTGTCCGAAAAGACTTGGTATGGGCAAATACTTCTACTGGTACCGACATAAACCTACTTAACTCGGATTTTAAGTAAATCGACTATATTCCTATTTAAACGTGTGGGTGTTAGTTTGAATGTATACAGGGTGTCCAAAAAGTCTTGGTATGAGCAAACACTCCTATCATTACTTGGATAAACTTTATTAGGTCGGATTTCACGCAAATCGAACGTATTTGTATTAATATGTGTTTATCTTTGTATGTATGTATACAGGATGTCCGAAAAGTCTTGGTATGGGCAAATACTTCTAGTAGTACCGAGATAAACCTACTTAATTCGGATTTTAAGTAAATCGACTATATTCCTATTTAAACGTGTGGGTGTTAGTTTGAATGTATACAGGGTGTCCGAAAAGTCTTGGTATGGGCAAATACTACTATTATTACTTAGAAAAACTTTATTAGGTCGGATTTCACGCAAATCGAATATTATATTTGTATTAATATGTGTTTATGTTTGTAGGTATGTATACAGGGTGTCCCAAAAGTCTTGGTATGGGCAAATACTTCTACTAGTACCGAGATAAACCTACTTAATTCGGATTTTCAGTAAATCGACTATATTTCTATTTAAACGTGTGGGTGTTAGTGTAAATGTATACAGGTTGTCCAAAAGGTCTTGGTATGGGCCAATACTCCTATTATTACTTAGATAAACTTTATTAGGTCGGATTTCACGCAATTCGAATACATTTGTATTAATATGTGTTTATGTTTGTATGTATGTATACAGGGTGCCCGAAAAGTTTTTTGTTGGCAAAAATAGTTTCTACGTGTGGTGTTTGTATGTGTGTAGCGACACGGTTACGAAGGGCGGTCTATTCTGCATCATCAGTCCGAAGGAGTGTGATATCTTCCTTAATACATGCTCTAGAAACACGAAACTTTCAGGGCATGACAATGATGATATTACCGACATTATGGAGCCCCCTTTCAGTGCATGACAATTATGATATTACCGACTTTATAGAGCCCCCTCGAGGGGCGATTAGGCGGTCTACGCATACTAGTTTCTTACCGTCCCCATTGGGTGTTGCCCCTCACTCCTGAGCATCGACGCAATCCACTGCAATGGTGCAGAGACAGACTACAATGGAACGATGAATGGAACAGAGTGGTCTTTAGCGAAGAATCCCTCTTTTGTTTGGGTATGCATAATGGTCGTGCAAGGGTAAGAAGGCGACGTGGTGAAAGACGTGATCCACAGTTTGACACGGAGAGGCATGTTCATCATGCCGTGGGGGTAATGGTATTTGGTAGCAGGACACCTCTAGTCTTCATTAGAGGTAACATGACAGCGCGCCGTTACATTAAGGAAGTAGTGGAACCACATGTCCTTGCATACCTTGAAACCCTCCAGAACCCTAGTTTTCAACAAGATAACGCCAGACCGCATGTAGCTAGACAAGCCCTGGACTTCATGAACCAACACCACATTAACCGCTTACCATGGCCACCAAGATCACCTGATCTGTCACCGATCGAACATGTGTGGGACATCATTGGTCGCAAGTTGTTAAACTTACAGCACCCCCTCAGACTCTGGCAGCACTTAGACATGAGGTAGAGGTAGCCTGGAATGAGATACCCCAAGACGAGATAGACCATCTTATCAGAACAATGTCCAGGCTTATCAATGAGTGTATTAAGAAACCGAGGATATTCGACACATTATTGAACTTAAGTCCATTGGTGTTTATCGGATTTGGCTGGAAACCTAATCAATTATTAACCATTGTCTACTAAACATGTAAGCCAAAAATTATTAAAATATATTAAATATAAATGGGTGTTTACCTTTCTTTGTCACTTAGTATAACAATGGAAATGATTTTTGGAAACGAAATTCCCAAAAATGTTTGGTATACAAAATTTATTTAATATAATTATTTTTTTAATGGGGCTTCATGAGATAGAGACCTACATTATATATATATATATATATATATATATATATATATATATATATATATATATATATATATATATATATATAGTATTGTTTTTCCTGACCGTTTAATTATAATATATGGTTTTATTTTTCCATGGGGTTGCGGTCAAAATGTTTACATTAAAATAATAGTCATCTTTGACGTTTCGGTTTATTGACTGACTAAACCATCATCAGAAAGTTAACTACAAATTTTTAAAAAGAACTTATTTTATCAGGTTTACTAATAATAACACAAATAGACATACCTTTTAACAATGATGAACAATCTTAGCACTAATACTACTACATTTTAACAACCATGTACTCTCTACGAGACACAGAGTTAAACTATTATTTACTAACTTGCCTTAACAACCAAATTTGCATCGTACCTTTTAGAAGGTATAATGGATGGAAAATCCACTATAGGTACAAAATGTTTTGTGAATAATGCAAAAATTTTATTTTTATGACCTAATTAGGCCTCCATAAACTGAACTTAAATTTTCGGTATCTGACCTGAAATTGATGGTGTTATTGGTTTTTTTAATATGAATCATTTCTTTAATATTCCTTTTTTTGTTATTCGATTCAAACTCTAAAATTTGAACATTATTGAAATTGAAATTATGTAGTTCGTCAAGAGCATGTTTGGATAGGGCTGTGGGGTTATGGTTGGTATTACGCAGGCTATTCTTATGTTCTTTTATTCGGTTTTTTAAATGTTGTTTTGTTTGTCCTATATATGTTTTTGGACAATCAGAACAGTCAATTTTATATATTAGATTTGTCTGAAATTCTTTAGGTGTTTTTGGTTTTAAATGTGTAAATAATTTATTAGTACTATTGTTTGGTTTTTCGGCGATATTTATGTTGTATGGTTTAAGGACTTTTTTAATTTTTTGATTTATAAGGGGTATGTGCGGTAATGAAATATAATTACTTTCGGTGTTCTGAGTTTCGCGATTTGTGGAGTTATTGTATATTTTATTAATCCGGTTTTTAATGATCGGTTCACAGAAGTGTTTGGGGTAATTATTTTTTTGTAAAACGTCTCTAACTTTTCTAAGATTTTGTGGTCTATTTATCGGATTAGTTAATATGACAGCCCTATCAACTAGTGAATTGACTACGCTTTTTTTATATTTAATAGGTGTGTATGAATTAAAATTGAGATATCTGCCTGACCATACAGGTTTTGTGTACCAGTTTGTCTCGATGTTGCCTTCTATGTCGTAAGAAATATTAATGTCTAAAAAATTTTTTATAGATTTGTTTTTTTCTTTTTCATGAGTGAATTTGAGTCTATTATGGAAGTTGTTAAATTTATCCAGGGTGTATTGAATTTTATTTTCCGGTATACAAAGGATACAGTCATCGACGTCGATGACTGTATCCTTTGTATACCGGAAAATAAAATTCAATACACCCTGGATAAATTTAACAACTTCCATAATAGACTCAAATTCACTCATGAAAAAGAAAAAAACAAATCTATAAATTTTTTAGACATTAATATTTCTTACGACATAGAAGGCAACATCGAGACAAACTGGTACACAAAACCTGTATGGTCAGGCAGATATCTCAATTTTAATTCATACACACCTATTAAATATAAAAAAAGCGTAGTCAATTCACTAGTTGATAGGGCTGTCATATTAACTAATCCGATAAATAGACCACAAAATCTTAGAAAAGTTAGAGACGTTTTACAAAAAAATAATTACCCCAAACACTTCTGTGAACCGATCATTAAAAACCGGATTAATAAAATATACAATAACTCCACAAATCGCGAAACTCAGAACACCGAAAGTAATTATATTTCATTACCGCACATACCCCTTATAAATCAAAAAATTAAAAAAGTCCTTAAACCATACAACATAAATATCGCCGAAAAACCAAACAATAGTACTAATAAATTATTTACACATTTAAAACCAAAAACACCTAAAGAATTTCAGACAAATCTAATATATAAAATTGACTGTTCTGATTGTCCAAAAACATATATAGGACAAACAAAACAACATTTAAAAAACCGAATAAAAGAACATAAGAATAGCCTGCGTAATACCAACCATAACCCCACAGCCCTATCCAAACATGCTCTTGACGAACTACATAATTTCAATTTCAATAATGTTCAAATTTTAGAGTTTGAATCGAATAACAAAAAAAGGAATATTAAAGAAATGATTCATATTAAAAAAACCAATAACACCATCAATTTCAGGTCAGATACCGAAAATTTAAGTTCAGTTTATGGAGGCCTAATTAGGTCATAAAAATAAAATTTTTGCATTATTCACAAAACATTTTGTACCTATAGTGGATTTTCCATCCATTATACCTTCTAAAAGGTACGATGCAAATTTGGTTGTTAAGGCAAGTTAGTAAATAATAGTTTAACTCTGTGTCTCGTAGAGAGTACATGGTTGTTAAAATGTAGTAGTATTAGTGCTAAGATTGTTCATCATTGTTAAAAGGTATGTCTATTTGTGTTATTATTAGTAAACCTGATAAAATAAGTTCTTTTTAAAAATTTGTAGTTAACTTTCTGATGATGGTTTAGTCAGTCAATAAACCGAAACGTCAAAGATGACTATTGTTTTAATGTAAACATTTTGACCGCAACCCCATGGAAAAATAAAACCATATATATATATATATATATATATATATATATATATATATATATATATATATATATATATATATATATATATATATATATATATATATATATATATATATATGGGGAAACTGTCAGTATGGTAGTGCTCGACACGTGTTTCGTGCTAGCACTCATCAGTCGCACATAACCAAGTTATAGGATGGGAAACTTGGAAGTTGAAAAACACAAAGAGTTCACAGACCAGGGACCTGCTAGCACATTTGTGGTTGTGTTTTGTCAGGAGACCCAGGGATTTCCGCGCAACACCTAACATCACCACGGAGGCTGCAATAGCACCTGCGTGAAACCTCTACCCCAGGGAATATAAGAATATAGAGAAATGAAGAAATATCGACAGGAAACTTTATAAATATTCATTAGTGCTAATAAGCACGAAACACGTGTCGAGCACTACCATACTGACAGTTTCCCCGATATTTTCTTAACCTTTTTCTTATAAAGTTTCCTGTCGATATTTCTTCATTTCTCTCGCTCTATATATATATATATATATATATATATATATATATATATATATATACCGGGTCATTCTCAAAATATTTTTTTATACTGTTTGGTAAATGACCTTGAAAACTTTAAGGTCTTTGGAGTCCTGCGGTATCAAATTAATCGTAATAAAATGCTCTTTTTTCCTAACCGTTGAGCCACCATGTTGCCATTTAAAAAAAAATGAGTAACACAAATTTAAAAATTAAATTTTACACAGCAGATAGGTTTTGACCGAAAACAGTAAAGTTGTATTTTTCCAAAGATATTAGGACTGAAATTAGTGTTTTGAACATATTCATAGCCCTTTAGATAAAAAAATAAAAAATAAATTTTTCGTGACCAAAAGTGACAAGTGACCCATAGTTGTATTTAGAATGTCATATGGAGTCAAAAAAAAATATATATCAGGTGTCGCATTTAAAAATCGAAAATTTATGTCACTTCCGGTTAAACCGGAAATTCCATAAAATTGAGTCACCTGTCAAAATATGCAGTTGTATATCGTATACAAATCCTCCAAATTTCATTCCATTATCTTAAAAAACAAAAAGGGTATAGGGGCGAGCCACCTTCCGCGGACACCCGGTATATAACGATACGTCAGGGATAGGAAACAAGCAACAAGTTTTCGAGGCCATTCACATTTTTTAAATATTTGGGGATTTTTTTGAGCGTAAGCCGCATACAACAAAAACATTTCTCCAAAGAATGTCGGTCAGCTCTTTCGTCGTTACGTCTTTATAGTGCTGTGTCGGTCAGTGAGTACATCAATATTCATTTAAATAAAATAATGTTTTGTCGTGTCTTTGCGGGTGCCTAAGGTGTCGCTTTGTGTCTAACAATATGGATCAGTCTTAAACTAAGAAAATGATTGTTAGCCATACCTGACAATATTCCACAAAATATCTCGACAAGCAATCCTAGCCCATATCCTTTGTATCCAGAATGTTCTTCAGTTCCTCCTAGAGGCATTAACTTTGCACAGTTATATGCTATAGTGGGATTAGTTTCTGGAATTCCTTCATTGTTTAGGGCCCATCCCTCTGGAATTAGCTCTTGTTTTCGTTGTGCAATTTCAATCTAATTAAAGACAACTTTCATTTTGGTTCGAGAATAAAAAAGTTGTAAAAACAGAAAAAGGTGCATTAAAATACGGGGAAGATTTACTAACGTCTAAATGCAAAAGGATAAGTTCCTGCTAAGATCTTACAAAGACATTCACTAATTTTGACAATTTTATAGGTCTAAAGTGAGTATTATGGGTTCTATTCACAGAAAACACTTCTATGCTATTTTCAAAAATTGTATTATGTTTGACCACTGTCACATTAAATTTATATATATATATATATATATATATATATATATATATATATATATATATATATATATATATATATATATATATATATATATATATATATATATATTAAAGTTGATATTGTCTCAACAAAACATTATCGAAATAACCAAAAAGAAAAAAGATTGCTTTAAATATAGACTTATTATTCGAGTTCAAAAGTATTTCTACTTCTTTGAAAACACTATTACCATTATTTCAATGACCAAAATACTATTGAAAACCAATACATTTCTATTACTCCTTGAAGTGTAGAATTGTTAGAGCCAGAAATGAAACTATTTGATGTAAATACTTAAATATAATTGGGCGAAAAATATGAGATGTGATTCAAATTACAATATATTGTATTAAACGAACAAGAACTACAGTTTAAACAAAAAATGTAAAAATTAAGTCGATAATCCTTATATCATTTCAATTAAAATAAACACTCCGATAAAACATTAAGGTATTAGAGAAATAATAATAATAATTCAGTGGGTTCTATTGTTGGCTGAAATATTACTTTGTGCTGTTGCAGTTAGTTTTTGTACCTTGAATCGTCGTTTAAGCTTGCAACCTGTTTGGTTATGTTATTATTTTGTATGTTGGCTTGTACAACTAAGTATACCTCAAAAATACTAGATCTTTTACAGTATTGGCGACTGGAGGAATTCATTACAATGTTTTATGGTAAGTAAAACAGATCTAAAAGCCTTTGCAATAATAAGTGTCTTTATTTGTAAATCTCTCTTGACTAGTCTATTATAAGACTGTTTACTCAGCCGATACGTATTGTTAAAAAAACTGTTAACATTGAATATGATCTCAAGCTTATTGTTGTATTTGTATTGTGTAGACATGGTTTCCACCAAAACTAGCTATAAATTTAGAAGATTCGAATGCTGTGGTAAGCGTCAAATTTGTTCCATCTTGCAGCCTGTACCCCAAAGAAAATATAATACTGTACCCATACAAGCCAAAAGTTTTGCAAAGAAGCAGAATCGTATGTTTTGAGTGAAATAGATATACGGAGATATACAGTGTTCGTGTCAAAAACTGGTGTTAGAAAAGTGTATTTCAGTTATATTTAAATTTTGACAGAATGTCTAAACAATGTATGTATGTATGTTTAATACTAGGTAAATACAAATTATTTTAAAATAATACGTGTTCTATTTGTTTCAAGTAGTAGTATAATTGATGTAATGGAAATCATTCATTTTATTAAATAAGATAGTATTGTTCTTCAAAATACATATACGGGTGGCCCTGGATGGGGTTACCTATACCACAAATGGACCTAATTTTTAATTTTTCGACAAAAAGTTGTTCTTAAAAAATAATTTTGCTTGTAAAAAAATACAATTTGTGGTAAGGAAATTTAGCTTTTGTATACAGGGAGGTCAAAATTATCAATTTTACCTACGAGTAGACTGTCTTTATTTTTCGTTTTTTAAAAAAATGCCATTGGGAAATGTTATTAATAATTACTTTCTTAGTCATAATCCAAGAATTTAGAAAAGGCTTGTTTAAATCGATCATCTTCCATGCCTCAGTTTCTTCCGAATTTAAGGAATACTATAACCAAAATACCTGTTTAGTACTACAAAAGTTTATAGAGGTTGGCGGCTGTCATACTGAATAAAAACTAACTTAACTAAAAAATAAAACGTTTAGGTAGTTGAATTAACTAATAGAATTTTTTGTTTTAGAAAAATAAAAAGTTTTTCTGAAATTTTTGGATCATCACTAAAAAATAAATTCTAAGTAACTTTTTAAAGCGGCATTTTTCTTTAAAATGAAGAATAAAAGTAGTTTACTCTTCGATTAAGTTTATATTTTTGAAACTTTTGATCCCCCTGTATACAGAAACGATTTTTTACGTAAATCGCATTTATTTTACAAGCAAAATTTTTTATAAAGAATAACTTTTTGCTGAGAAATTAAAAATTAAGTTCATTTGTGGTATAGGTTCCAGAGACAGTATATTTTAATTTAAACAAAAATGTTTTTTTTCTATTAGAATTAATTACTGTTGTAATTGAAATAATAATAATAAGTATTTCGATTAAATAAAACGTGTATTCTTACAAATAAACTTTTACTGAAAACTATGATATATTTCGTATTGCAATAATAAAACTGTAGATTAGTTTTAATGGCACTAGTGATACAACGAATAAAAAACGGCCCTGTTTTAGGTTTTTAAAGCAAAAAATACAAATCCTCCAGGTCTTTTTTTAAAACACGATTTTTTTAACAACTTTAAAACTGTATTAAAATAAAAGAAAAAATCGATGTTTTTCGATACATCGAAAACATCGATATATCGGTAATAATCGGTATCGGCATCGATGGATTTTGACTCGATGTTTTATAACATCGATGGTAGGATTGGTTGGCTAGATCGATGTATCGAAATATTGATGTTTTTGAAAATGCATCGATGAACATTTTTTAAAAGTTAATTAACTACTCAAATTAGATTTTTAGTTTTAAAACAGTTTTTTTAGAAACCTTCGAGGGGTAAATATCTGACCAAAATTTTGTACACCATAAATCCTTTTTGGCAAATAAATCCCCATAAATCCCGTTAACTCAGCAATAATGTCTGTAAATCCCCAATAATTCCTGTAAATCCTCAATACATCCTCATAAATTACCATAAATCACTATAAATCCTCATAAATCCTCATAAATCCTCATAAATCCTCATAAATCCCTATAAATCATTGGATGTATAAACAATAAATCCGTTTTTACCTTATAGTGCTCAAAATTAGTTTTGTGCATTTTTATCGGTCATTGCCCGAATTCGAGTATTGAGCGTAACGAATATAATTATTAACATTTACCTAATACCTATAACCTAATAGTTGGGGTACGACTGTTAATAATGATAATAAGACATGGTTAAAGATTTCAATTTTTTTATTAAGACAGGAACACTACAAGACCAAGCTCATACATTAATTATACATAAATATAAACTAATTATATTTTAGCTTTTTATTGGTGTAAGCGATATCAATCTGAGTTAATACATCTTCATTAATGTTGAAAATATTCGATTGGTTCTCCCTTAATGGTATAGGACATACTGTGTTTCTACATTTGATCTGTCTTGTTTCCCAGGCCATTTAAATTCGCATCTATTTCTTTTGTTTTGTTTCAAAAATGTCATTTCGATTATTGGATTATCGGCAGTATCATTAACAGTTTGGACACGTTTTCCAACAAACCAGCCTTCGTCATAATAAACTGCATAGAAATTATTTATCTCTACTGAAATTGACAACGATGAACTACAGGGATATATGCAATTATTTTGCTCAATTCCCTCTTCAATTCCTTTAATTTCCATCTCAAAATCCGAGTTAATATCACATTCTGAGAACGTTTCTGTGTCTGTACTGTCATCATATTTAACTATTGTATGATCTGCAGAACTATCCGAACTCTCTGATTGAATTACGATGTCTCTATTACTCTTTCTTTTTCTGGATTTTCTTTTGGACTTTATTAACTTTTGCCGATTGTTCTGTTGACTACCAATTAGGCCTCCAGTCTTTTCGGGTCTTTCTGTAGTTTTTATGACAAAGCGTTTGAATCTGTCCGTACTAACCCTATTCTTAGTTTCCTCCAGAAGTCAGCAGAGCGAAGACTTTCTAATTATTTTTGATTTCTTACCAACAGAGACTCGGACATATGGACCTTCTTCAACTGTTTCATTCGCTATTTTTTGGTCATAGTTTCTCATAATTAAGTTATCGATAACTCTAACACGGGATATATCGCATAAATCCTTATACAAGTTACTGTTTGGATTGTTCAAGTCATCACCATCAATTTCCTCAGTGTCTATTGGTAGGGACGTAAAATGTTGGAATTGATTAGGCGGAGTATTGACTGATTTATCACTGTTTGTGTCAATCATGTTGTCGTCTATTTGTACATCTTCTTCATCTTCTAGACTTTCGTCTTTTATGGGGTCTTT
Organism: Philopedon plagiatum; assembly: GCA_963971165.1. Lineage (NCBI taxonomy): Eukaryota > Metazoa > Arthropoda > Insecta > Coleoptera > Curculionidae > Philopedon > Philopedon plagiatum. The sequence continues at coordinate 38,331,638 of OZ020197.1, read as the reverse complement.
TATCAGTGGAATTGCGGCATAATACAAACCGTCCTCTTTGACAGAAATGCCGAGTTCTCGCATACTCGTCAGTGCATCTTGCAGTGCACTCGCCACTGCGTCGGCTATCATAGTATCTGAAAGCTCTTTCAAATCTGTAACTGGCATCGAATTAACTTCAATAATTTTATCTTGCCTTTTCTGTTCCCTTGGAAACACAATGACATCTTTCAGATCGTGCATAATATTATTCACTGTCTTAATTCTATCTAAGCGCCTCATAATATCTTTAACACTAAAGTTAACAACCGTTGAATATGTGGAGGTCATGGATCTTGTAGTCCTAAATGTCTGTTCACAATTCTGGCTTCCAAAAAGTATGGGCAGAAACATGTCGCTTGATAGAAGTGGATCATTACGAATCTTTGTAATAAGATTAATCAGGGAATGTGCATTTAATTCTATACAAGTATAACAGTTTGACGAAATAAAATGCTCTCGGATTTTATATTTGTTTGTTGTTAGCCACTGGCGCCAAATTCTAAGAAAGAAAACGCAATACCAAATTGAGTAAATTCGATTTCTGGCATCCATTTTGGGGTCTAAATACGAATCAATAACTAGACGCATCAACTTTAAAAAAGCAACAGTGCCTGCATTCTCTGGAGCTTGCTCTAACAGGCTAATCACGTTACTTGAACATAATTTCTCTGCGGCTTTAAAATTCATCTTATCTTCTAATTTTAGGTCAGAATTTGTTAACAAGTGTTGGTCCTTGGAGTGCCCTGCAATTAGTTGCTCCTAATGTTTAGCCGTTGCAAAGAAATTACCAAACCTTAACGTGACTTTAGAGTTAAGCAATCTGGTTCGTAACTTGGTGGCTATATGTACCGTGTCCTGAACATAAGAAGTGCAATCTTCTGCATCGTAATTTGCTTGAAACCACCTCCATTCGGGTCGTGATAAACTTCCTGCACAGGATAATTGAGCACCTTGCCGCATTGCCTTCAAAAGACGTGTATCTCCATCAGACCCAAAACCCAATACATTAATGCCTCGGTTTTTAAAGTTTAATTTTATATATTGCCACCTTTTCGTAACATCATCCGCAGTAAACCTGTTATCCGTGCCGAAAACTGCAAGACAATATCCCGGCGCGGCTGGTGATATAGGTTGGGCCATAATAACATAGGCATAATTTGATCTTATACCGTTCTGAAAGTGGTCCTGTATTGCTTTTGCAGATGTTGCTAAAAACGAGTCTGTGGCAGGCATGCCATTGACTAATGGCATAGTGAATCCTACCAACTTATTGGTCCTTGAGTCATATTCAATCTTACTGGTTACTCTAGTTGCGTCCTCGCTAATCCACAGGACCTTAGGTAAATTCCTCTGCTCAATAAACGCACAAATACCATCTAAGTCAAAAAACCCTTCCTCTATGTTAAAAGAATGTTTTGTAACAAATTTATTTAAACAGCTGATGGATGGTAAAGTGCTCCTCATATTTTCGTAAAGCGTTTCATATAGTAGCCTCCCGCCTATGTAAAATAAGTATAACGAGAAGCATTTAATTGGGTCATTATACGTATTCCTATATTTTGACTGGCTTGCGTTTTTGGAAGAAAGATCAAACAACCAGCGCAAAAGTTGGCCTGGTGAGTTAGTATCATCTTGATCGCTGGCTTTTTGTAAATTATCCTCGAAATTGACTAAAACGCTTTGTAGTTGCAAGCCCATTTCATCGTTTTATTCGATGATATTCTTAGTGAAATTGCAAACCTCATCAATAACAGAAAAGTACGAAGTGATGCAGGTTTGGTTATACCCCGTACTGGTAATTTGGTTCAGTCGTTTGCGCTTAGCCCTTTCTGATCTTTGATACTTGGGAGTTGACCATTTAGACTCCCACTCGGACTCCCACTTAGATGAAGTCGGCGACGAAGACTGAATCATATTTACGTTATTGGGGGACTCTGTGAGAAGATTTAGGCTTTGGTTACTCTGAATATATTCCCCAACGTCAGAATTATCTTCATCTATACTCGAGGATATACTCTTATAAGTTTCGTAACCTTCGCGAATAACTCGGTTGGATAAAATATTTATTTTCGATGCATTTACAACTTCAGCTTTAATAGGAGAGGTTATGGCTGTTGGGGATTTTTCGATAACAGCAGACGTAAGAATCACATTCTCTGCTTTCTTTGGTTTTCCATCATCTTCAGCGTTTATATTTACGCCTTCCTTCTTTTTACCATTGATATTATTTTGTTTGAGAAAGCTAATCAACAGGTTTTGTTGATTTGATTTTCCTTGCAATAAGACGTTGACCGTACCGTTGGTTGTGTGCAGTATCAGGTTGTCTCAAGTGTGTAATTAGATGCTTGTAAAAATTCCCATACAGCCATCTCAGTGCTAGATTTTCTTTTCTTGAGGCTTTCAAAATTTTGTGCGATGTTTCACAGAAACATCGCATTATACAGCATAATTCATTCCGCTGACCATACTTTGTTTCAAATATAATTCGTACATAGTTCTCTTTCAACGTATTCCAGGCATCATAATTTGAACACTTACCCTTTAACCAATTTTTGACAGTGATCGAAACATGGCGATTCTCATTCATGAAGTCAATTATTTTATCCTGAGAACTCCCTGAAAATTAAATTGACGTTATTTATTTATAAATTACCTAAGAGGAACTTATACCTTCATGACCTCGGCCTTTCCTTTGAATTAACAAGGCTTCTCCCGGAACTTCTTTGTTGCTGGATGTTCGGCCAGTCGATATGCTGTTATTTGTAGACGCCAATGCATTATTTTGTCGACAATATTTTTTGTTTTTGAAGAAGTCAACTATAAGAAATATTGTCTTTTTCTGCCCTGGCACAAACTTAAAGGATTCTTTTTTCTGACGAAATAACCCATAGTAGGATCCATATTCTTTTTCGTCAATCACCAACGACGCTGTTTCGCGCATGAAGTGTTCCATATCAAGAACATCTTCATCGCAAATATTTCCAAGTACCAACGGATTATTGAAACCGTTAATCAATAGAACATTTTTTATCACGGGCGAAATGACAATATTCAAAGCATTTGCCACCTCATCAAAAATGTCCTCCGACTCCTCCGCTCGGTCCTCCATTAATTGTTGTATCTTTAAATACAGCCAGCGATATTCTTGAATCCTCAATCGCGAAAGTAAAATTCTAATTAATAATAGACCACAAATTTTTAGATCAGCGTTAAAAGGTGAGGTGAGGAGTTGTGAAATACGTTCTCGGACAGGTTTGCTCAGTTTTAGGTTTCAGCAGTATTTTTTCAAAATTTTTTATCTATCTTTGTTGAGTTTTTTACTGCGACTGCACGATTCGTGTTGGTATAAAATTTTATCAACACTGCATCCAACTGACATTTTATTAAATAAGATACTGATGAAACCGAAAACTGAGCAAACCTGTCCGAGAACGTTATTACTACCTGACAAGGAAGTAGACCTTCTGTGTTATTACTACCTGACAGTAAAAAACTCAACAAAGATAGATAAAAAAAATTTGAAAAAATACTGCTGAAACCGAGGCTGAAACCTAAAACTGAGCAAACATGTCCGAGAACGTATTTCACAACTCCTCACCTCACCTTTTAACGCTGATCTAAAAATTTGTGAGAAGAACAACTTGTAAATTTGGAGTGTTATTTATACAGATATATAAATTATAAAGGTTGCCAAAATTTTGTCGGCGGATCTTAGCTACTAACTATGCACTAAAATCCGTCGAAAGGCGGAAAATGAATTATCAACCATTGCGTTCCGCCGCACTATAATTTTTACGGCGGATAAGTTCTTATTATTTGCATGAGTCCGCCTTGCGGCGGAATTCTAAGTCTAACTGTAACCTACCGCCGGCGGACATATAGCCACTACGTATAACGAAACCACTTTGAGCACCGAAGCCGGAAGCACGATGTTATACCAATCAAACCCTTTTATGTTCCTTGCGTAAATTTGATGAATTCGAAAAGACATGAAGCTACGAAAGCGGAAAATAGGAAGAGAGACTTTTCTCTACTGCCATAGGTCTATAAAGGATGTTAAAATGCATAGGGACTCGGAGTTGCCCAGCCAGAATTTCGAAACCACTTTCACATACGAAAAAAGCCGGCGAAAAAGCTACCTCCTTACAAAATTTCAACCGGCATAAAAAATGTTGGAGAAAATCTTCACCAGCTCGTAGACTATTAACCTCTATTAACAGTACATGTACTTGTCTTTGTGGATAGAATGTCTTAAAAACATTTTGAAAAATAATTGTGCCACAATGTTAGGTTATGTCGGTCCAGAGACGGTTAATTTAGATTTAATATAGGATTTAATTATGTGTAATACGATATCGCCAAGAAGGGATAAATATAACATTAAACTTACCTCGGAATTCACCGTTTAATTTGCATTAATCCACCAAAAACAAAAGCAAAATAATATTTGGCTCGCTATGTTGCCGGTATGGGGGTATGCTTAGACAAGGAAAGAGAGGGGACTGGTAACACTCATTTAAGCTAACGCATGGCAAGTGTGACCAAAATTCGAGACGACGCCATTTTTTGGTGCCAAACATTGCCGGTGACATCAAAGATATTTTGTGGTGTTTCGAACAGAATTTTGATTAAAGACGACTACATTTTAGTAATTTATGATGGTGGGTTGTACTGCTTATGGCTGCAAAAGCCGAAACGAGAGAAATGAGCCTGGAATTACCTTTCACAGGTAAAAAGTTAAATGTTACATAGTTGCAAGACAAACAATTTTCGAAATATTTTTGTTATGAGATAATTTATCAACGCAATTCGAATATGATGATTTAGGCATTTTCAAAACAGACTATGTATGTTTATTTGAACAATGTGCTTGAATGTTTTCATTCATTATCAACTCATTAAAGATATAAATTATGATAATGGCAAGATTTTTTCCAGTGGCGGGTATGTTTTTATTCGGAAAAAATATTATAATATTTCATTAACTTTGTGTGCGTAAATTAGTCAGTACAGCAGGTTTGTTTTTTTAAATATATAATTTATTTGTTTTGTTGTAGATTCCTCATGAACGATCCCAGAAGACTTGCTCTTTGGGTTAAAAAAATGCATGTTGCAGACTGGAGTCCTAGAAAAATGATAAAATTTCTTCAAAGCACTTTGACTGGAATTTATTTTATAGTATTGGTGAAAAAACTTGTCTGTTACATGATGCAGTACCTACAGTATTTGAGGAACTGCCTAAATATCTCCAGGAAATGTCACAAACAAAGCAAGTAAGTCAGACTTTACACAACATTTTGTAATATTATTTTGTAATATAGGTACCTAGTGTAGGTATCATATGCTAGAAATAAGCTAATTAAATGTATTGTTGTAGGCAAGAAATTGGAGGCGTTCCTGTTCTGTTTCTGTTGTGCCAGCCAGGGATAGTAAGGCCGGTAATGTGGAACAAAACTTAGATGAAACACCATGAAAAAAACAGCTTAGAAGACGGTTTTTCCAAGCAGTACAACTACCTTCCAAGCAATATAAAGTCTTTGAATAGTTAGACATTTGCTGACTGACAGGGCTTCTTATTCTGTTGCTGAATTTTATGATGACTCATTTTAATTTTTTTACACCTATATGATTATATCGAGTTTTAAAATTATGTGTATTGTTTGTATACCTTGTTGAGTTTGTCTTTTATTAGTGTTGGTCTGCTTATATACTTTATTTAGATATTTGTTTATATATATTTATTTGTAATGAAATACTAGTATGTAGGATCATGTATCATATAGGAACTACCTTCTTGCTTTGTCTATAAGATGTAAGTCTTCTGGCAATAAAGCTTATTTCAATTTGAATTTGAAAAGCAGAATAACTTTACACAACTTTTGTATTATGTAAATATTTATTTTTGTATCAGTTTATTAGGCGTACTTAATATTTATTGTTTCTAAATTTGTTTGCCTATGTACAGGGTCTTCCAACGAGGACTGAACAGGGGCTAATTTTTGAGCTTCCTTGTATTTAAAGAAAAATCTAAAATAGCCAATCGATGTACTTTTTCCTGCAGAATTCAAAAATGAAACCAAAAATTTATTTGAACTAGAAACAAAAGAGTTACGCTATGGATAAGGTGTTTTTTAAATGGAACATAGCTTTTTTTATAGGATTTTCGGAACGAGTGATTTTTTTTATGTCCGTTCTGATTAAAATATTTAATATTGTGACAGCTATTTTTATTAAATTTTAATGTTTTATCCAGTATAATTTAACTTCAACCTGTTTGAAACATACACTAGGTGATAAAGGTAAAATCACCTTGAAATCTTTCAAAGTCAAAAAATTTGACAAATTTAGTATAATATTGCCGAAATGAAATATTCATGAGATGAGGGATTGCAGATTGTTATCTCGTTCTACAAATGCCAAGAAAATGCAAGAGAAGCAAGGAGAAGATTTATTGCAAATTTTCACATTCATATTTCTGTGAAAATTTGCAATAAATCTTCTCCTTGCTTCTCTTGCATTTTCTTGGCATTTGTAGAACAAGATAACAATCTGCAATTTCTCATCTAATGAATATTTCATTTCGGCAATATTATAGTTTTGTCAAATTTTTTGACTTTGAAGGATTTCAAGGTGATTTTACCTTTATTACCTAGTGTATGTTTCAAACAGGTTGAAGTTAAATTATACTGGATAAAACATTAAAATTTAATAAAAATAGCTGTCACAATATTAAATATTTTAATCAGAACGGACATAAAAAAAATCACTCGTTCCGAAAATCGTATAAAAAAAGCTATGTTCCATTTAAAAAACACCTTATCAATAGCGTAACTCTTTTGTTTCTGGTTCAAATAAATTTTTGCTTTCATTTTTGAATTCTGCAGGAAAAAGTACATCGATTGGCTATTTTAGATTTTTCTTTAAATACAAGGAAGCTCAAAAATGAGCCCCTGTTCAGTCCTCGTTGGAAGACCCTGTACCTATATAGTTAGTTTTAATAACTTTTCAGAATTGTTATTATTATTATATTACATATATTTTTTTAAATATACTTGAGAACAATTAAAATTGAAGGAGTACATTGGATCTATTGATTTTCTCCACATTTAACAAACCAAAAATAAATTATTACTATAAGTCGTTTTATTCGTTTTGGTAAAAGTCTACAATCGCCTCTCATGATACGCCGCCGTAGCCTGGTGCTGGATCACGATGCATTGAGTTCTGCGCGATTTTGACACTAATGATAGTGGCCATGTGATGGATTGTTTGTTTTGTTTGAGTAGTCATGTGACTTTGACACGTAGAATAGAATTCTATGTGGCGTGATCCGGGGTCTGGTGTCAGATGGCTTCATATCCGTAGCATGTATTACCCGTCCTCTCTCTTTCCTCGTCTAAGCTAATAATAATATGTAAGTGTATTTCGATTTTTTCTTTGGTACAGTATGGTTTCTGTTATGAAATTACAAAAATAAATGCATAATTTTAAAAAAATCCAGTATAACATTGTTTTATTTTATAGCACTATTTTAAATATTCTATTTCATACAGTTTTTGCAGCAAGAAGGAAAAAAATTAAATTAATTTACAAAACCTCTAGTTACGCCATTGAACGGATCGGTCTGGTGTCGGATGGTCACACTTCATGTCAAATAGTTACGCGTCCCCTCTCTTTCCTTGTCTAAGGGGGTATGGCTAACCAGAAGATATGTTACGCGCACGCGCATGACATAAACAGCTGACTTAAATCCTCCGTAAATCCCCAATAAATCACCGTAAATCATCGTAACTCCTCGATAAATCACCGTAAATCCTCTTAAATTGTCGTAAATCCTCATAAATCCTCGTAAATCCATAGTAAATCACTGTAATTCCTTCAGGCTGTACACCATAAATCACCAGATACTTACCCCTCGGAAACCTTTAAATATTTGAGGTTATGCTATATATAACGTCAATCACATCTAGTGGCAGTTTTTTGTTCTTTTACTTATTGGTTGCTGTTATTGTTATTGTCAATGTTGCCATCAAAATCAACATCTAGCTAGCGCAAAATTAAAATGTTTTACTCTAAAACGCAAAATTAAAATTTCTTGCTCTAAAGCGCAAAATATCGGTCATCTCAGCGAAGAAGCCTTCTTTCTATTGTAATTGTAGAAAAATATCTTTATTATAACTAAAATCATTTCTAGTATCAAAACAATTTATTTACATACAAAATATAGCACAAAAACATTATAAAAAATAATTAGCCATTATTAAAGAAAAACAAAATAAAACAAACGTAAAACACACAGGTTATTAAAACTAAAAAAAACATATTTTGTTAATAAAGATAGATTATTTAAACACCGAATATAACATAGCACAAAAACAACATGGTTGTATTTGCAATACAAAAATTAATTGATAAATTCGATACATCGACATACATTATATCGATGCTTTTCAGTCGATGTTTTTTCAACATCGATGAATTAAGGTCGATGTTTCTGCTATATCGATGGATCGAAATTCGATGCATCAATATTCGATGTATCGATGTAGTCTGAATTTTGTGCATCCCTAGTTGCCATTGGTGCCAGACTGAGTTCTTTATCGCGAATTAAGCTACTTTCAAATATAAATAATAAAACACTGAATACTGATATTATTGATATTATTATTTGTAAAAATCGCAATTCGCATATTGGGCGATTTTTAATTTTCACTGTTATTTTTTAAAAAGGAATTAAATTTTACGAAATCGAGTAAAAATATTTTAGTTTCTGGTTAAAATGATGAAATTTAAGATTCCTGTATAGTTTTTGTATTTCATTAACGGGAAGCAATAAAAAACAATTAAAAACAAAAAAAAGTTTTTTGTTGTCGTTTTTCCATTCCATTTAAAAAAAAACGCCTTTTTTACGTCACTAAATGTCACAAAACTAACAATTTTGTGTCAAAACCAAAATAACTTTCTAAAAATTTGAGCTACCTATGCAAAAAAATGGAGTAAATTTTGTGGAACGATCAATTTTTAAGGTACATACATATCCTCGATGATATATTTTCCCGCGATTGTTGTCTCATGATTTTTTTGTTATACGTATGAGTTATGACAAAAAAATTATTTTGTCTCATGATTTTTTTGTTGTATCATGTATGACAAAACAAATCATGAGACAAAAATCTCGGGAAAATATACCATCGTGGATATGTCTCTCTAACTTACACGCCAAAATAAATTTATTTACGGCTGTATCGATAATGAACACCCCTAACACAATAGTTCATTTTCATTTTAAAAAATTATAAACAAAGAGCAGTATCTAATCAAAAACTTAACCGGATGTCATAGTCATAATTATTTAAATGTCTAATCTGATTTTTAAGAAAAAAATCGATTATTGACTTTTTTCTTATACAATACATACAGTGTTGTAAACTACACGTGAACTATAGCATATTACAGCACTCGTGCTGTTACTACGACTCGTACTACAATCCCATTATCAAGCAGACTTATACCCTGGATGGCTAAAGAGCAAAGCATGTTTTAACAGAATCAAAATCATGCCCTTTGCATTCATCAAAAGACCGTCAAGAAAGACTAGAGAGAAAGGGACTATGTTTGGTTCTAGTCCAGGTGCCCTCCTACTATCGCAATTTCAGGGTCCCTTACCATCAGGCAGCCTTGCACCAAAGGTGACTGAAGAACATACCACGTTTAACCAGAATCAAAATCAGGCCTTTTGCATCCATCCAGAAACCGTCAAGAAAAACCTTAAGAGGAGGAAACTAATTCTGATTCTGGTTACGCTTTATGAGACACACTGGCTGAAGAACAGGTTATGTTTTACCAAAATCAAAGTCAGACACTTTACATTCATCTCACTCATTGCATTAGCGAATAATTTATTCCTTTGCATTTTAACTATATTACCCATAATTCGAAAGAACTTCCCAATATTCTTAACCCACTGGTTATGTATAATCAAAATAACATACTCGTATCAGCTGTGAAATTTTGGTTTGACATTAAGGACGAAAATTGATCACTCTGCTTTAAAACTGCTTTTAAAAGGTTTTAAAATTATTTTTGTCTATCATTAAAGTCGCCCATATGTTTACCAGCAGATAGCGACCAATTTTTTAAAAGGGTATTAGACACAGGAAAACAGCTTAGCTAATGTCATAGAAATACCAAAAACCTGGATGAATGGTAAGGTTTGTAAAATATTTTCATAAAATTTTGAACAAAATTGTAGCACTCTGTATATAACTATGTACCTCTATGGAGAGGTATCAGTCTTGGAATTAGCAAATAATATTTTATTAGGTATTATGCAAAAACTTGGAAAAAACCTAAAATTATAAAGTCAACAAACTGTACTAAATCAGTCGGTTCTTGTTACCGTTAGGTTTACTTTTTCTTAGTTTTACCACCGTCCATAGATATTCTTATTCTAATGGTTTTACTTGACTTTGAGTAATTCAATATACTAAACTAAGAATATTTTTAGATACCTTTCCAACAGCAACGGCCGTAGTAGCCATATCCAAAAGAAAACTATCTCCATTCAGGCCTGGAGCTCCTAATGCCATTGGATTTGTACCTAGGGCACACTATAATACAACGGAAAAGAAAATGTATTAGTAAGCTGAATTGTTCCTTACGCAAAATAATAATCGTTATACATTTTATAAGCAAATATCTTCTTTAGCACATTAGTTATTGCAATAACTAAAGGCTACTCGACGATGCCCTCGACGATAAAAAAATAGTTTCTTACAACTGTACTAAAATAAACATTTTAAAATCGGATTACGGTGCTTCCAATACCTCAACAAGTAAAATTTATTTATTTTTATAGGTTGCTGTAGAAGAATGTTGGTAGTTTCAATGTTATTCTAAGAACCTTAAAATTTTCCACGGTTTTTAAAATAAAGTTTGGAAACCGTTTTTAAAGAAACATTACAAGATAGGAATTCGGCTTCCATCAAGCTAGTAAGAGCTTAATGGCAGCCGGCTCCTTAATTGAAATAAAATACGACAGTATGTTAGTCGTGGAAAAAAGATTATGTTGTTTCTTGTCCACGAATAAGCGGATATCCTGTCATTTAAAAATACGTCTGATTGCTATAGGGTGAGTTTTTAAATTCTTGATGAAAAACGTCAATTAATTTATTCGCATTATGTCATTGACGCCATATTGGATAATATATTATTTTCTAAAACTAGATTATTTATACTTTCATTTATTTGTCAGACGAATGAGGGTGTAGTTTTATTGTAATTTGTTTCGGTCATAGATCATACTAAAAAAAAAAAAATTTAAGTTAATTGGTGTTATTAACCTGACACTCTGATAGCTGACTTTTTCCACCACGCATCTATCAGAAACATCGGCCTTCAATGTAATGCTTGTAATGAATCCGATGAGCAATCTGATGAAAATACAATAAGTTCAAAAACGCTAAAATTAATTTTAGCAAGTTATCATCGGTAATTTAAAAACAGTTTAATGAAAATGTGTTTAATGCGCTTTAGACACCGATTAATTTTAAAAACTCGCCCACACTTTTTACAAGGCATCTTTTCTTCAAGGGCCTCTATGACTGCGCCCCCATCCAATAAAATGACCGAAAAGAAATACTAATGTAATTCTCCTTACATAATTTATTAAAATAATTATATGTAAAACAACAGTAACAGTACATTCCATCTGAGATTAAACCCTGTTAATTTTCCACCTTGCCTGTCATCGCAAACCCAGCAAAGCAGTAAAAGTAAGCCGGCTTGTTACCAAATGAATCGAGTACCATCGACCACTTCGACTAAACCCACTGAATTTTTCGTAAGCGTAATTTTTTCCAAGTTAGTCCGCACTGTTATCGCGGTCTAATTCCTATTTAATAAGTTTGTTATTTATGTTGTTCCGGGCGGTGCCGGTTGTAGTTATTACCTTTAGCAATTTGGATAAGTATTTGGAATGTAAGTCTCTACTTGAAATAGGGTATTTTTGGAAGATTTTTTGCTCGTGAGTGTTACGTAAGTGGTCAAAAGTTAATCATTCACAGGCAAAAAAGGTAATATTTTTTTAACTTTTTTGCCAATACCTTTAAAACTCTTATATATACATTCTTATTTGAAACATTTTTTGTCTCCAATTAGATTTTGCTATCTGTCTTGGTTTAGGCAGAAAAAAAAATTGATTTTATGCGTCTTAAGTAAACATTGCACCCATGATTCAAAGGTTTTGCCGTCTTGTCGATAAAATTCCGAGGAAGATTGACAAATGAAGTTATCACTGCAAAAAAAAAATTGTTCTGATAAATTCAATGAGATCAGAGCTTAAAGCAGGTAAAGCAGATAAGACAGACCTTTATTGACTGTTAGTGCTTCGTTGCTTACTGTAAACGGTGTTCAAAACTTGTCACTAAATTTTCTAATTTGCTATTTTTGTACACTAACTGGGAAATGACCGGAAATGGCCGATATAATATTAGTTTTTGGGTATTGTCAAGGAAATGGACGTGAAAGTGTTAGGTTGTACAGCGACAGGTTTCCAAATCGTCGCTTACCAAACCATCAGACTTTTGCCGCTATTGAAAGACGTCTTCGTGAAATGGGTCGCTTTTCTCGTACAACTGTTGATTATGATCGTGAACGTTTCATAAAAATTTCCGAGGTTGAAGAGCATATTTTGGAACGGATTGCCGAAGATCCGAAGTTAAGCACTAGGTGTTTAGGTTTTGGAGTAGGCGTAACGAAAGATGCCGTTAATAATGTTCTACGAGGACAACTGCTTCATCCATACCGTATCCAACCAGTATAAGATCTTTTAACAATTGATCACGATTTACGCTTGGCTTTATGCCGGTTCATTAATGAACAAAGAGCTCAAAATGTGAATTTTCGAAACAACATATTATTCACCGATTAAGCCTGTGTTACGGAGTGGTATAATAAATTTTCACAATGAACATGCCTATGCTGACAAAAACCTGCACGCAACTAATAAACATGAATTTAGAATTAACGTATGGGCCGGAATCATTAACAGTTTTATTATTGATCCAGTAATTTTACCGCCGTGAACCCCTTCATATATTACCAGAATTATTGGACGATCTTCTCTTAAGACTCCGCCGAGATACGTGGTTTATGCACGATGGGGCACCCCCCGCATTTCAGTTTAAATGTCCGCAACTATTTTATTCAACAGTACCCAAACAGATGGATCGGTAGAGGAAATGATGCTCCCGTAAACTGGCCACCACGTTCTCCTGATATGACGCCAATGGATTACTTCTTATGGGGCACTGTAAAATCTCCAGTGTATTCCTCACCCCTAAATACAGAAGAGGAATTGTGGCGACGAGTTCAGAATGCAGTGGACATTCTAAAAGACACCGCGGAGATGGTATAGAGAGTAGGTACAATTTAATTTCTTACGACGCACTAATTTTTGTATGCATGTAAACGGTGGAAATTTTGAACATTTGCTGAAAATATTGTTTAATTAAAATGTACCTGTTAATTATTAGCTTTTGTTTTATCTCTTCCTTTCCCTAACACCAATAGACTTTACATTATGGTTGGGTTGGGTTGGGCGAAATCGAACAGGGGACAAAAAATGTTTCAAATAAGCATGTGTATCTGTTAAAAGAGTTTTAAAGGTATTGGCCAAACAGGTGGAAAAATTAGACCTTTTTTGCATTATAAACTTATCAAAATACCCTATTTCCAGTAGAGCCTCACATTCCAAATTTCATCCAAATTATGCAATATTTTCTTATTTTAAAAAAAATAAAGAATAAAATCTTTGACGTTTGTTAGCGCCCTAACGAAACACTTTTGGATATAGGAAAGTTGGGTTAAATCGTCATATTTTAGTCTCACGAATGCGTAGTAGCTTTTTCTACAGACCTTTTACACACATCCTGTATAATAATCTTTACTTATTTGCTTTTCATTTTTTAAAAACCAAAATCAAAGATATATAAACAATTACTTATTGGAGGTTCTTTCCGATCATAACCGATCTCATCTGAATTAATAAGCTAGAAATAAGGATTTGCCATTAAAAGCGGACTAGTATGCCGACAACGATATTTGACAGTTAGTTTGTCATGAATGTCAAAAGTCGTTATCGGAACGCTATTATGTACATTTCACAAACTCCCTAGTAGTTGATTTATTATTAGTTCTATATTTTGGGCCATAATCGCTGTACCTGTGCTATTTTTTTGGAGATTGTTGCAAAATATTTCCTTTAAATATACAAAATATCTTTATCAGCTCAAATTACTTTATTTGAAATCCCTGGTATTTTAGATGTATCAACAAGGCCGCTTCCCCTGAGACAAGAGGTCTCAGGAGTTTGAAATGGGATAGGATAACCCTAAATCGAGAAACCCACAAATTACGATACGTTCGAATTATGACCCTCAATATTACCTACACTGGCCGAACTTGGCGGTAAATCTAACCCTCACGAGAGCTTTTATCTATTGGAGTTCGAAATGAACTCGCCACTATTGGAATCCCCTTCTCTAATAGAGGTCAAGGGTGAGAGTTATTAAATAAGACTGGGATATAGGTCATGGATTTTTTTTTCATTTTTTAAAACACAGATACCTGTGTAGACAGACTGACTGTCTATAAACGACTTGAGAATATTAGTCTTGTCTTGCTAAAATTTTGTTTTCTGATAAAATAGTGTATCAATTTATTTCTACAGTTTTTAAGGTAGTTTTTTAGTGTAAGTCGCTCATTTTGTATGTTTTTTCATTTAAAGTTGGCATATGAAGGTTTTTGGGGTGGCTAAATTAAAACGTATTAATGTCTTGTCCCACATCGGCGCTGACATCACCCGACACAATTATAGCTTGTAGATTGATTTGTGCACAAAAATTTAACAAAAAGTTTGCTTTTAAAAAAGTGTTCTTTATAACGCTAAATTTTACAATTTCAAAAAAAGCAAATTTAGTAATTGGACTGCATAGCACTAGCCAAGTAGATGTTACGAACAATGATATAAATTGAACAGTGACGACATTAGCCGATAAATCTTAAGCACGCAGTGCAGGTTTGGTTAGGTTCCCTCAGGAATCTTTCCCGTCTTTTTCATTACAGAGCAAAATACAAAAAAGATCTGGAACAAACCTAAAAAACCTGAGAAAACCTGAATAGTATTCCGTACATTGTCCGGGTAGTGGCCGGCATTAACGTATTTGGTCGAATTTTTTGTTTATCTGAGACATCCCACGTAGACTCATGCCTAAGCACTAACGTACCGTGGGCATCTAGAGAGAAGGGAAATTGACACGGGATTAAATGGATTGGCGGTTTGGAGGGAAAGGGAAACATCTGCCATCTCCATCATCTGGAGACCCTAGACAGGGTCTATTTTCGCAATAGGCCCGGTAGGCCCACGCGTGGAAACTATACTTATTCAAATAGTACAAGAGAAAAACATACTTTATGGTTCTATACCTACTTTAAGACTGTTTTCTAGACTGTTAATAATTATATTATTGTATTTGTAGTAAATAATTTATTGTCTTTATGATATCATTAAAGCATAATAAATTGGTGTTGCTTTACTTACTAAAAAAACATTTTTTGAAGTTATGAGGATTGCGTAACGGGCCTAGGGCCCCCTATAACCAAAAATACGCACTGATCTTAGGTATGAATGAGCGATGCCAACAAGATCAAACGTTTCTTTGTTCTGCAGGGCTTTGCCATTGATGTGGATGGGGTAAGTGTTGCCGGATTTTTTGCGTGACAGGGAGCAAGACTGGGTTTTGGAAACGATGAACTGAACAAAGTTTTGTGCACCCTAGCCTAAGATCAATTGAAGATCTTGGGAGAGGGATAGGTGCATAGATCTGCGTCTATTATCCAGCTCTTGATTCGAGACTTGTCTGGAAAAATGAATGTTGGAGTGAAAGGTACTATCGTCAGCGTAACTGTGAACGGGACTGGTCGTTGAAGAGAGCAGGTCGTTAATGTGAAGAAAAAATAGGGTTGGTGCCAGGACTGAACCTTGGGGTACGCCAGTATTCATAGGATAGAAGTCAGATGAGTGGCCATCCATCACGACAGATATGTGCCGATTAGAGAGAAAGCTACCCATCCAGGTACAGGGTCTTCCAACGAGGACTGAACAGGGGCTCATTTTTGAGCTTCCTTGTATTTAAAGAAAAATCTAAAATAGCCAATCGATGTACTTTTTCCTGCAGAATTCAAAAATAAAACCAAAAATTTATTTGAACCAGAAACAAAAGAGTTACGCTATGGATAAGGTGTTTTTTAAATGGAACATAGCTTTTTTTATACGATTTTCGGAGCGAGTGATTTTTTTTATGTCCGTTCTGATTAAAATATTTAATATTGTGACAGCTATTTTTATTAAATTTTAATGTTTTATCCAGTATAATTTAACTTCAACCTGTTTGAAACATACACTAGGTAATAAAGGTAAAATCACCTTGAAATCCTTCAAAGTCAAAAAATTTGACAAATTTACTATAATATTGCCGAAATGAAATATTCATTAGATGAGAGATTGCAGATTGTTATCTTGTTCTACAAATGCCAAGAAAATGCAAGAGAAGCAGGGAGAAGATTTATTGCAAATTTTCACAGAAATATATCCGTCAATACTATTCTAAGGATAAAGAACCTATTCGAGGAAAATAAAACATTACATGACAGCAAAAGAATTCCAACTCTATACTAAATTTGTCAAATTTTTTGACTTTGAAGGATTTCAAGGTGATTTTACCTTTATTACCTAGTGTATGTTTCAAACAGGTTGAAGTTATATTATACTGGATAAAACATTAAAATTTAATAAAAATAGCTGTCACAATATTAAATATTTTAATCAGAACGGACATAAAAAAATCACTCGTTCCGAAAATCGTATAAAAAAGGCTATGTTCCATTTAAAAAACACCTTATCCATAGCGTAACTCTTTTGTTTCTGGTTCAAATAAATTTTTGGTTTCATTTTTGAATTCTGCAGGAAAAAGTACATCGATTGGCTATTTTAGATTTTTCTTTAAATACAAGGAAGCTCAAAAATGAGCCCCTGTTCAGTCCTCGTTGGAAGACATAGTTTGGGAAGAAGAACGTAAGAAGGTAGTTTGTTGAGAAGTGCGGCATTCCATACTTGGTCAAAGGCCTCGGAAATACCAAGAGCAATAATCTGCGGTTCGCCATGAAACTCGAGAGACTTGTTCCAGTTATGTGTGACAAAAGTAAGGAGATCAGCTGTCGATCTTTGGTAACGAAATCCGTAGTATCTGTCATGGATGATTTTGTGTTTTTCTAGATATTTTAAAATTTGCAAGTTGATGAGTTTCTCCCCCACGCCTCTAAAAAAAAGTAGGCTGCCGACTAGGTTTCAAAAATGGCCCACGCAGGCTTGACTAGGTTTTAAAAATGACCCACGCAGGCATTAACGGCCATATGGAGAATTAATTTCATTTTTTCTGGATTAGGTACTAGACTTTGTGTTGTGTGGATATGTGAATTGAAACATTCAATGCTTATTTGAATGATATCTGTGATATGAGAGCAAATTTCGGAAAGATCGGAAGTGGAAAAACGGACAGAGTTCCAAGAGAAAGCAGAGAAGAAGTTTCGAAGACCATCCCACTCGGTAAAATTGTAGTACCAGATCGTACATTCGGCATATTTTCAACAAACTCGTGATGTATGGGACAAGAGACGGTAATGAAGCCGTAATCTGATCTACCAAGGGGAGCGCACACAGATGTTAAGTATGGCTCAGGATGGGTGGTAAGGAAAAGATCTAGTGGGTAGGAACGCAGGGAAACTATGTTGGCTCCCTGATTAAATTGGTGAGCGAGTTGCTGATGGCGAAATTTCTGCCGCTCTGCCTTCTGGGTCGGTTTTTGTGGAACCTCATTGTAGGAGTTGTCTGATAGGGAGCGGTAGACGAAACAGATAAATTTAGTGGAAGGTTTAAGGGTAAGCTTTAGCCAGAGGACATCGGGCTTGCCTGATTCCAGATTCAAGAGTCTGGTGCAAGAGAGATTGCTTCTAAAAGTGGGGCATACACCACCATAAAGACAAAAGATAATGGAAGTTCATAGCCTGGAAACAGAAGATGATTAGTTGAGGAATTGGGACTGATGTGGGTTTCGGTCAGAAAAAGAATATGGGGTTTGCATGATTTGAGGTAGTAGGGGACAGAGTCCAGATTGTAAATTAAGCCAGCAGATGTTGGCAAAGGATATTATATTTTTGAAATTCTTCGATGGTGGGCACCTCTTCGCTTGGAGATTCGATTGAACGGGTAGTTTACCTCCGGAATTTTTTACCCCTGGGAGCACTATGATCATTTTAATGTATTTTTTAAAGAGGTGGATAGTTAGACGAGAATATGATTAGAAATGATAGAGAAAGAAGAGAAAGAATGACAGTGAGAAGAGGAAAGGGAAAGAAAAACCGACTTACGCACCCAGGACTGGAAATACCCGCTAAGATTTCACCAGCTCTTTAAGTGGGTACGTGTAGTGGTACCTCCTCGTTCGAGGAAAATCTCTTCTACCACCTACCAATTGGCAGTTGTCCGTAAAGTATATATGTTACATATGCGTAGAAATTGTAGTCTCTTCTTACATTTGAAATTGAATAGTTATAAAATTAGAAAACAAAAACTATTAATTACGTCGACATCTTAGAAAATGTATTTTTATAACGTTGTCGTAAAAATTACGCCACAGTTTTTAGGCAAGAGATCCAGACTTATTATTGCTTTCTGGCAGTGGTTTCGAATTCAGCCCTAATCATTGAATGACTCCATACAAATTCAGTAGGTACGTTAACATTAGCATGTCGGTAACCATATAAGAGATAGAGAGTTACTTAGTTAAATGTGGGCGAAGTTGCGTAATTTGATGCTGATTCATAAGCCACGTAGAAATTAGATATATTTCGGTTCCCAGTAATTTCGGAGATATTAAAAATAAATAACTAGATTTTTGTATTCAATTATCATTTGCCTGTATCTTCGGAGCTAGAAAAAACGCAAAAACTACCTTCTTAAGTCATCTCTTTCAATTCCAGAAGACGGTGATATTAGTCTTAAAATTCGATGTTTCATTTTTTACACGCTAATTCTTTAATTACGGTATTTTTTATTTTATTTTTTGAAAGCCTTTTGTGTGCCAAATACAAATGTATCACAAAAAACAAACTGAATGTCGTAACTTCAAAGAATAAATATAGTAAATTTATTCTACATATCTATATCTCATTTACGCGTTTCGACTTATCTAGTCGGTAATGTAATTTTTTTGTAATATGAGAGCAGATAAAGTAATGCCATTGTCAAAGGTGAATTGAAAATTATAACTTAATGAAGTGCTTTAAAAAATCGAGTTTCAGTATGATACATTTTTGTATTCAGGACTTGAAGGGCTTTCAAAATTTGAATTTTTTTTTACACATCTCCCATACTATTCGTAATATTTTAAAATTTTGTGTGGCTTGTAAATAATATAACGCAGCCTTAGATTATGCACTTTGCGTCAGTTAACTACCGCTTTACTCTACTACTCTCTAGATGTCAATGACATAACGTATCGAATTTCTAACACCCTATATAAAGCAGAAAGTAATTAGAGCTACCTTTTTTGCTCTTGTTGGTGTCATAAAAGGTGATGTATTAGTAAAGCTTAGACCAAGTAGTCCTTCATTTATTGCTTGTGATCCATAAATACCTGCTATCCCATAATGATTGGACCCTAAAAATAAAAATATGGGTACACTGTGGGCCAAGTTAAATTATAGCCCCTTTTTTGCCTTTTTATATTTATATTTATATTTATAACCAAAAAAGCATTACAATTGCATCCTCGTCTGTTAAACAAATAAACGGAAGTATACTTGTAGAAAATAATATTGTATCCGACGTCCAACATCGGGCAATCATCGGTCCTAAATTAATTGATGATTTCCATCAAGAATTTAAATTGACAGAAATGACAGGAAAATGTTTATGGCGCGGTTAGAAAATACATTATGTTCCGTTGCAGTAAATTACGGGGCAACCAAGTGGAGTGAACATGGACAACCCCAAGCTGGGTTGAACAGGCATGGAACTATCGACCTGCCGATGCCGTAACCCATAAAGCAACTCCCTCAACAGCACCCGTAGTGTATCCACAAAATAATAGAGATCTGGAGTGAATCATAGAAGTTTTATCCGATACAGTGGCGGTTGCTGGAATTTCAGATTGTCGTATCTCAGTTCCTATGCATGGGACCCACATCAAATTACAAAATGTTACTGTTGGGTACTCTACAATCATTTTCGTGAAAAATATTTTATTTTGAAATTTGTGAAAAAAAGTTAATTTTTTGGGCCGCTTCACCTGAGATCTGAGAAAGCTTTGAAGAAAATTCTAGTCACCATATTTTTTCATAAAGTATATCAAATTTTATCGACAAGTTTCAAATCTGGTGAAAATATTCTAATTTTCCTTAAAGAAATGACGTTTTAAATTATTTCTTAGACAAAATATTTTAGGGTAAAAATTTTAAAAACTAATTAATTTCCAAGATATTTGAGGTAATTCAATGAAATTTGAATTATATCGATAAAATCTGATAAAATTTATGAAAAAATCTTGGACGTAAAATTTTCTTCAGAACTTTCTCAGATCTCAGGTGAAGCGGCCCAAAAAATTAACATTTTTTCGCAAATCTTAATTATAATTTCACGAACATGTTTCTAGAGTACCCAATAGTAACATCCTATAATTTGCTGTGGTCCCATGCGTACCAACTGAGATACGACACATCTCAAATTTCAGGAGCCGCCATTGTTCCGATACCGGAAGTGTGTTGCTTTGATTGATTTATAGTTATATGTTTTCTGTGTTACTGCCATAGATGCAAATAGCAGCTTTCCTGTTTGATTGTGTAAACTGTTGTTGTATTAATTCGCGCTCGGGATCGCATATCTTCTACCATTCTATCACAGAAAAAGTATTAAATATCCGGGTTGTTATTAACGGAGTTTCCTGATTGGTTATGATAGTCTAATCCTCAATAGGGCTAAAAGTGTACTGGTTTGCTCAGGTTAAGGTTAACTGATTGCACGGAACACTAATTGTGCAAGTACAGCTTGCACTTGACCGATATTTTTTTAAGAATGTGTCAACCAATGGGACAACCTAAAGCGCCTAGTTATATTAAAATGCAGAATATTAAAAAGTCATTTGTTCTCGCAAAATTATGGATTATACCTTTTTTAGGTCTTTATATTTTTTATTTATATTTAAAAAATCGTTTCTTTTAATTTGAAAAGGCCCTGATCCTATAAGTCTTATTGGCCCGTAAAATATTACATTTGGTGGACTTTGGCAATATCCGCATTTTTGGGCCAGACGTGAGATGTAGCTACCCAAATCTTTTTTTTTTTTACTTTGATAGTGAAAAGGCTCGTGTTTTCACTTGCTTTATTAGTAACACGCCCAATGTTTCTTCATAAAGCACCGCATAATATTTTTCTGTAAGTACATTGGAACTACTAAAAAACCGTTGGTTGCCCTTGTTAAGTGCAACTTACAACCTCCCACTGTCAGCATTGTCACGATAATGAAGTGAATCACTGCCGACAGCGTTGCCAATTTGCACATCAATATGCACGCGCGACGTGTTTCTGCGCATGCAGTGGTCGTCGCGTCGAGAGCAACGTGGGCAAAGTCGTGCTGCGCCGGAATTTAAATTAAATTTTTTTGTAAGTAGTATGGTTGCTTCAAATAAAATACGGAAAATTTGAAATAACCTTGTAATAAATTTGACCCGTAGAAACAAATTACATGGGCGACGTAATTTTAATTTAGCGCACCTGAAGACGTCAGGCGCCGATTATTTGTTAAGGCGACTACAGAAAAAAAGTTGTTCCCGTTTTCTATGACAGCAACGGCGTGAAGAGACCTAGTGCGTCTCTGTGCACATGCTTAGTGGCCCCTAAGTTCACCTTTAATGCTTTAGATTCCACATAAATTCCCATGAATTCCCATTCGGAAGGTGGTAGAAAATTTGGAAGGTGGTAGAGGATTTCTTCCTCGACCGAGGTGGTACCACCCCACACTTCCTCTTAAAGAGCTGATGAAGTCTGTACGGATGTTTCCAGCCCTGGATGTGTGAGTCGGATTTCCCCAGTACACCCACGGTACATAGTACTTAGACTTCGGTCTTCGTGGGTTGTCAGAACATAAAAAAAATGAATTCCCATAAATTCCCATGAATTCCCATAAATTCCCGTGAATTTTTATAAATTCCCATGAATTCCCCACAAATTCCTTTTAAATTCCCCCGAGCGTACACTTAAATTCCTAGGCGATAGCCCCCTCGGAATCATTCATTTACTACTGATTATCCTTTTTTACGCATTATTTGGTAGTAGTAAAAATAAAGCTTTTTTACAATGTGTGATTTAACATAAAATTTGGATTATTATACCACATTGTTGTTTTTCCAACTTTTATGAACAAGGATGTAGACCAGCTTCCCGCCCCCCCCCCCCCCCACTCCGAGGGGCCACTAAGGTCGAAGCTGTCATCATTGTCATGCACCGAAAATTTCGTGTTTCTAGACCCTGTGTTGGGAAAGATATCACACTTCTTCGGACTGATGATCGAAAATAGACCGCCTTTCGCCTCCCAGACGCGCATTTTTTCCAAGGTCGCCCGCTTCCCAGACGCGTATTTTCCCCAAGAGTTTCCGTTCCCCAGACTCCTCTTTTTCCAAAGTCCTTCGCTCCCCAGACGCGTTTTTTCTCCAAGATCGTCCGCTTCCCAGACGCGCATTTACCAAGGTCGTTCTCTCCTGACGCGTACTTTTCCCAAGGTCGTCCGCTCCCCAGAAACGTATTTTTCCAAGGTCGCCCGCTCCCCAGACGCGTATTTTTTCCAGGGCCGTCTGTTCCCCAGACGCGAATTTTTGCCAAAGTCGTCCACTCCTCAGACGCGTAGCACTCGCGAAACGACTTTAGAGACATACGCCATGCTGCAAATGTTTAGCCGAGCCAAACCGAATTTTTAATACTACCTTTAAATAGTAATGCCCTGTTTTTCAAAAAATTATTTAGAATAAATATGATCAAAATAAACTTAAAAACGTGTGAAAATGTCCAGAACATTTTACTTCTTATTTTAGGATATATGGTGACATCACTAAAATCACATTTTTTAACGAAGATATAGAAATATGCCATACAAAACATTATATTTGGTGTTAAAGGGGTACTTTTAGACCAATGTATACCTTTAATTGCATTGGCAATCTATGTGCTTGAAATTATCTTAAAATTATTTGTACTTGTTTTTTACTGTTTTGTAACATACCTATAAATGTCGAAAACAAGTATTTTTGTATGTTATTTGTTAATTAATAAAACTATATTTAAAATACAAAACTAGTTTTTGTGGCTTCATCCAGTCAACAATAATTTATTTTCCCCTAATGCCTTTTTGATGCAAACGCATGTAAAACCTAACGCCTAATACTGGATACATTTTTATAAGAGTCTTTTCGGTGGGATATCAGGTTTCGATTAACTACACTAGCGGAAACAATTAAAGGATCAAAAAAAAAATCTCAATTTTGTGCGATTTTTCAAATGGTTGGATCTTTGGTAAAAATGGTCATATTTGAGTGAAATTAAAATCAATTTGAAGCTTGAGGTGTCTAGTTTAAGGATCTTGTGATAAAAAAAATTTCCAAGCAACAATTAGCGCAAAATGCTAATGAATATCATGGAAAGAAAATTTTTCGAAATTTTTTGCAAACGTATTTTGCGTGTACGGACGTAAAAAAAATTTTTCAACCTCACCACTATATGGATTGGATAGGTTGTTCATTTAACTTCACTTTCTTTTTGTGTTAGCCTCGATACGACCATTCCTCGCTGAGTTATCAGACTTTGAATGCAAATGCGTCATTTTCTCTTCTCTCAGCAATATCTCAGGAACCAATGGTCCCGTAGAAAATGGAAGGGGGTTTCGGAAACTTGGATCCATTCTCTACAATGCTCTGGCATGTTTTTTCAGAAAAAAAAATTTTTTTCATCCTTAACATGACTTTAAACAATTGTGAAAAACAGGACTTTTTCAGGTCTTTTAGAAAATCACGTGCCACATTGAGAATATTGGGAACATGACTAATGTTAAGTGTGCATCTTACAGGCCATTGTACCCCTAAAAGCCCTACAGAGTTTCAACCTGATCCATCAAGCCGTTTTATTGTTTCATTCGATTGAATTTTTGAAAAAATTGAAGGATCGCGTTCTTTTGCCTTGAGAGCTCATAATCTGTAAAAAAATGGAAAACAAATTTCTCCTAATTTGTTTCCACATTTGTATTGCGGAAAGCGTTTGGAGTCATGCAAAGAAAGTGTTTTTTTCTAAAAACGTAAAAAAAAATTGTTTTGAAAAATGGGAAAAAAATTGTTTTTCGAAAAATCAAAAAACAAATTTCTCTGTTCGTGGCTTCAAACGCTTCCCGCAATAAGTGTGTGAAAAACAATCAGGAACAAATTTTTTTCCCAGTTTTTTACAGATTATGAGCTTCCAAAGGCAAAAAACGTGATCGTTCAGTCTTTTAGAAAATCATGTGCAAAATTGTTTCTGAAAAATGGAAAAAAATTTCTTTTTGAAAAATTTCTCTTTTTGAAGCGATCTTCACAAATTTTGCAAAACCACCGGCATTAGATTTACCCAAAGCGTACCAGGTGGAGGTAACACGGTCGGATTTACGCTCCTTTGTGTGTGTGTGTGTGTTCCCTTAAGAGAAATGAACCCGGTGGTTTGTCATTTCGCCCTTATGTCATGACTCCAAACTCATTCTTTAAAGAGTGTGTGTTCATGTGTGTGTATGTTTTAATCCGTTCAATAACGGGTTTTGCCGCCCCTGCTCTCTAACAGCCCTCAATCGTTCGGCCATATTGATGCAACGGGTTATTTCGGGTTGCGGAATGGTGTTCCAATTTCACTTAAGTACGCACTCTAATTTGGCCATGTTATGGAAATTGTTATACTCCCTCTGCAATCAATAGAGAATATTGGGAAATTGAATAATGTGAGGTGTGCATTTTACAGGCCATTGTACCCATAGAAGCCCTACAAGATTTCAATTGGATCCATCAAGCCGTTTTTGTGTTTCATTCGATCGAATTTTTGAAAAAACTGAACGATCACGTCTTTTGCCTTTGGAAGCTCATAATCCGTAAAAAACTGGGAAAAAAATTTGTTGCTGATTGTTTTTGACACACTTATTGCGGGCAGCGTTTGAAGTCACGAACAGAGAAATTTGTTTTTTGATTTTTCGAAAAACAATTTTTTTCCAATTTTTCAAAACAATTTTTTTTACGTTTATAGAAAAAAAAACTTTCTTTTCATGACTCCAAACGCTTTCCGCAATAAAAATGTGGAAACAAATTAGGAGAAATTTGTTTTCCATTTTTTTACAGATTATGAGCTCTCAAGGCAAAAGAACGCGATCCTTCAATTTTTTCAAAAATTCAATCTAATGAAACAATAAAACGGCTAGATGGATCAGGTTGAAACTCTGTAGGGCTTTTAGGGGTACAATGGCCTGTAAGATGCACACTTAACATTAGTCATGTTCCCAATATTCTCAATGTGGCACGTGATTTTCTCAAAGACCTGAAAAAGTCCTGTTTTTCACAATTGTTTAAAGTCATGTTAAGGATGAAAAAAATTTTTTTTCTGAAAAAACATGCCAGAACATTGTAGAGAATGGATCGAAGGTTCCGAAACCCCCCTTGCATTTTCTGCGGGACCATTGGTTCCTGAGATATTGCTGAGAGAAGAGAAAATGACGCATTTGCATTCAAAGTCTGATAACTCAGCGAGGAATGGTCGTATCGAGGCTAACATAAAAAGAAAGTGAAGTTAAATGAACAACCTATCCAATCCATATATTGGTTAGGTTGAAAAAATTTTTTTACGTCCGTACACGCAAAATACGTTTGCAAAAAATTTCGAAAAATTTTCTTTCCATGATATTCATTAGCATTTTGCGCTAATTGTTGCTTGGAAATTTTTTTTATCACAAAATCCTTAAACTAGACACTTCAAGCTTCAAATTGATTTGATTTTCACTCAAATATGACCATTTTTACCAAAGATCCAGCCATTTGAAAAATCGCACAAAATTGAGATTTTTTTTTTGATCCTTTAATTGTTTCCGCTAGTGTATGTAGTTTTGAAGATACACTGCACAGAGAAAGGGTCATTTTTTTAGACAAAGTTGAAAGTCTATACTTATATGTACATATCAAACATTTTGTTCAATAGTACCGCAAAATTATGTACAATAAAAAATAGAGCGATGTATCCAATATTAGGCGAACTACCTGGGCATAAATAAATAAAAGACATTCGGCTTATTTTGTGGTAAATCATTATTTTACTTCACAGACACTAAACGAATGTCGGATACTATGATATTTGATATATGATATTTAGTGAATAAATGAATTTGATTTGATTTGATTTGATAAAAACCAAGTAAACACAAAGGAGAACTGTGGTTATAAATATGGGCGAGGTACGACTTGGCGGCTCAGATGGGTCAAATACCCAACAAGGCAAATCAATCCAATCAAAACAAATTTAACCGTAAAAGAAAACTTTCTAATATATCTAAAATCAAAATAGTCCTAACCTAAAGAATAACACCATACCACCCGTAACATATTACTGAAATTTGGATTATTATACCACATTGTTGTTTTTCCAACTTTTATGAACAAGGATGTAGACCGGCTTCCCCCCCCCCCCACTCCGAGGGGCCCCTAAGGTCGAAGCTGTCATCATTGTCATGCACTGAAAATTTCGTGTTTCTAGCTGTGTTAGGAAAGATATCACACTTCTTCGGACTGATGATCGAAAATAGACCGCCTTTCGCCTCCCAGACGCGCATTTTTTCCAAGGTCGTCCGCTTCCCAGACGCGTATTTTCCCCAAGAGTTTCCGTTCCCCAGACTCCTCTTTTTCCAAAGTCCTTCGCTCCCCAGACGCGTTTTTTCTCCAAGATCGTCCACTTCCCAGACGCGCATTTACCAAGGTCGTTTGCCCCCAGACGCGTACTTTTCCCAAGGTCGTCCGCTCCCCAGAAACGTATTTTTCCAAGGTCGCCCGCTCCCCAGACGCGTATTTTTTCCAGGGCCGTCTGTTCCCCAGACACGAATTTTTGCCAAAGTCGTCCACTCCTCAGACGCGTAGCACTCGCGAAACGACTTTAGAGACATACGCCATGGTGCAAATGTTTAGCCGAGCCAAACCGAATTTTTAATACTAACTTTAAATAGTAATGCCCTGTTTTTTAAAAAAATCATTTAGAATAAATATGATCAAAATAAACTTAAAAACGTGTGAAAATGTCCAGAACATTTTACTTCTTATTTTAGGATATGGTGACATCACTAAAATCACATTTTTTAACGAAGATGTAGAAATATGCCATACAAAACATTATATTTGGTGTTAAAGGGGTACTTTTAGACCAATGTATACCTTTAATTGCATTGGCAATCTATGTGCTTGAAATTATCTTAAAATTATTTGTACTTGTTTTTTACTGTTTTGTAACATACCTATAAATGTCGAAAACAAGTATTTTTGTATGTTATTTGTTAATTAATAAAACTATATTTAAAATACAAAACTAATTTTTGTGGCTTCATCCAGTCAACAATAATTTATTTTCCCCTAATGCCTTTTTGATGCAAACGCATGTAAAACCTAACGCCTAATACTGGATACATTTTTATAAGAGTCTTTTCGGTGGGATATCAGGTTTCGATTAACTATGTAGTTTTGAAGATACACTGCACAGAGAAAGGGTCATTTTTTTAGACAAAGTTGAAAGTCTATACTTATATGTACATATCAAACATTTTGTTCAATAGTACCGCAAAATTATATACAATAAAAAATAGAGCGATGTATCCAATATTAGGCGAACTACCTGGGCATAAATAAATAAAAGACATTCGGCTTATTTTGTGGTAAATCATTATTTTACTTCACAGACACTAAACGAATGTCGGATACTATGATATTTGATATATGATATTTAGTGAATAAATGAATTTGATTTGATTTGATTTGATAAAAACCAAGTAAACACAAAGGAGAACTGTGGTTATAAATATGGGCGAGGTACGACTTGGCGGCTCAGATGGGTCAAATACCCAACAAGGCAAATCAATCCAATCAAAACAAATTTAACCGTAAAAGAAAACTGGCTAATATATCTAAAATCAAAATAGTCCTAACCTAAAGAGTAACACCATACCACCCGTAACATATTACTGACAATGTTTTCCATTTTTTTAGTTACTTGTAACTTATTCATCATATACCTAACGCACTACTGACAGAACGAATTATTTTTCAGAAAATATATTATTCCCTTTAGATTCATAATTTATATCTGTTATCAAAAAATTACACTACTCCAATTTTATAAACTTTACCATCAGAAATCAGAAATTCTTTTATTTGGTACACTGTATATTACTCATATTACTTTTCTTCCAAATCTTATAGAAAACTGTAAACAAACTATTGCGCCGCCCCCTTTATAACAGGTGCTGAACTTTTTCCTGGTTGTTGTCTAGATAATGAAATTAAATATGGCGGAAAAATATCGACCATATGATTGGTCATTGGCCGAATAAAGGCATGTTTTTGGTTGAAACTTTGTGAAAATAATTCTCGTAATTTAATTCGGATGTAACCCATTTTTGTTAGATTTTGTGACAAAAGTTTTTAAATTGTTATTATTTTTGTTTGTTGATCACGTGGCAATGTGGCCAAAGTTTCTATAAAAAATAGCTTAGATCCGAGCCTACCATTTTAGCTTTCAATACATGTCTCTAAATTGTTCTAACATTGTGTAGTTTTTTAAATGACCATCTTGAAACGTGGCTCTGCAAGGCATATTTTTCCAGATTCCACTCTTAAGAGTAGTAATCATCTACAATTAATCTCTACAATTTAGTTATTTTTACCATTGTTGCTATAAAAAACTATCTTTCGACTTTCCGGGGTAGGCATACAACATCTATCGAGTTTTTGCGGAGCACGTTTTAAAAGAAAAAGTAAAAAATGAAATTTTGACTTCCGTAATGAACTAGATGTCTTTTTTATGTATCTACCCCAGAAAGTTATTGATTTTTTTATTGCACATAACCGAGTAGCAACAGTGTTTAAAAAACCAAAATATTAGAGATGTTAGCTGGTCGCTAGTGTGTTAAAATTATATTACATTGAATTGTTGTGTTTTTTAGCAAGCATTTGTTTCTTACGTGAGTTATTGCTTTTAAATAATTGGAGGTGATAGGCATCGAATTCGTAATTCGTATCAACTCTCGGACACCATTTGTCCAGTACCAATTTAATAATTAAGCTCTTTGTTTGATTTTACGCCTACCTCTTGCCACTACGAATCCTATCCCAACATCTTTTGCTTTTTTTATTGCCATTTCCATACACCGCTTTCCGATAACAGCTCCTAAACCGTTTTTTCCATCCACCAAAGCAGTAGCAACTGTTTCTTTTACAATTACCGGTTCTACGTTGACATCTGTGGTGTCATGTTGAATATCACGAATGTACATGTCTAAAAATATATACATATATTTTAATTTTAAGGACATAAAAGACAAAACAACCCAAGATAACCCTTTACTAAGCCTGAATTTATAATCTAAAATCAAGGTATGTTAACTGCTTTCCGATAGTAAACTGTATCCTGAGGTGTTTCTTAAGCGAAAAATAAAATCCCATTAAAATTCACTTGGGTTTAAAACATTTAGGAAATGACATCGGGGTATTTATTACCAATGAACAACGGCATTCATGTGCTTTTTCGTAGAAGCAGGGAAACCGATTGGTTAGCGCATTGACGTGCATGTGCGGCCCACTAGAGTAAAATACGAAAAAAGCGAAACAAAAATTTTAAAATAAACCTAAATTATTAGAAATTCATTTAGGAAAGAAAACTTGTAAAACCAACATGGCTAGTTTAAAGAAATACAAGACTATTGAACTGTAATATGTGGATTAACCATATGTGGTTTTGTCATATTATGTAGGTACACAATTTATTGCCGTTAAAGCAAAATATTCGGCTGTTCCTAATCTTATTTTGACAGAAAACAGGTTGACCACTTTTTCTCAAGGCCAAATTTCTCTGACTGTTCCCGGTTTTCCAGACAATATTTGAGTTTTTCCCTGACTTTGCATTGTATCATGAAACTATGTCAAGATTTAAAAAAAAAGTTGTATATACTTTTGTGTAAATTGTGTAAATAACGTAACAGATAAGATATTGCAGAAGTGGGATGTGAATATAATATAGAAAGTCAGGTAGGGATTATCAAAGAAAATAATAGCTGCTATTATTTTCTTTGGTATTATTAAAGAAAATACCAGATTCGTTGATTATATTTTAATATTAATGACTCCAAGCTAAAAAATAACTTATGTGATTGTAATTATTTCTTATTGCAAGCAATACTTTAGGGGAAGGCATAATTTCAATTACTAGGAATTATTAAGAACTTATGACTCTCAAGAATATTTAAAATTTCTGAGCTTGATAACATAATATTGACTGTTCATATTGATCAGTAATGTCCCTCTCAAATTAAGCTTTAATATTATGGATGAACAAATTCCCTGATTTCAATAAAAATTTCCTGAGAAAAGCATTCTGCTACATTTTTTTAATGTACCTAGGGTCATGACGGAAACTTGTCAAAAGTCAACTGGCCACGAGAAAGGAATAAATTTAAATCCATGATAAATGTTAAAGCCACGAATCTAGGGATAAAATAATTATACAAAACAAACATGCCACAATAACAACAATAAGTCGCAAACGTTTTTTTTTCTAGTTACCCAGTCTGTTCATTCCATGACTGAAAAATCCTCTATAATCAGCTTCTATAAGGTTATGTGCGACAATTTCTGCGTGATCAGGAGGTGTGCTCACAGCTTTAAGACAGTCTTTCATAAATCGTTTAGCTTCATCAATTGTAGTTATTAACCTTGGACCTAAAAGATAAAAAATAAATATGCCAATAAACAACCCAAACAAAATGTCTTTATAAAATTCGAATATTAATATAAAATTTTCTAAAACGTACATTTAAAAACTCACAAAACGAATGCTTTACATATTTTTTTAAATGCCTATATAGGTACAGCAAATTTTACATTATAAATTGACACAGTCCTTTTAGGGGACTATATTTTCCTGTCTTACCTGTCGAATAATATCGGTTTTTCCTAAAGGCAGGTGCGAGATTATTTCTTCTGGACAAAAACCTTTGGCTCCCCTCGCTCACTAAACATTGACATGAATTTTGTGCTCTTAGCAGTCTTGATGATCGAAAAGCCATTTATACTAAAAATAGAATAAAGCACAAGAAAAAGACATGTTTAATTTATTAACAAATTTATTAACAAATTTCTGTGAACCGATAAATATTCAAACGATACTGTTCCGGTCAGCAATGTACAAACACTTCCTTGGACTTGACAAAAATCTTTCCACTGACATGACAGCCCGTCGACTCTTTCTAACACATCAAGAATGAAGGCCGGTGGTTTGAAATTTCCAGAAAATTCTGAATTGGCCTAGACCATATGCATTAAAAGTAAGAAAATATACATTTGATGAAATACGTAAATGTCCATACATCAATAGATAGTGACACGAAGCATCTGCGGACCCATGTTTATATAAACTTTTTGCCTTATTTTCTTACAAGGAATCTCCTCTTAAGCGATGGCACTTATTTTTTGAAACACCCTGTATATATATATATATATATATATATATATATATATATATATATATATATATATATATATATATATATATATATATATATATATATATATATATATATATAGTTTTTGTTAATTTTGGGTGTGCAGTCTGTATAAATAAAAAGCAAGTTTTTTTCTGCTTAATCCTCAATATATTTCATCATAATTTTATGACTTCTTCAGGAGAATGATAGCTAAAATAGAACAGTGTTGACCAAAGCAAATTTTGTTCATTATTATAGTTTCCTTACCAGGTTGGGTTTAAATAACGCCAGCAATTACACAACTTTGCATCTTGGATGTTTAGGCAGCGATTTACATCGTTTAAATGACCGATAAGAATTAAGGTACATATATATTTAAGGTATTCAAGAAAAAAAAATCTTTTTTAGTGCAGTAATCACAACATACAAAACCTGCACTTTTTGCCAGTCTATACAGGGAGTTTCCTATTTAAGTTTGGTAAATTGCGGAAAATAAATGTAATTTAATTTAATCAAGGAGACCACAGTAAATCACACTAAGTTGTTCTATGTCAGATCTAGAGTTAATTGACTTCCCATCGCCGTTTATATGTGCCATTTCCAAGAATATGCGTTTACGATAATTAGCCTCGCGTTCCAAAATTGATGTGTTCTCAAAATTAAACCCGTGATTAAAATTTTGAAAATGGGTCGCTAGAGCGCATGATTTTTTTCCCAATCTGCTGTCACTTTTATGCTGTACTATTCGTTGTTTTAAAGTTTGAGTTGTTTGACCTATGTAGCAGGCGTCACAGTCTTGACAGGGTATATATATATATATATATATATATATATATATATATATATATATATATATATATATATATATATATATATATATATATATATGTTAGCGTGAGGGATGGTTCATCCCCAATAAAAGTCTGAATTCTATAAATCCGTTATTTATTATCAATTGTATTGACAAATTATATGGCGCGCTACGACGCCTTTGACCCATCTGACCAGACTGTCGTCCTGCGCTTGTCGGACTTCCCGCGACTCGTCTATCCTGACTGAGCATGCGTCACCATTCAATTCATGTTGTAAAGGGGTTAAGGTGGATACCCCTAACACGGCTATCCTGCAATCGGAGCGTCCTCGCACCGCATATTTATCTGAAAATCAAAAATATGGAAACAGTATTTCGGTTGCAATTACTTTTACCAACAATTTTTTTTTCTCTTGTTTTTTTTTTTTGACAGCCATCTTAGCTTGTAATTTATTATTGATATTGTTTAATCATTGCATGTAGCATGTGTGACTTTTCTAACGTCATGTGTGTGGGGTAAAGGGGCATGCTGCTAACACAGCTATCCTACAATCGGAGCGTCCTTGCACCGAAAGAAATGCTAAAACAAAATCAAATTATAAATACCTATTAATAGTTTGAGATGATATTTGTTTATTCCCTGTTTTCTTAATAGTCATCTGCGTCGAGTGTTTTACTGGTATGAAACAAAATATCTTGACTAAGACTCTTGTTGTTAAAAGTCGCAGTCATCTATAATACTATTAGTCACTAATCAATTGTTTATTTATACCTTTCAGCTGTTGATTGTTTATTTATACCTTTCAGCTGTTGATAGTAAATGACCTACTGACTGAACATAAAATGTGTTCGATATGTTTGCTATTTTTGTTTAATACAATAATGAGTAGTATTTTTTTTTATCTATTGGAATGACCAATAATTTTTGTTTTTAATCTCGTAAGGATTTTCGGTGGGTACGCCACCCAATTTTGTTTTTAATCTCTTGAGAGCTTTCGGTGGGTACGCCACCCATTTTTGCTTTATTCGATGGGACTGCCATCTTCTTATTCTTTCTTTTAAGTTCAGTGGGATTGCCACTTCTCTTTTTGTAAGTTCAGTGGGATTGCCACATAACTTTATATACGCTTTAGGCTTAGGCATAGTGGTACTGCCACTATCCTTTTTTTTTTAAGTTCAGTGGGATTGCCACTTACTGGGGACGCCAGTTTTGTTGTTATCTTGTTTATTTATTTGTTTGTCTGTTTCTTAATAATATGATTTAATATGATTTATATGTGTGTGTACACTCAATTTTGTCAAATCAAACTAGCAATTGTACGTTTTATTTTTAACTAACACCTGATTGTGGTTAGTACTTACTATTACAGTTTGCCAAACTACTATAATTGGCAAATTACCAAATATTATCGTAAACCTAAACCACAGTTTCGTTTTTTTAAAAACAAAATATTGTTCGGTTACCTTCTCTGAAAACCAGTTACAGACGAGACAACAGATTGTAAGTTTGTTATACTATTATAATTGGTAAGTTAACAAATTTTTGTAAGTGGACTCGCAGTATGGTTTGCTAAAACAAAACATTTTTGTTGCTATACATTTTAAGAAGTTGATACAGACAGGATTTAGTTTGTTGCACTCCAATAACAGTATAGTAACAAATAATATTGTAAAATCAACAAGTGTTGTATTTCCAACAACAAAATATTGTTTCACTAGGTACCCATTTTAACGGGTCTTAACGCGTAGTAGTTGTTCATCGGTGGTCGTGTGCTGTGCAGTAAATAAACAAACATACCCTTTTATTTTCTTTCCTGTGCAGTTCCATTTCCATGTCGCATCTCTCTCAAGTAGGTATTTGCCCAGATAAGGAAGAATTCTCCCTTAGCAAATCATTTTTTGATTGATATTAATAAAATGTCAATTGAAAAAGGCACTAATGTCATAATGGATAAGAGCTGTAAGTACACGGAGTTAGTAAATTCTCTTATAAACCCCTTAGGAAGTGACCAAAACGTTTATGATTTTGTGAATGACGAAGATATAGCTTTAAGAAATCTGTTAAATAGTTGGGGATTTGGACACCTATATTTTTAAAAATAACCACAGCAAACTTACATTTTTGGAAAGATCAAAGATTCAACTTCACAATATCCAAGAACTATACTATACAGAGTGTTCTATTAAAATAACAAAGTTGTATGTGAAACTCGGACATTTTGTTTTGCATGTAATCAGTTGTTTCAGTAAAATGACAATAAAACTTATCAAACTGCAATACTCTGTATTGACATGTATTGTATATACTGTATTTCACTTTAAAATTGGGTATGCTTTAACGCAGCGTTTCCCAAACTATGGTACATGTATTACCATAGAGGTAAATCCTCTGACATTATTTTTAATGTTTTAGGATCCAAAAGTATGTTTTAAAGCATGTAATATTATGTTCGCTTTTCTCAGAAACTTTTTTTTTTTTACATACGTATATTTGCGGGCAACACATTGACATTTAGGCTCTAAAATATCTGATTTTGTTTTTGTTTTTATTTTGTTATAAAAACCTTTACATTAATAATTTATTTATATGTCGAAGTCAAAGCGTGGCTGTAAAGTGTCTAATATTGTGTTTGATTTTATATTATAATAAGGTTTTTATTAGTTTAAAAGTGTAAACTAATGACAAATGTTTCAATACTACTAATTGTGTGTTTAGAAGATCTTTACTTAGTTTAGATTTAATTAAATCATTTATTTTAGGTTGCATTTTGTTTGTTGTAAAATTTATCAAAAAATTTAAATCAATATAAACAAACAATAAGCTCTGATAAAATCTGTATTTTATTTTAAGTTGTTAACATCAACAGACCACTAAGTTTGTCACTCGGTTTGCCATAAGTTAGGTAGGTATTCATGTCAATGAACTTCCCATTACAGTTATTTGTTACTAAGACATACTAGGTTTGAAAAAAAAACATTGATGTTGTTACCCAACTAAATATAAACATTGCTGTGGTGAAATTGGGTTAAACTTTAGGTAAAAAGGTACCTTCAAAATCAAACTGTTCAAGTCATTGATTTGAGTTCCATATAATCATCCCTAAGGCCAGGATAACAACATCTGTTTTGTAAAATTCTAAAGACAAAATTAAAAATGGTTTCATATTTTGGGCCACTCAGACTAGTTTGTACTACGTAAAATAAACAATAAATCTAATAAAATTGAAAGTCAATCTGAATAGGGTTATGGTAAAATTTCTAAATCGTAATGTGACTCTTAAATTTCATGAGTAAACTAAAATTGGATAACATTTTCCAGATGTCCTGAAGATGACCTTAATCTAACGAAACTCAGCATGAAACCCCTTTATTGGATACCCTAAAACAGTTGTAGCTTAAGCAATTTCAATTTTTTGCTTTTTCAAGTATTTGCTGTACAGAAAAGTAAATACATAGATCAAAAATTAAACTATTATTAATTTGTTGGTGTGATTAAACCTACATGCATTGAATTAAAATGATTTAGTATTGTAGATAGAGTATCTCGTAAACGGGGAAATGCTTAGTAAACAACAAAATAGTAAAATACAGAGTTTAATTGTAGGTCAAGCAAAGAAGGGTAAGTGACCAAAAAATGGTTAAAGTACTATCAAGTTTGTTGTTTTACTAAATAATATGGCGACTAATCAAACAAATGGTTGAATACCAAAAAAGAAGATCAGTGTAATATTTAATTTGTTGTTCTACCAAAAATTATGAGCACTGATCCAAAAATGCTTTAATAACAAAAAAGGCGATCAATTTACAATTTTACTTGTTGGTCAACACAATTTGTTTAACTATTCTTTTCTGGTTAATTTGACTACAGAACTAGATAGACGCATTTTTATATGCTCTTTTTAGTTGATTTTACCCACATTTTCTTTGAGTGTATCGATGAAGAAAGATAAATCTACTTACAGTTTATTAATTGATATTGTTTGAGGGCCACCTCCGAAGCTGCTCATAAACAGCTACGGTTGTGCGTTTTCCTTGCTTACCAGGAAGATAACATTCGTTTGGTAAAATTGCTTTAACGGTATATGGACCGCTGTACTTGAGTTTCAACTTGCCCTTGTAGTGGCTTGTAGTAGATACCCCTCGTTCGGAAATATTTTGTAAGTCCTGTAAATTTTGATTTTAATTTTCCTTCGTCAGCCAGCTGAGAATCTTCAACATCAACAAGGTGTCCCACAGTAAACAAGCTGCTGCGATAACGAACTGCGTTAAATTGCTGAGCTCGCATATTTGCACTATTTGTTTTCGGTCCTGAGCTTTTGCAACGGCCTTGTCAGGGTCAACAAAATTATGCGATGACGGGTCTCCTAAAAACTGCTTAGTAGCTGCTAATCTTGAATCCAGCTGTAACACTGTTGGTACGTAACCAGTTATTGAGTGAATTGTATTTCAATTTAATTGTCTTCTATTGCAGGCAATACAGTTGTTTATTTTTATTTTATCCAATCTTTTTATAGTCGGCTCTTTCGGTAGGTCGAGCAATTCTAGTCCGTCAGCAATTTTCTCGACATGTAAACTAGATCGACTTCTTATCTTATATGACATTTCATCCAACAATAACATCAATATCGCCTGGGAGATTATCGGGTACAACTGTAAAACTTATTTCTACCTTATGTCATTACCGGCAAAATAATTATTAAGTCACAGGATAAACAACTTGGGTTCCAAATTCCATAAAAGCACGTACGTTTCTTTCCGGTCTAATTATACCATTCAATGTGTTTGCAACGGATTGTTTAATTATTGACATATCAGCACCACTACCAGTAATGTACAGGAATGATTGTCAATTGTCACTTATGTAGTTCATTTTTTAGTTTAGTTGCAGCTTCGCTCGCTTTGGCGATCATTATCGCTCACATTTAACTCTTCTTTTAACTTCGTAGCATCTTCTAGCCACTCATTAACTGCGTATGCGCTGTCGTCCGGATCGTAGCTGGTTGGTTTAAATGTTGTGTACCCATGTCCAGATGCTGGCGCTTGCGTATTGGATCCATCTGCTACTGGAATGTTGGTTGGGCGTTGGCGTTGGCGGCAAAGGTGAAGATGACGACATCGCGATCTTTGTCTGTTTTGCTAATTCAGCAATTTGTTGTTGTTGAACGGCGACTAAGTTAATTAAAGTTTCTTGCCACTGTACCGTAAAACACTTTGAACTTGTTGAAGCCAAATTTTCTATGTCAGCTTCATCACTTTGATTAGAGACCTCACTGTTCTGACGCGAACGATTTTTTCCGCCATTTTAACTAGCACTACTATACTGACTAAACTACTTTACTGTCTATTATCTAGGATGTCACGGAGTAATCCCACTTCTGATGTTAGCGTGAGGGATGGTTCATCCCCAATAAAAGTCTGAATTCTATAAATCCGTTATTTATTATCAATTGTATTGACAAATTATATGGCGCGCTACGACGCCTTTGACCCATCTGACCAGACTGTCGTCCTGCGCTTGTCGGACTTCCCGCGACTCGTCTATCCTGACTGAGCATGCGTCACCATTCAATTCATGTTGTAAAGGGGTTAAGGTGGATACCCCTAACATATATATATATATATATATATATATATATATATATATATATATATATATATATATATATATATATATATATATATATATATATATATCACTTTTTCACAAAACTTCTTTTTAAAAAACTTTATTTTTCGTTACATCAAACAATTTATTACTTTTAATTTTACTTTACATATCGAATTTCAAATGAACATAGTAACGGTCTAAAATGAGTAGGTATTAACTACTGATGGTAAAAGCAAACATGGGTTTAAATATACAATTTAGTGCTGATTCAGTACCTTCGACTCGTGAACATTGCGAAACGAGGATACTGATTACAATGCATTCTTAGGGGTGTTGCAAATGACCGCAATAACTCATGAGACTGAAGGTCAACCACGGCACGTAGTGAAGAGCGCATATAACACTCCCCCTTGAAAAAAAAGATGGTGCTTTGCAGCAGCTTTTCAATGTTCATTAATTTGGAGTTCAACTTCTTCTTCTAGAGCTTCACTAGAAGAGCGGGCACTTGGTCTTCTATTTGGAAGTAGGTTACGTAGCTTCTGATGGACTACTTCTCTGGATTTGGGCATTGGAGGTGGTTGTGGACGGTCGTCGTTCGTGATGGCCATTCCAATTCTGCGGGGTCTACATTTGTAGAGGACGTAGAGGGTAGCCAGGATGGCAATTAATGTGATGGTGAGTATTGTGAACCAATCGAGATGCTTGGTCACGAAAGGCTCGTTAATCAGTCTGTCCAATTCGTCGCAGTACTGATTAAGGTTATGCCGGGAAATGTTCAAATCGTCTACATCCATTTTGTTAAGCTTCAGTGGCTTTAGCTCAGGAATGTGTGTTTGTTCGGGTAGGTGGCTACAGCAATCATAAGGTATGATTACCGGGTGATTTTGATAATTAACATTTTTGTACTTGTCAACGGGGTATTTGGCATGTACCCTTGTGTTTCCAATAAAGGCGTTACAACCTGGTTGCAGCTTCAGTAAGGAGTTGGTGTTTAGTAACTTGGTGACAACGTTCTTGCTTTCACATTTTATTGTCACAGGCAAAGGGTCAGAAACGGTGATTAACCAGTAGTTTTGGCTTAGTTCCTGAACATTGTACTCTTTGGCAAAAAGGAGTGAAGTCTGGCAGGTTTTTGGCAGTTTACTGAGGTGTTTGAGTAGTTGTGCTTCACACATGGCATCGCTATCAATGGGATACGGAAGCACGTCGGAGCAGATCTTGGTGTTGGTTCCTAGTTGCATACAGTTATCCAGATTTTGAAAAGATATGTAGAGCAATGAATCATCATCACGCGCAATATATTTTTGAGTTGTAGGTAAAATGAGATGAAGACCTGTTCGATTATCTAAGATTGGGATTGGATACAGATGGTACAAGGTATAGGTTTCATGATCAGTTAGAGAAATTTTTAAAACAAAAATTATTTTTGAATCTGATTGGTATGCTTCTAATTGTATAATTTCTAGATATTCCGCAATATTAGATCCATACGTGGGTAGCGGTAAATTATATTTAACTAAGGAACGAGAAATTTCCTGCAAAGAGGCTACAAGATCTCTAGGGGTGATAATTGAATATGTAGAATTTTTAAACGAACAAAAGTTATCGCATCTAGTATATCATTAAGAGAGTCTTCCAAGAATACATAACTTTCCCTTAATGATTCACACAGGTTCACTATTTGTAATTGACCTTCATAAAAGACCATAATGTCAGAAATGTTAAAAATAGCTTCGCGAATTTTTACTATGTCATTATTAAAGGTTTTTTCGTCTATTTGAAGTTTCTGAAGGGTTGAATTAAAGTTTTTAATAACAGACGTCGTTACCGAAATTTTATTCTTTAATAGATTTTCGATTTGTCGTTCGTCGTGAGTAACTTTTTCTATGCACTAGTTGAAATATTCGCCATCCGATGCGTCTAAGTTACCGGTTATTGATTTCCAAACAGTACCTATGCCATTATATACGCCGCGTTTTGTTCGAAAATTGTAATGTTTCGTATCCGTCATAACCTCCTTGTATTTTAGGTTTACTGAGTCAGCAATTTGCTTCAAGAGGCTGATATGGGTTTGAATTTCGGCTTTAAAGGCTAACATTTTGGGGGCCTGAAAGACGTGTATCAGATTAGAAAGAATTTTGTCGTTATTGGAAATGGCTTCTTTGATGGCCTGGAGTTCTTTATAGACAAGCAGTGTCCATTTATCGTTTGATATTTTAATGGTGCTTTCTTCATGGAAAAAGAGTCCTATGGTGTTATTTATCGACGTCACGGTGTGCTGAGATGTAGTGGCTGATAGTAAGCCGAAGAGTCTGAAAAGAAGGAGACTATTCGTAGTATGGCTTAAATCTATCAAAGATAATTTTGGATTTTTGCTGGGTCTGGGAATTTTGCTCGGTAGCTGATGTTTTGAAAACTTCTAAAAATTCGAAAGGACCATTAAATTTATTTTGTGCCTTATTTGTTATCTGGGATTCTTTAATGCATACTTTGTCTCCAGGTTTATAATCGGGAATTTTGTCTGAGACAGATCGGTCGACTCTAAGTTTTGCTTCTTCTTTTTGCTGTTCCGTTTTCATTCGCGCGATTTTATAGTAGTACTCCATCCGGTTACTTAAATCTCTAATGTACTTTGAGATAAGTTTTCTTGGTTATACAGGGTTTCTGGAGGTCTACTGGATGTGTTTCCAAAAATTAGCTCGTACGGTGAAAAACCATGAGTTTTATTTTTAGTGTTGTTGTAACAAATAACCGCGTAAGGGAGAATAGTGAATGGATGTTCGTCGGGGTTTTCTGCCGTATGGGCTCTAAGCACCTCGGTAAGAGTTGCGTGAAATCTTTCTACAGAACCGTTTGATTGTGGGTGGTTAACACCGGAAAAGGTTAACTTTATGTCATAAAGTTCACAGAGATCTTTCATTAGGGAATTGTCAAATTCACGGCCATGATCGCAATGGATTCTTAGTGGCGTACCGTAATGCTGGAAAAATACCAATAAAGTATTGACTACGGTTGAGGCCTTTTTGTCTCCTAATGGATATGCTTCAGTGAATTTATTTAATTCATCCCTAATCGTAAGCCCATAATTTCGCGTTGGAAATATCCTACGCGAAATTATGGGCTTACGATTAGGGATGAATTAAATAAATTCACTCAAGCATATCCATTAGGAGACAAAAAGGCCTGTGTGAATACAAATATGTCGATATTAATTCTTTCGAAGGGTGTTTTTTGTGTGAATACAAATATGTCGATATTAATTCTTTCGAAGGGTGTTTTTGGCGTTTCCGTTATTAAGAGAGGGGTGGTTAGGTTTTTTCGACAAATTTTGACTTCTTGACAAATTTCGCACGCTTTTATAGATTTCTCTACGTCTTTAGTAAGACCGGGCCAATTGTATTTTTCTTTTACGCGTTTTATAGTCTCGTTTATTCCGCGGTGTAAATTATTTTTTCCTGTGTGGTATTGGTCCAAGATTATGGGTATTTGATCGTAATCGGGGTTCCAACAATATTTTGGTATATTTTGAGTTTTACTTCTTTTTCGTGAAAGATAAAAGAAAGAATTTCTAAAATAGGTACATTTGGGTTGTTTTCGATACAATAGGTTTTTGCGACATTAAATTCGCTTTGGCATTTGTATAAAATGTAGAATAAATGGGATACCACGTTGTTGGGATCAACCCGTAAGGGGCTGATAAAGTATTTCCTATCTTTGACCGTTTTGCTTGACAGGATGTTTATTTGGTTGGGGAGAAACTCGGGGTGTTCTTCGAAAATATCGTCAATAATTTTATAATGGAGATATTCCATTTTATTTTGCAAAAAGAAAGTAACTATGTTTTTGTGGGACTTGTCTAGAAGTTGGGAGTTAGTGATCTCAAATTTTGAGTCAATTGATTTTGTTTTATATAGATCGACAAACGTATTGTACTCCTCTTTGATTTTTTCGAGGTCTGTTTCGTTATCGCTGTCTTCTTGTTAGTCGTCGGGGAACTTTTGTAAACCGCTAGTTGAGGGCCTATTTTTATCGTCTTCATTGGAGACGTGAACTTTAGACTGAAATTTTGCACACTGTTGGAAGTGGTTTATCTTTATTCGCGAGAGTGCCTCAGCGTTTTTATTTCTTTTCACGGGTTTATACTCTATCTTATAGTCGTACTCTTCCAGTTTTAGACGCCATCTTGCTAGACGACTTCCTGGACCTTTAATGGAAAATAACCATGTTAACGGGCGATGGTCCGTAATAAGAGTGAATTTTCTGCCGAAAAGATAGGGACGGAAATGTTTTACGGCCCAAACAATGGCAAGTAATTCGGGTTCTATGGTCGACTATATTGTTTCCGCGTTACACAGTGTTCGGGAAGCGTATGCAATCAATGGGAAGATCGTTTCCAACTGAGCCTTGTGAAAGTACGGCACCAATAGCAAATGCGCTTGCGTCTGTGGTTAAAAGAATGGGTTCCTCGAAATTTGGATAGACTAAAATGGGGTTACAAACAAGGGCTTGTTTTAATTCGTTAAAAGACGATTTACAATCTGAGTCGAAAGTGAAAGAGGTGTCTTTTTTCAATAATTTGGTTAGGGGTTTTGAAATCTTTGCAAAATTTGGGATAAATCGGCGGTAGTAGCCTGCTAGTCCTAGGAAAGACTGGATATTTTTGGAGATTTTTGGTTCAGGAAAGTTGAGAATGCAATCAACTTTGGAGGGATTTGGCTTAACCGCGCCATCTTGAGTGATGAGATGTCCAAGATAGGCGACTTCCTTTCTCAGAAACTCACATTTGTCAGGTTGAATTTTGAGATTTGCTTTCCGAAGGCGTTTAAATACCTCAGTAAGACGAGAAATATGTTCGTGGATAGTTGGAGAATAAATTA
The DNA here is from genome assembly GCA_963971165.1 of Philopedon plagiatum. Classification (NCBI taxonomy): domain Eukaryota; kingdom Metazoa; phylum Arthropoda; class Insecta; order Coleoptera; family Curculionidae; genus Philopedon; species Philopedon plagiatum. The sequence continues at coordinate 38,288,423 of OZ020197.1, read as the reverse complement.
TTATGTCGTCCATATATACTAGGCAAAGCTCATTTTGAATTCCTAGAAGGATATTGTCCATGACACGCTTAGATGTGGATGGCAGCAAAAGAAAAAGTATGCCTATTTTTGCTCTAATTGTAGTTATCTGAGAAAAATAATGCTCATCTACTGGCTGTATTTTACATCAGTAGGTTGTTATTTTTATACCAACTTCAAAAGAGGGGGTTCTCACTTCAACCAGTTTCGATGAATTTTGTTTGTTTTGTGGATGAGTTCTCCCGGATGGTCCCATTTTAAGAGTTTTTTAGCTAAAGTGAGTGGAAACCCCAAAAGTCGACAATTTTTATTAGTGCACTTCCAAATGGCGGCAATGATTTCGATAAGTTTTTTCTCTCTTGTATTTATTAGGATGATGGCCCAGCGGTTCTGTTGGTATTTTGACTAAAAAAAATAAAGGGCAAGGGATGAGAAGGATAAAGGGTGATTTTTCTGTCAGAAAATCTATTTCTGTCTAACAGATATGTTACAAAAATAACAGGGTAGAGGGAGAGAGGGGATAAAAAGGAGGGGCTGATATTTTCTCCAAAAATGTTGACTTATGTCATTTTCGGGGTTATCGTGGTCAGAATTTTGAATAGCAGGTGATAAATATATAAGCGGGGGGGGGGGGGTTAAAACAGATCTTAAACAATGTTAAAGATGAGGGTGAAAACGGAGCGGCTGGGAACTTTATCAAAAATGTTGAGTACTATATCTTGGGGGTCACTGAGGTCAGAAAATCTTATTTTGTCCAACGGATGTTAAAAATGTTGAACGAGTAAGAGTGAGAGGGGATCAAATATTTTATTTATTTATTATTTTTTAAAGAATGCTGTAGAGCATATTGTTTTCGGGGTAATTTGTGTCCAGGAATTCGATTTTACACAACAGACGGTGGGCAGGTGGGCGATGGGATGGAATGTATCGAGAAACGACTTCTTTTTCTAAAACTCTATGTAACATGTCCCCTTTTAGTGATACCGGGTTCAAAGAAATCAATATTAAGTGGACATTACAAATTTAAAGAGAAGACAAGATTAAGGGGGAGAGAGAATAGGTGCACTGAAAAGTATGAAATATGTTCACTTATTTATTACTAAGGTTATTGGTAAGCTTAAGTTTGTTTAAATTTAGGTAACTTGAACAGCAGCGTTCTAAAATTTGAAGTCGATGCAATTCGTAAGAATAATACATTATTAAGAGATAGTTGCGCCACGCCAGTCTCAAAGTTTAGAACTTAGGTGTACAAGTTATCTAAATTTGGACAAAATTAAACTTACCATTATCCGTAATAATAAAAAGGAAAAATGCTACATTTCAGTGCTTTTCTTTTTTGAAGTCGGTTTATTTTTTTAAGAAAAAAAATATTAGTAAAATTAGATGTGCTCAGGGTGTACAATCTTTAAATAGTATTTTTATTGTTGCTCTAATTAAAACATTATGTATCTGAGACAAAGAAGATTATTTATACAGAAGTATTTTTCATAAATAAGTTTTTACTATTTATGAAATTAGGTGTGCTTTCGTACAGGGCGTGCAATTTTAAATAGATTTTTGCAATCGGGAATGTATTTGGTTTCACTGGAAGCTTTCAGTTACAATTTAGGTTTTTTATACAATAAGGGGCAATTTTTTTTTAAATCCCTTTCAATTTGCAAGAATTATAGATAGACCATTAGCTTAAAGGAAATAATATTTTATACTACTGAGCCAAGAATTTTACATGTAAAATGATAAACAGGATCGGATATTAAAAAAAAAGTATATTGTCTATTTTTCCACTGAATGTGTTTGATTATAATATTACCTAACTGTACTTCAATTTGACTTATTATTAGAACCGACATGGTAATATAACTTAAGTGTTAATGTTGACAAAAAACGAAATGCATTTAATAATAATAATAATAATAATAATGATATATTTATTTATTTGTGCCAGTAAACAATAAACAGTGTAAAAAGTAACAATATAATATCATGCATAAATATTTTACAAAAATGAATAACAATAGTAACACACTAGTTGGCACAAAAAGGTAGAATTTTGATTATATATAATCATTCTTCCAACTCCACCCCGATTAAATAATTTTTACAATAAGTTTTAAAAGTTGAAAAAGTAAAATATTTTAGATAGAAGGGAATGCTGTTATATATGATTGCACTATTATATTTAAAAGATGTTTTATACTTTTGTGTTTTGTGTGATGGTATAGTTAAGTTGTTTTGATTTCTTGTATTCACGTAATGAACATTATTACGAAATTCTAATTTTTTAAATAGATAATCAGGTGTTTTAGTGTTTATGACTTTGTAAATGAAACAAGTTTGATGAATTTCACGTCTAGTTTCTAATTTAATTAATTTATGCTGATTGAATGTTGAGGTAATGTGATCATATTTTTTAAGATTTACTGAAAATCTTACACAGTTATTGTATAGGATTTGTAGTTTTTGTTTAGAATTGTAGCTGATATTTTTATGATATATAACGTCACAATAATCTAATCCACTTATAATGATCGAATCTACAAGTTTAAGTTTTGTTTCGATATTTAAAAATTCTTTAAAATGATACAAGATCCTTAATTTATAATATCCTTTTTTTACTATGTTTCTTATATGAGCATCAAAGTTTAGATTTTGATCAAATATTACGCTACTTAACTTCATTTTGCAAGGAAAGTTCCGTGCAAAAACTTTTGCAGATTTTTTTGTATTCATTTTAGTCCACAGAATATTTTTTATTTAAGGTGATTAAAAATAATATTTTTTTATAAATACTTTTATATCTTATACTAAATAAGCATAATGTACTACAAAAACACATTTTTGTTAGCAAAGCACTTAAAATACATACATATATCAATAAAAATCCAAGGTCTTACAAACATTCCTCGATGCTATAATAATTATTTACAAAGTGTTTAAAGTAATAAAAAATAGCAACTGCTAAAATCAAATTACATGTTCTTTTTGGTATATTTCTTATTTTAAGGCTTAAGGCGGAAATACACCAAAAAAAGCAAGCAAGAGCTTGTTCGTGCTCGCTGATGTTTGCTTGTGCTAATTTTTTTAAATCCAGTTGTTTCACTACTGCAGCGAATTTGTTCCTGTTCGTTGATGATACGTATGTTTTTTGAGTAAACCGATTAATTATGGCGAACTCAAGAAAAGTTCTATGTGCAATGTTCTTTTTATTTTTAAAATACACATTTTTCTTATTCCATAATACAGTTTTTTCTCGCTAGACGTCAATGAACTTTAAAATTAATTCATTATTCCACACTACATTTTATTATAAATCACTGCCGATTGTGCCGATGTTCAGTAAAATATTTGTAAACTGAAATAGTTATTATCCTAACAAGTGCGGAAAGAGTCACTTTCCCGCAAGCGACTGCCGTTACCCGAACGACGCGAAGCGGAGTTCGGGTAAGCAGTCGAGTGCGGGAAAGTGCCTTTCCGCATGAGTTAGGATCAAATTTTTTTCTACTAGCGTTAAAAAAACCAACATCATTTTTACAAAGTTTATTATTTTTTAATAAACAAAAAATAACAGGTATATAATGTTTACTTATTACTTATTATATATATTTATCGTAAAAGTACAATTGGATGCACTGTGTAAATTAATTGCTGAAGCTAGAGAGGTTGAAGTTGACTGATTCTGCATAGTGGAAGTTTGAAGAGACAGAGGTGTTGAACTTTCATGGACGCTACTGGGACCCGGTGCAATATCTAGGGACGTGGATGTTTCTAAGATGCAACTGGAAGTCGTTGGAATAGCTTGACTGATATTGAGAATTTTGTTGGACATATCTTTTCCCGCACTCAGTGCGGGAAAAATTTTCCCGCACGGTGCGGGAAAAATTTTCCCGCACGGTGCGGGAAACTTAGTCTTTCAGAGCCAAAATGAGTGCGGGAAAACGGTGAATTGCGCACGCTAGTAGAAAAAATATATTTCCACACCAAATAAGCAAGAACACGATTTTCCTTTGATGTACCGCCTCGCTCTCGAACAATCGCGAACGTGAGTAAACAACGTTTGCTCGTTTGCAAGTGTCCACACGAAGCCATTAATCGCATAGAATGCTCGCTCGCTCATGTTTGCTCTTGCCAGTGGCGGCTTATGAAATTTCAAAGTTGTATATCTCCTTTCCTACTTACCGAACCCGTAACAAATTTGAGGGTTTTAATAGTGAGCCCCCTGGGAATGTTTTGGTAGAGAAAAAAAACATTTTGTAATTTGCGAAAAAAAGTTGAATTTTTTTAGCCCCCCCCCCCTGGCAAAAAAAATTAACGCGTTTAAGTATTGTATTTATTATTTTTTCTAAACAAATTTTACATCATTTTGTCGAGAATTTTTGAATTTTAATGTTAAAAAAATCAACTTTTTTCACACATTACAAAATGTTTTTTTTCTTTACTAAAACATTCCCAGGGGGCTCACTATAAAACCTCTAAATTTGGTACGGGTCCTGTAAGTAGGAACAGAGATATACAACTTTGAAATTTCATAAGCCGGCACTGGCTCTTGCTTGCTTTTTGGTATATATCTCCACCTTTACACTCCAGAATAAAGCGAGCATAAATATTATTGTCTTTAGGCTCCAATCAGTTAGTATTTATTTTATTTATCATTTAAAATCATTCATTTTTACGTAAAAAATATATAAATACTTTTAGAAATCAAAATAAAATTTCGAGGTAAACTCGGTATCATTAGAAATCTAATTAACACTGCTACATCGATAACATCATATTATCCTTAAATACGCGTATTAGCAAATAGCTATCTTATACTAAATATTAATGCAGTATAATTTATTCAATTATTAATTTGTTGTCCATTATTGACTTACCTTAATATGACACAGCAGTTCATCAAATTTAAAAAAAAAAATCAAACAACTTCTATTGTAAAAATAATGTTTTTATAGAAATATTCGCTTGTTATCTGTTAATAAACATGATTACAATATCTGTATAATCGTTGAAGGTTACACACGCGTTTTCGCGACAACATTCGCTGACCCAGACAACGCAGCGTTATATTGCGCACAAGCAACATCAACGATTGGAAAATGGAAAACCTTGGCATACAGTTTTTCCGGGTGCTTTCTCTAACCTCACATTTTCGGAAAATGGGCGGAATAAATGTGTTGTAACCTAAATGTGATGATTTGTTTTTAGCAATGTTATTGTCAAATTTTGATTGTCGAACGAGGTGTAAACGCCGATAGACTGGGTGGGTATGACTGGTAACGATTTGTTTTTATATCTTTTTAATGCAAATTTAATTTAATGGGATTTCACTTATACGACAGGTAATTGCTCGCTTTAAAAGCAGCGGTGGAGCAAAAATTTATTTCTTGGTTAATAATTGAGGTGAATAATGCACAATACAGCTCTTGTTGTTTTTGTGTAGTAATTTATAAAATCATCTTTGGATATTTTAATCCAAGATTAAAATAGTACTGTAATTTAGGAAAGATTTAAAACCTTTACTAACACCAACCTCCAATAGTTAAATGAAATAGTAAAAGAGACCTGATTAAACTAAAAATAAACAGGTATGATAATAATAACAAATGATTGGTGGACGATTTTGCGAAATCATTTAATAATTTTATCATACTATATACTACATGTCAGAAGAATATGCATTATCGATATCACACTTAGCATTTACAGCAGCCTAGTTAGCCGACTTTGTCTCTTTCCGAACTCTAATTATGACAAATCATTACAAAAATTATAAAAAATCATTACAAAATTTTGTATCAAAAGCATTGTTTCAACCATAGCTTTCTGAATGTACTGCGCAAGGGAGAACCAGAAGATTATGATTCCAACAAGTAGTCAGCGACAGTTCCAAATGGTCAGTAATAATCTGCCAGTGGCGTGCATTAGATGCTCGTCACTATGCACCATGTATATTCGTAATTTTTATTTTGGCGAGATCATTTGTGATCAGAATTTATCCTGGACTCCTTGTTATTAAAACAAACTTGAAATCAAGACATTTGTAACATTATTTAAAACAAAAACGTTAGTGATTTTAGAAATCAAACTCAATAAAATAAAACATTATCGGTCAGATTCTCCAACACTAGTCCAGTCTAATTTGACAACCATAAGTTTTAAACTGACAAGTGTAAGAATAAGGCAACTAAGTTTAAACTGTGAATTTCTTTCTGAGCTTTTTCTAATAAAGAAAATTGCAATTTTAGTACGCACTATTGACAATATAATAGAACCAAATTCATTACAAGAACTCGTTCCAAGATGAGTCATTTGGAAACCAAGCAAATCGCTGAAATATCAGAATAACTCATAAATGTTTAATGACGACTTATTAACAGTGGTAGGACAAAAACCTGTCAAAACATACCTGATCAACTACAAGATCTTAATTTAAATCAGTACTAAATCTTAAACCTTCTTAGTGAATCTAAACGAAAGTATTTAAATAGTTTTGCAATATAAATTACAAGACTATCTTCATTTTTTCATTTTACAATAATTTCTTGTATATCTTTATATCTAAAGAGCAGGCGCGGCCCGTGAAATTTTAGATGTGTCGTATCTCAGTTCCTACGCATGGGACCCACACAAAATTATAGGATATTACTATTGGGTACTCTAGAAACATTTTCGTAAAAAAATATTTGATTTTAAAACTTGCGAAAAAATGTTAATTTTTTGGGCCGCTTCATCTGAGATCCGAGAAAGTTCTGAAGAAAATTTTACTTCCAAGCTTTTTTCATAAATTTTATCAGAATTTATTGATAGAATTCAAATTTCATTGAATTACTTCTGATATCTTGAAATTAATTAGGTAGTTTTTAAAATTTTTACCCTGAAATATTTTGTCTAAGAAATAATTTAAAATGACATTTCTTTAAGGAAAACTAGAATAATTTCACCAAATTTGGAATTTGTCGATAAAATTTTATATACTTTATGAAAAAATATGCTGAGCAAAATTTTCTTCAGGGCTTTCTCAGATCTCAGGTGAAGCGGTCCAAAAAATTAACTTTTTTCGCAAATTTCAAAATTAAATATTTGTTCACGAAAATGATTGTGGAGTACCCAACAGTAACATTTTATAATTTGGTGTGGGTCCCATGCGTTGGAACTGAGATACGATAATCTGAAATCCAGGAACTGACACTGCTAAAGAGGGACAGATAAGATTTTTGGCTGGCCAGGCAAGATTCTGGGATGGGTCTTGTTTAACTGGCTCCTCTCTAGTGACGCTTATAGCTCCTGGAAAGTAAGGTAAATAGGTAATTTATAATTCTTAATATTTCTTGATTCTTGCGCTGCTGCTACGTACGTACGTCAGCAGTCCAGCAGACATAATATACGGGGTAATATTTAAATCTTTTTTTCCTCTGAAAGGTACTTCTATAGATAACATTATTATGGCAAAATTTTTATATTTAAGTTTATTATATTATTACTTTTGTATCTAGAGCTTTAGCAAGAACAACTCAAGTAAAGAGGAAGTAAAAGAGTTTTTTATATACTTGCCTAGACGTAAATGATAGATGATCTTCCCATTTTAAAGGGATTTAATGGGCAACTCTAATTATATATTTATTTTTAAGCAGCAGTTTACTCTTCGTCAGAAAATGGTTCTGTGAAGATTATTCCTATTTTTCGTTGGGGGCACAAATAAGCAATGGAAGGTGTTTTATTTATTTAAATCTTGTTTGAGAAGTCTCTAATGTTAAAATAAACTCTTACATTTTGTATAAGTAAATTACCATTTCATCAAATTTATTTCACGAGTCACTCTGCGATCTGTAATAAAGATAATAAATATATCCTTATTCCGCAAGTTTCTTATAAATAAGGGTACACCTTAGTGTACAGCCACAATGACACAATGTACAGGGTGTCCCATTTTCGGCACTTGTGCGGGGTATCTCCCTTATTTTTAAAGATAGAGGGTTGCGGTTTTCGCGGCAGTGTGCTACTTTTTGATGAAACGAAAGATGGCATAAAAATATTTTTCATGGCCCCCTTCGTTTTTGACATACAGGACGAAATTGATTTTTTTCCATTTTCGGACCCCCCCCGCATTTCAGTTATCTTGTAACTTATAAAAAAAGTAAAACTGGATCAGTAGTAAAGGTTGATGCTCCCCGAGTCTCCGCATGCGCAGTAGGGTCGACCTTGAACGCCCAGGTGTGCTATTGTTATTTGGCCTTGATATGCGCAGGTGTTATTCCAAGGTCAAGGTCAAGAACTTGGCCTTGAACGCGAGCAGATGTTTCTTTGTTTGGTGATGACCAGGTGTACGATGCTTATTTCAAGGTTACATTTGCGGTGCATATTTTCAATGAATGCGAGCAGCTGTTTCTTGCTTGGCCTTGAACGCGAGCAGATGTTTCTTTGTTTGGTGATGACCAGGTGGACGACGCTTATTTCAAGGTTACATTTGTTTTGTATTTTTCGAGGTCGTCGGATGTATTCCTCCCACCATAAATAAATACTTGACCTTGGATTACTTCCTAATAAATATGGCTCATTTCGAAAATAGCTTTCATTGTCACTCATACATCGTATGCGTTAACTGTTGCTTTGGCATATAAAGTATTGTGTTTGTGGTGTGTTCTACAAGTGTTTATTCAAGGTACTTGACAGTAATTGTTTTTATTGTATTTTAAATCATGAGCATTTCAAAGCAGACCATAGCCGAAATTAATAATATGATAAACCAAGATATTCAATTTCTGGAACGTAGAAAATTCTCTACATTAACGGTGGGCAAAATTTATATGATAAAAAAAATTAATTCTTTGACTTCACGTTTTGGAAAAGCCATTATCGTCACATTGTTTGATCCAACACATCAAGCAACATTTGAAACATTTTTACCATCACGCGTAGCTGAAATTCTGACAGAGGATACTATTGAAATGATGAATAACTCCGGTGATCAGTACACCTTAACTTATTTGGGGCAAAGCTCACATGTATTCTCTGGAGGTAATACTAGAGCGTTGTTAAATTTTGGTTGTTTGTAATATATTGTTGATTAGGCTATTTTAATGTTGATTTAAAATGTAATAAAATAGTTCTTGTTAAGTATATATCGAAAAACACACACTCACACACAATCACATGTCCATTATTTTCTATTTAAGATGTGTGACTGCCCTACTGTCATTGAAAATCGAGATATGTACATTAATTGGTTATCATGTAAATTAAGAGAGCTGGCTGAAGAAATACTACACTTTGCAAATTATGGTAAATCCGATGTGGGTTTTAGTGAAAGTCAGTATAGGAAGTATATGAAAGACGCCGTAAATTTCACGGCTGGAGCACATACGTGCGAGAAATACCTATATGGAACCATTGATCTGGACGAATTTTGCGCTGGAATGATAAATGAAGAATTGGGAAGCTACCTATTCGAAGTGCCTCATTTACCCGATGAATTAGCTAGAAAATATGGCTTGGCTCCCGCAGATGATACCACTATTCTTGATGACCTTGGAAATAAAGCAGTCACCAATGAAGTTGATAGTAAAGCATTGGGTACTGTTAGCGATGACGAGATGGAGTGTGTTCAAGAAGATGAAGAAAATCTTTAATTCATTGTATAATATAATAACATGAGATGTTAAATAAATGATTATGTACCTAAATTATTGTTTAATTTTTTATAAATAGGCAACCTTCACAAAAATCACATCAGTTTAAGCTAAAAATGGGTCGTGTTAACAACACAATTGATAAATTTGGGCGCCAAAAATTTAATGACCAAAATCACATTGTTCTTGTTGGACAACCAGGAGTTGGATTTAGATTGACCGATGATGGTCAATATGATATACAAGGGAAATCTTTAACTAATGTAGCACCACCAAAGAATCCTGGGGATGCCGCTAATCAGGAATATGTTCTTGAACAAAGGCGTGAAATTATTAAAAAACTTAGTGAATTAGTGAATAATGATGTTTTGGAATATGTTAGAAAAGAACTTAATGAAATGAATAAAAAGCTTGCTGAAGAGGCGAATGAAGATTTTTTGCAATCTGTTACAAAAAGACTTAAGGAAATCGATTCAAAATTGTTGAATCAAGAAAAAGCTATTCAGCGTATACGTATTACGCGCATGTAGATAAAGAAACAAGTCTATTCTGTGTATGGTGACCTCGATTTTACATGGGATATGAGAGTGGAGGGGTTTGAAGGTCACCTAACAGATACAAATAGAGGCACAAAACTTTCTTGTTTCAGTCTGCATTTCAGTACTTCCAGAATACTACATAGTAATTTATTTTCTCAAAATGCAGTCACTAAAAAGTGAACGTCAAATTGCAGTTGTTCGCCCATTCTCTGTAAACGGTCGTCAGATGTGTGCCAATTGCGAAAATTGGGAATTTATTAGTGGAATAATGGGTTTCTGTGAATGGTGTCAAAATGAGTACCATAAGAAACATGGGATGAAATCACCGCAACAAATATCTCGTGAAAATTCTAGTGAATCTCTGCAAAGTCTCGCTGTCTCAGTGGGAGGTTCATCAGAACATAATAATCACGATACGCCGGAATTCAGTCAAGAAGGGCAGCGCTGGACTTCTTCAAGCAATTTTGAAGATCTCGAAATAATTAACGAATCACCGCAAAGTCCTGTTTTCTTAGAAGGAGGAGGAGGAGGAGTAGGGGGAGGAGGTTCATCAGAACGTAATAATAGTGAGACCATGGAATTCGACCAAGAAGGGCAGCGCTGGTAATTCCGAAAAATAGAGACAATTTAGATATAGTGTAAAAGTTTCTTATGATAGTCATGTAATTTTAAATTTATGTGAAAAAGTGCGTTTTTCTAATGATAGTGTGTATGTATTATTTAAATCTTAATAAAAATCTTTTTGTACTAAATATGTTTATTATTCACCATACATTTGAATTAACAAATCGCTCTTGATATATATTATTTCTGTGGTTCCGTTCTAAAATCCTCGCTAGCATTACATCCATTTTTCCAATTCTCCTTTGAAAACGATATCTATCAAGTATTAGTTGCTGAAAATTACTTTGTCTGGCTTGTCTATATGCAAAACACCAAACAGACATACGGTGGATAATATTTCTTTCTTCGTCAAATCTTACTTGCTTCATGGTGTATTGTAAAATGAATTTTTATTAGTTATGTCATTTATATATAGGCTGAACATAAAGAGAGTGAATTAGTTTTACTTTAAAATGGGTCGTGTTAACAACACAATTGATAAATTTGGTCGACAGAAAACTCCTGTTTGTAACAACTTATCGCGAGGGTTGCCCGGAATCGGATTTAAACTTACTTCAGATGGACATTTTGATATAGAGGGAAAATTATTAAGGAATGTTGCCCAACCGATAAATGATAATGATGCTGCTACCAAAGAATATGTCCTTACGGAAGTTCATCAACTTGGTTCGCAGATAAATACCATACTTAGTAATGTGCTAGTACCGGTTTTTCAAAAAATGTTTGAAGATGATGAGACCAAAATTACGTACCTTAAGGAAAAAATGTATCAAATTCACTCACATGCTGCACGGTATACTACAACGAAGATAAAGGATCCAAAAAAACCAAAATGGAAACCAACCTAGATAAAGTTCTATTTAAAAACATAATTATACTGTTAAATTGAAAATAAAACGAATAATTATGAAAAGCAATATTTATTTTTATTATTTAGAATGCATACATACGTAACGTAAAACCTATTTGATAATATTTATACAATATCTGATTTGTCTATCCAAGAATTAAATTGATTTGGAAAACCTAACCATTTTACAAACAATTGATCGTTTTGATTGTTCTTGCGTTTTCTAAGAATTTTCTCAACTAAATAAACACCAGGGCTAGCTGTCTTTTGCAGTTCTGCTTCGTAAAAACATCCTTTAATAGGTTGACCTTCCAATGATTGCAGCAAGTAGGTGGGTGGATTTGTAATATTAACTTTTGCTATTTCAAACAGTTCCGTGGACCAGGAAGGCGTATATCCTTTGTCAAATACACCTTTGTACTTGCTAATGCGAACAACGTCACCCAAATGAAATTTTTTTTTCTTCGGAGCAATTTTCAAATAGTCATATGCTTTAATAGGGGTATCCTCTTTTACACTGTTAGGCTTCATTCCAATGGTGCGGTGTTTAGTGTTATTATAGGTCTTCGTTATAGCTGGTAATATTTGTAACCATCTGTAAGAACCTCTAGCCGAGAATTGTTTATATAACTTATTTTTCAAAGTTCTTATAACACGCTCAACAATTGCCGCTTTTTTCGTGCTATATGTGGAATAATGGTTTATATTATATTTTTTCATGAGGGCTTGAAAGGTGCTATTATAAAATTCCTTTCCTTGATCACTCTGTAAATTGTTTGGTGCATATGATGCTTCTTCAATGATGCTTTTCATGGCATTCGTAACTTCAACACCGGTCTTATTCTTAACTGCTTTGGTGTACACGAATTTGGAGTAACAGTTTATACATACAACAATGTAACGGTAACCATCATTGTCAGTAGCATATTGCTGCATTTCCGCCAAATCAATTTGCCACAAATCTCGATATCCTTTTATGACTGTACGTCTTCTAACAAAATTTTTCCTTGCTGTCCTATGTAATTCATTTACGACTTTAATTTTTTCTCGGCTAGGATCCATATTATAAGGTTCCACGTCTTATCAGACACTGAGGATGGCAACTACGTGCAAAACTTAATATATTATTCCTTCTTCTCGAAGCTCTTCCATAATTGACATAATCTCATTATCATGTCCGGTATGTCCAGCTACTTTTGACCCCCACAATAATCGTAATCTATCCACTAACTCCTTAGGTTTATTCCAATAAACATATTGAGATGATTTCGACGATAGGCGCTTTTTTGCTGGTAGTTGGATTTTGTTGTCGCCTTTTTTTCTTCCTACACCACCACCACCACCCAGTTTAGTTCCCGTAATTAGCGGTTTTATGATTCGTAAATATTTTCTCCATCGGGTTTCTCTTAAACCACGTTTCTTGTCATAACCGTCGTATGCCGCATCGGTCAATTTCAAAATGGTTTGGTATTTTCGAAGTACATCTAGATTAATTTCGTCTTCATTACCTAGGAGTGGTGGATTTTTTAGAAAAATCAAATCGTAAAGATCAGCCGTTCCATCGAATTCAGCAATGTTTGTTTTGTTCTTGTATAACACCATCTTTCCGTTTGTTAGAAAACGAACCACTAAGTTGCCAATATATTTTGTTGATTTATTTTCTTTTTTACCAAAGCGTACACCATACACGGTATCATAATGAGATGGCTCCAATTTTAATCCATTTAAATAATCTTGAATAGTTTTTGCGGCTGAACTGCTACCACTTGATGTGTGTGGTGATGTGTGAGATGATGTTATCGTTGAAGGGGAAGGGGTTTCGAACAGTGACCCACGATTTCCACGTTTCGGTGTAGGAATCGGTGTAGATGTTTCAAAATCCGCTTCTGTTGGATGTTCTTCAAACATTTTCGCCATTCCCACCGAGCTGCTGCTGCTGCTACTCCGACTTTGTGGTTTAGTCGTAGTACTTGATTTTTTAGTTACGTACTGCTGCTGCTGCTGCTTTACGGCTTTAGATATAGATTCTAGTGGTTTAGAAACTGGTTCATAAAACTTTTCCAAATCATGTTCATTCTGCACTTTAGCTGCTTTAATTTGTTTAAATTTTTTTCTAACCGCATTTGTAGTTTCCAGTAGCTTTCGTTTTAATTCGATTTCTTCATTCATGATGCTTTCAAAGCACCGTTCAACGATGAAATGATTATCCAAGTTATTATTATAGGAATATATAACTATCGAATCCCTTGCGGTATCTGCCCGAATTTACATCACTATCCTTGTCAATAACTAAAAAACCATATTTATTATCCCAACATTTAGCACACATCTCTTGAAATTGTGTAAACGTCAGGTCGGGTGAAACGTGATCGGAAAATATATGTTTCATATTCATCTCATCTTGTTTAAACATAATAATGAAGTTGGCATTATCCCGGACGAGCTGCTTAGGAACACGAGAATACGTTTGCGCCAAGTAAAAGGCATCCACATTTTTGTGACGTCCCATGCTAAAATACGATCTTATAACGTCCTGTTTCTCACACATAACGTCATCAAAAATAAATATTGAATTAGGTTTAGCATCTGACGGTTCCACAATGTTATTTGCGTCGCTAAAAGCGTAGTAGCCAAGACCTTTGATTGGAGATAAAATTGTCTTTAAATATTCATATTTTGGTTGATAGAGCGACTTTGAGTAGATATAAACATTTTCGAAACGCAGTCCCGATGGGTGAGTAAGCAGCGAAATCATAACATTTGTTTTTCCACAGTTTGAAGGTCCTATTAATAATCCACGAATAGATGACGGTAGCAAAGGACCATGTCTTTTAAATAATTTTTGTTCTAGTCCAGAGCCGACCTTTACATCGAGATTATCGACGGGAAGTTTTTGTTTAAGATTGACGATACGCATCTTAACAAAATCTATATTTTATACTGAACTTTCACGTAAACTATCATTCAGATGTCGCTCGTCAGACGAAGTAGACGGTCTCGTTTATCAAGTAAGACTGGAAGCGGTATTGTTAATTCAGTAATTAATAGGCTACCGTTCGAGTTACACATTCCAGGCTATCAGTATTGCGGGCCCGGGACGAAAATAGTAAAACGTGTGGCAAGAGGAGATCAAGGAATTAATTCTTTGGATGTCGCATGCAAAAAACACGATTTAGCCTATTTGCGTAATAGTGAAAATTTAAGTGCTCGCCACCAAGCAGATCAGGAACTCGAGCAAAGCGCGTGGAAAAGAGTAAAATCTAAAGATTCTAGCGCTGGTGAAAAAGCTGCAGCTTGGTTGGTAACCAACATTATGAAAGCGAAACAACGTTTTGGTATGGGTGTATCATCATCAAAATCGAGAAAAGCATCCACTAGAGGTAAACGTCGCTTCCAGCGCCGCCGCCGCCACACTAAAGGAAATGGCGTCGGTAAACATAAGCGAGTACACAAAGTAGCTTTTGGATCATCTATTAGACGACCCGTTCGATCAGAATTGTTAAAAGCTGGTGGGAAAAAACTTATCGAGAAAAATATCATGAAAGCATCGAAAATAGCTGCAGTAGCTGCACGTAAATCCCTAAGAATAGCCGGTGGCAAACGAAAAATTCGCACGCCTAGAATCATTCCAATTCCGAAGACTGGGGGGATATTACCGTTAATACCAATATTTGCAGGACTATCCGCCTTAGGTTCATTAGCAGGTGGTGCAGCAGGCATCGTGCGTGCCGTAAAAGCAGTAAAAAAGTCGACTGCAGAAAAAATAGGTACCGGCTTACATCTAAGTTCAAGAGGAAATGGATTATATTTGAAACCATATCGCACAGGTTTGGGATTATTTATAAACAACAGCAAAAATAAGAAATCAAAAAACTAATAGAATCCCTACCTCAAAGACCACTATCCAATATTGATATAGAAAAGTACGCCTTAAAAATGAAAATACCACACTTTCGAGGCGTATATATGAGAGATTCATTACCTGTACGCGGTCCCAAACGTTATGAGGCCGCCATTATAAATTTGGATAGTATGTCGGGTGTAGGGACTCATTGGGTAGCATATAGAAAAAGCAATTCTGATGTAACATACTACGATAGTTTCGGTGATTTACCCCCACCTATGGAATTGGTACGATATCTGCAGATGGGTTCCGAAGCGACGAAGAAAATTTACTATACATACGACCGTCAACAAGAATTTGGAACAGTCTGGTGTGGACATTTGTGTTTGAAGTTTCTTTTACAATCATAAAAAAGTATGTCTTTGACACCCCAAATGGAACGTGACAACTACACCAAAATGTTGCTATCACTTAAAGCATATCGTGAAGTCGGAGGATTACAAAAAATGACAGCTGAACAGTTAGAAAATACGCCCAAAGAAGTGTTGATCGCATTAGCTCCAAATGAAATAGCACTAGTTTGGGATAGGTTACCTAATCACCTAAAAAGTGACGTCGATATATTGAAATATCAATACTGTTTCGAACATTATAATAGCAATAATTCAGATTCGGACGAGGGCGATGGACCGATACCAAAAAAAATATTTTGTTGTTATTGCAAAATTAACGATGTGAATATAAAGGCAGAAAACAGTTTAAAAACGTCCAAAGGAATAAAGCAACGCTTCAGCTTAAATCCATTTAACTGTTGCAAACAGCAATAAAATAGCTACACAAATAGTTTCGTGGTCAGTCATGTCTTACACATTCACTCTAACAGGACATTCAAGTGTCTTAAGTGCGGATTTTTACCCACCCATCGAGTTAAATACAACAAGCAAATATGGAGTTGCACTGCTGGGATTTTACACATATAATTCGATTTTTAATATCGACGAAAGCAATAATTCATTCAGCCATTTGAAAACAGCTATACCAAAGCATTTAAGGATTCCACCAGGAGCTTACGAAATTAATGAAATAGCAAAAGCCATGTACACCGCTTTAAAAGAGTCATGCAATGAAGTTGGTGCCGATTTATTTTCATTAACAGCCAATAATAATACGTTAAAATGTGAGCTAAAGTCAAAATATAGCATCGATTTCCGAGGTAGCAATAGTATCGGCAAAGTGCTCGGATTTGGCTCTGTGCTGCTGCAAGGTGGACAAAGACACGAATCAAGTACCATCGTGGACATAATGAAAGTGCGCATCGTACGTGTGGATTGTAATATAATTTCCGGAGCATACCTGAATTCTTTGGAAAGTCATACGTTATTTGAATTTGATATTGACGTCGAACCCGGTTACAAAATCTCCAAAGAACCGCAAAATAATATTTATATGCCGATAATGCCGGATGGTCGTCAGTTTATCGACAACATTACTCTACGCATCTTGGACGATAGCGGTGATTTGATCGATTTTCGAGGTGAGAAAATAATAGTTAAACTAGAGTTGAAAAAAATCGTATAATGGGTTTTTGCTTTAACCGTCAACTGCATAAGCTGTCAACAATTCAAGATTCAGTTAAACGACATAAAAGTAAGCAGACAACACAGTCAAGGTTCATTCGCAAGTCAGACGGACGATCGAAAACACATCCGCACAGCAATCGCCAGCTCTCCGTGAAAGATTGCAAATTTCTACAATCGATCGGTTTGAAAGTGAGAAAAATTAGAAAATGATGGCCGCTAGCAGTGACAAAATCGAAGTTTTTACCGAACCCATTTTTGATAACTCCATTATTAGTTTTCAAGAACACACATATAAACCTTACGGTTCTCCAACATTCCGCAATTCCGATGAAATTCGTATACCTGTACACTTTCAAGATATCATTTTGGATATATCGGATAGTTACATTTACATCGAAGGAACATTTAAACCCAAAGATGTTAGTAAGAAATGTTATCTATCAAATAATGCCATCGCCTTTCTATTCGACGAATGTCGTTATGAAATGGGAGGGGAGCAAGTTGCCGTCGTTCGGAAACCCGGAATTACCACAACGATGAAAACTATGGTGTCATTGGGTGCCGCACAAAATAGAGCTCTCATGGCATGCGGATGGGGTCTAGACGAAGCAAATCAAGGGATACTAGATTCCACAAGTAACGTGTTCTCCGGCAAGCTTCCTCTAAAATATCTCATGGGTTTCGCAGAGGATTATTCAAAGGGTATTTTTAACGTCAAGCAAGAGTTGATTTTAATTATCGCCCGCACTTTCAACAATTGCTATATCGGCGAAGTAGATGCAGACATTTCAATTGAAAAAATTGAATGGAAAATTCGTCACATTATTCCAGACGATCGACAGAAGTTAAAGATATTATCACGCATGAATAAAGGTGGCAGTAACGCAAACGTTCCAATGGCTTACCGTAAATGGGATCTTTACGAGCTACCTTCTTTGAGAGAAACATCGTCAGACGTATGGGCCTTAAGAACTAGCACGAGTCTCGAAAAACCGAGATATTTGATTATCGGTTTTCAACCAACTAGCTCGTCCGACAACAGAGCAAAAGATAGCACACAATTTACAACGGCCGATATAAGTGATATTAGGCTCTATCTGAACTCTGCCGTATTTCCGTACGAAAGATGGAATTTAGATTTTTCAAAGAAACTGTATGCCGCAGCCTATTATAATTATGAGAATTTTCAAGCTAGCTACTACCAGCGAGAACTGAGCGATCCTATGATGAGTTTTGCCGACTATCTGCAAAATCCGTTATTCGTAATCGATTGCAGTCACCAACCAGAAGCCGTTAGGACGTCCACAGTGGACGTGAAATTGGAGTTCGAAACACGCAAAAGTAAATTTCCTAAAGACATTAAAGTGTACGCGTTAGTTATTCACGATGCATTTTTTAGCTACAATATACTTAATGGTTCTGTTACTAACAAATCAATACATTAGTTTGAAGTTGTGTAATTCTCCAAATTATGTACTTTACATATTTAAAATAAACTTATAAACGACACATTTGAGTTTTATTTTTACTACATACGACATATTTGAGGCTTATTTTAATACTTCAAAGGTGGGGCTTGGGTAAATAAGGTTATGAGGTGAAGAATAGAGAGAAATTTAGGAGAGGGGTGGGGAAAGAATGTATATAAGACGTGATTTAGAAAATGAGATTCACTCGAAGCCAAGATGTCATCAAGCTCGGATAATGGTTATTCCAGCGATGACGATCAGGCAATCGCACATAATGCGCAACATAGGGGTGTACGCAATACGCGTAGGTTTAGACCTAGGTATTGCATCTGGCACTGCTATGTAAAAGTTGGACCCCACCTCATCTATTGTATGCACTGCTACACAGGATTTAGGGGTCAGATAGGTGCTAGATTCATATCGTGCCATTTCACAGTGGGGGCACGATGTGAGCGTATGCAGAACTACTCGAGGTGTCGTCGGTGTCGGGAGAGACTGTTTACAGTCACTCACCGGAACTCATGCCTTATTTGCAATAGGACTTAAATTCCTATTACAAATAAGGACCCTCAAATAACAACCCTGCCTGCCCCCTGACAAAATCAGTCCTTTTCAGGACTACAGAATATTTGATCGTAGTTTGTAGTTAAACACTATGTTTCCTAAGGAAGATATTTCTCGAAGGAAAAATTGTGTTACTTTGGGTTAGAGATGCATTATGTGTTTAAATCATACATAGATAGTGAGAGAAAGAGCATTTGCAAGATTTAGCTTGTAGTTTTTATGTATGATAAGAACGCATATGCCTCTAGTTATTCAAAGTGACATAACTTTCTATCAAGAAACATATTTAAAAAAATAAATTCACTCAGGGTTGATACGCTCAAAAAGATACATCAGAATTTTTGTCGTTTCACATAGAACGTTGGCAAACCTGCTCTTAAGTATGACAAAAACAGACGTATCCTTTCAGTGTAACAAAATATTTCGAACAAGAAATCTATTCTATAGGAAATATTTTGTTACTCTGAAAGGATATGTTAGAACCGTTTAGCCCCACTCTCACCCCCACTCTCACCCCCCACCATCCTAAATGCTTTTAAAAGCGGGAGCAGCCATCACAATTTTCATTTCTCAACCAGCCATGAAGTGGGACAGGCTGATGTTAAGGACGACAAGGGAGTCCAAAATAAGTGAGTTTTGGGAGGCTTGGCGTTTAAAAAACGCGAATAAGCCAACGGCGATCGTACAGCCGATTCCAAGACCGCCGCCACCACCGGAGCCGGCTCCAACAGAGCCGGTGGAAGTGGTGGAAGGACCCCAGATGCTGCTGGGTCCGGAAGAAAGGGAGGCTCTCTTACAAGAGCTCACGGAGCGCCGTCGGAGCCGTCGCAGCACGCGACTGGAGGCACGAAGACGGCGCGCCGCACCGCGATCGGTTCAGATCGCGAGAGGGGAACAACCACTCTAGGTTTCCCTCTCTAACCCAACCCACCGCGAAAACGGTCCTTTTCAGGGCCACAAAAGATTTGATCGTAGTTTAGATATTCTTAGTCACTTTGTGTTTGACACTGAATCGGTGAAAAATGCAAAGATGACCAAGGATGACAGTTTCAGGACGTTTAAAAATAGACGTTGACATTTTTGCATAACTCTTTTCGATAATTTACCTAGAAGTGTCTAAAACTTATTTTAAGTTAAAGGTCCAAAATCCATTAAAATTGTTATTTTTCTAACTTAAAAATTGTATCCATTTAGTTATTTCCGAGACGTATATTTTTGGAACTAAAAATCGATATTTGTCGGCCCACTAAGATTTTTATTTTTGTATATTTGTAACAAAAAAAGCAACCACATTAACCCTTATATAACAAAAATATTTTTATTTCGGATCAAAGCAATGACAACAAGCACATAACTTGTGGGTTTGCTCAGGTTTGCTTGGGTTTGTTTAGCCAATACAAATAATAAGAATTTTGTTATTAATATTATTATTATTATTATTTGATAGTTCAAGGACATATCAGAACATTTGACATAAAACTTTTTATGATCAAAATGATCAGACTAATCAAAATTTCAAGAATTATGGGGTTTGATCAGGTTTGCTCAGGAATAACGGGAGAAGTGTAGCTCAGATCGAAAAAAGTTATAGGAAAACATTGTAGAGTAAACGTTTTGTGATAGGAAACGACTTTTCAAAATTTAATTTGGAAAGAATTGAAAAAGAGATTTTTCAGATTTATAGTGAATTCAAAAGGGTAGTACAGGGAAGCTATGGTGAATAGGGCGAAGGTATGGGGCGAGACGGGTCGCATAATCGTTGTTAAATAAGACCTGAGGGATCCGAGTCATAAAAAGTAAAAAGAGGTGGCTCAAAAAGACCCATAGTGTAGGTATGTTTTTTTGGGAAAAGGGGGGAAAGGGGGGAAAGCATAAGATGTAGACAAAAAAGTTATAAGGAAAAAGAGTAGAGTGGGGGTTTTAACACAAGAAAATATTTTTCAAAGTGAAAAAAGTCGAAAATTCAAAAAAGAGTTTTGAAAAAGATAGGATTTTCGAAGTTTGAGGCCGAATAACTTCGTAACGGTCGGTAGGAAAAAAAAACGCCGAACCACGTGTCCAATGAATTTTAGCAAAGAATCGAACTGAATGGAAAGAATCTTTGTACGGGGAAGGAATCGAAAAATAGAGGGGTGTCAATGTGAAAAAACAGGGATAAGGGGGTGTCGGAAGGATGCGGGAGTATGCGGAAACGACATTAATACCCTAGGGGTGTGAAGTACACTCGGGAAGGGGCTTGTGGGGGGCACCACCGATAGGTGGGGTGGTGGGCATAGGGGGGTGGGTATGGAACGTTACGACTTGGAGGTTTTTTTTTTTTAAGTCTCAAAGCCTGCGCAGTAGCTATTACCCCGCTAATTTTTTGGAATTTTTAAGAAATAACCTCAGAAATGGGTTAAGGGCAGTAAAAGAAACGTATTAGTCTTATTCAAGTTTTTCATAAAATGTCGGGAAATGCCTTAAAAAAAATTATGAAAATGCTAAAAAAATTGAAAATCTTTATTTCTTATTTTTTCGAAATTTAAAAAATGTCAAAAAATAGTTCAAATTAATCAAAATCTTTTGTGCTTTCCACTTTTGCCGTAGATGGTCGGGAAATGCCTTAAAAAAATTGATGAAAATGGTGAAAAATCAAAAATCTTTATTTTTCATTATTTTCAAATTTTAAAAATGCTAAAAATACTTTAAATCAATCCGCTATGCTACACTGGGGGTGGTAGGGGTGGGGGTGGGTTGTGGTGGGGGAAGCTGAGCTCTTTAAAAGCAGCTCGGCTCGACTGCTTACTTCATTACATTCGCTCATCTCAACATGGCATCATCAGATGATGATGGATACTTAAGCGATGATACTCCTAGGAATTTGGATAATTGGGCTCTAAGACAGAGGAAAGTTTTCCCCGTCCGATCCCGCCGGGTGTGCAAGATCTTAAACCTGGTGAAGGTGGGTGATGACGAGTGGTGTATTGGCTGCTATGCCGACTTGGAAAACAAGTCGGCTGGTGACCAATTCTTCAGTGGTCATGTAACCCAAGATTTCGGTAGTCGCGCGCACATACCGAACTGCAAAGGTTGTGGAGTAGCTCTTGGTACTCTACAACATCAGAGTGCGTGCCTTATTTGTAATCGAGCCTGATTACAAATAAGATATCCCGTGAAAAACGGTCCTTTTCAGGGCCACAGAATGTTTCATCGTAGTTTTAGTTACCTAATGCCATAGTATATGTGGTGTTAGATAGAAAATTATATAAGTCCAGTTGGATCGAGTATAATTTTCCTTGCAAAATCCGTCCTTTTCAGGATGACAGGATATTTTGATCTTACTTGTATTTATCTAATGTCACGACATCTGTGACATTAGATAGAAATTATGTAAGTCCAGACGGATCGAGTATAAGTTTCTTTGTCGGTCACATTTCCAGAACACAATTACACCATTTTTGAGAACTAAAAGCAGTTTTCGACAGTGAAGTCCGACAGTATCATTTTTGGATGGAGGGCATTTGTATAATAAACTCTAGTTTGTTAGAGGTGAAAAGGTGGGGATGGAGTGGTGGAGGGGGTAGATTATCTCTATTTAAGCGGTTGCGAGCGAGTCACAGAATCACTTCATTTTTAAATCTGATAGTTACCAGATCTAAATATGAATCCTGAACGTCCATTAAGTCGTGGTTCGTCGATTTGGAGCGACGAGACGGTCGACATGAACGAAGTCGACGAACAAGTCTTTGATGACTTTGACGACATAGAGCAGGGCATATTGGATGCTATCGAGTGGGACGAGGATGATCTGCGACCACTCGAAGAACCTGAGTTCGATTGGGGAGTCGAACTGCCCAACGACGATGCAGAGTTGTCGGCTGACGAGATGGAGCCGGACTCCAGTACCGATTGGGTACCACCACCGCCGCCGGAAGATCATGACGGTCCGGCCGATTCATCCACTTGGTGGATCACGGACCATCAGGATGAAGATGGTCCAGCGGATTCCACCAACTGATCCCGGAACCATGCCCGCCCCGACCTACCCCGACAAAATCAGTCCTTTTCAGGACTACAAAATATTTGATCGTAGTTTGTAGTTGATTCATGTCACATCTCATGTAACATGATATTTCTCAAGAATTAATTTCTTTTGGAAAATATTGTGTTACTCTGTAAAGACATGTACGTTCTTACCGTACGTTAGAACTAGCTAAATTTCTAGTAAGTTCTCTACGAAAAGCTGAGAGTTTGGTCTATTATCTTACTTGTAGTAAAATTCACATTTTATTACAAATAAGATGCATGTTTTTAGGCATTGTAACGGGTAGCCTCTCTTCACAGACATAACACTTTATCGCATACTTAAGTTGTGTGCATCTAACGATTACACACCTAAAGTTACGGCCCTACATTTTCCGTCTATTCGTTTTTTCTATTTTGCATTTTTACACTATTTTTGTGTGTAACTTCCGTATACTTATTTTAGAAATAAAAAATATTGTTTCATTTAACTTTTTTTTATTATCATATATACAAAAACATTTTCTTTTACTTATATATATATATATATATATACATTACTATTACAAAAATAACTTAACTCTATATTTACAATAAAATTCTAAAACTACTTCTTATACGTTAAATTATTTATTGCTTCGAGTCTTTTAACGCACTTCTCTCTTGTCCTTTTATTTTCCTCCATTTTCACCCGCAGTTCATTCATTTGTCTTTCAAAGTCCACCTCATCACTATCACACTTTTTTAGTTCTCGTAGTAGTTTTTCCCTAGCACTATACGCCGCGGAGAAGACGCACTTTTGGCTCGCCGAAAACTCGTTCAACCAGTCCGGCTCTTCAGCAGTTGTTGTTGACTGCTGCGATTCCTCGTACGATCGCTTGCATCGCATCTTGACCGGTTTGCGGCACTTCCCACGTCCTATTGTTGGTGATAGTGGTGCACCCGCGATCGGCGATTTTTCGTCAGCGTCGGCCACCAACACCATCGGAGGCATGGACTGCGGCGGCTCGGGCGTTGTCGAGTTTGGGCCTTCATTAATTATGACGACCGGTGACAGAGGCTTCGGTGGTTGTGACGTCTCCAAAAAATCGGGGTATTGGACTGGCACTGTTGGTCGCTTGAACACGAATTTCTTCTTCTTCTTCTGTTCACCCTCCATAGCTGCATAAAATTGACTTTTATTGCTGCCGGCTGTCTTTGGCAATTTCAGCAGCTTTTCCAACTTCGTAGTGGGTTGCCGCCTCGCCTTCTTTACCACCACATCACTTATGATATTGATGCGCCCGCCGTCCTTCTCCGTCCAGTTGTTGACGTAATCAACCGCCGAAGCTACTTTTTTTTCACCCACATTCTCTTCACCCACATTCTCTTCTTCCACAAACGCAGTGTTTAGCACGTCGTCATTGTGCCACTCGTCAAACACACCCGGGGTCAGCAGGTCAATAACGTCCTGCCCCATCAACTCTGCTTGGATACTTCCATCCAAGTTAAACGCATTTAACAATGACTCACTACCGGAATTCATTTTTCTAACTAACTCACTGCACTAAACTGACAAATGTATTTACTTGGCGAACTGTTCTAGCGAACTATGAAATGCTCTGCCTAGCAAACCAAATTTATACTTATCACCCCACCATAAACTCCCCCACTCTATCTGACGGTTGATGCCTTGGAGGCCAAACAAGTTCATTCAACTTACAAGGTTGCGTTCTACGGCTAAACAGCGATTCAAGGACATATTTTCAAGGTAATCGTGTGTCCTTACTTCTGTTATTGTTTGTGCTCTCAAGGTTATATGACCCAGACAACCCATATTTATAGACACTCTCTTTCCTTCGATGCCTATTATCAGAAACTATAATGTTGCCCGCAGATCAAGATAACAGTCGTCCAGCTGAGACTTTTTCAGGAGCACAAATAATAATTTCTGCTGTTTGCTATAATTGTAAAAGAGAAGTATATATTTGGACTGACCACATGCAATCTTACAGTTACATTGAATTGTTGAGAGTAAGGATTGTTAAGTGTCATTACTGTGGAACGCTGATGTGTCGACGAGGGCCGATTAGCAGATCTGATATGTTGAGAAGACAATGGATGCTACGAGAAGTTTATAAGCCAGACATTAATTAATTTTTATTTTTGTAACTTTATTACTATATTGTAAAATAAAACAACATATTATTGAAACAATTATCTATGTATTTTACTATCCTGCGTTATACAATTTCAACTATTGCTATTACTATAGTGGTTAATAAAACTACGTGACATTGGAGTTAATATTTTTTTATTTTTCTAAAACACAGGCTTTCCAACATTTTTCTAATTATAACTAATATTTTCGGGTAAAAAACTTTGCATAGCTTGTATTAACATATTTAGGTTATCTTCAGGGTTTGTTTCGTAAAACTTTATGTCTGGGTGCCCCCAAGGTAGAGTTTTTGTTGTTGATGGTATAATATAACGTTTATCGTCGTGGTGAGATAAAGCAACTTTATTAATTATTTCGGTATAAACGTCGTGTTTATAACTTCGAAAGGTTTTCATTTTTCGAAATATCTGACCACCACGTTCTACGATATTCCGATAATCTTCCAGGTGAAGCTGTTTTTCAATTACACGTTTTTTTATACCTTTCGCTTTTTTAATTTCGCTACTGATTGAGTTTATGTAATAAGCTTTGGCTCCGGTACCATAAAAACTTATTATTGGATCACCTGGAAATTCATCCTTCATTCTACCTACTACTGACTGACTTTTTTTTATGTTAAAAATATTTCCTTCGGTATAATTGGATGTATCGAATTTATCCGGATTTTCTGCAATTATACGATAAAAATTTTCGGTGTAAACTTTTAATATTAACGAATCTGTGTCGGTATACAGTAAAGAAGCATTTTTGCCAAATTTTGCTTTAATGAATGAGTAGAAAAAATCATAAATTACTGTTTTCGACATGTCCAGTATGGAAAATCCGATATAAATTGGTTTATTATAAGTTACCTTTAATCGATCCATATGAATGGCAACGAATTCTTTATTAAAAACCGTTGAACTTTTAAAATAAGGACGAGAAATTAATGCTCGTGCCCCAATTTTACTCCTGTCATTTTCCCATCGGGTAACTAGTTTTATATCATTACGATTCTCCACATTTTCCATGGTCTTGCCAAAAACAGCATTAATGATTAATTTAAAAGTGTCTTTACCAAACTTTGTTGTTGCCCTATTGCGCAAATCTGTATTTAAGTCGATATATGTCTTTAACCACGGGGATTGATTAAATTTTAAAATTCTGTGTGTTTGCATTACCATTAGGCCGTTATTGATTGCTTGTTTTAATGTTCGGTAATGAATGATATATTTCTTTTTATCGTTTAAATTCGGAATTAACTTTGAAAATTTTGCCGATTCCGTGGGTGGTACAATATTTTCAACTAAAAAGGGTAAGTCGGAATGGTCATCATATAGCGTATCCGGATAATGAACGTCAACTTCCAAAACGTATCCTTCTGGACCACTATCATCCACATCCATAATATTTAAATTTAAAATTTCATGCTCTGATAACCATCTAAAGCCGCCAAATGGTAATGCTTGCGACATACTATGACCGTACAGATTTGTTGCATCAAGATAAACAATGAAAGATGATGGTTCGTTAGGATCGTAGTTTGGTACATATATGTTGTTGGCAGCGTGCATCCTTTCTGAACACTGACTTATACCGCCTCGAATACCTTTTTTGAAAAAATGAACCATGTCGATATCAGTCAATAGCTCTAACTCTACCTTAGAAATACGCAACATACAATCAAACGAATAACTTGGAAGGGTATGGTACTGTGCTGGATCCAGTTTATACGTTTCTAAACAAGTATCGCGAAACTGTTCAAAAACATCGGTTAATAATAAAACATCAGATTTCAAATATAAATCCGAATAGTCCCCCAAATTCTTACAATTAAATGTGTCCCACACCTTTTTAGCTCTGTCATAATCTTCATCGCTAATGTGCTCCTCTGACAAACTATCATAAAACTGATTTTTTGTGGGTAAAGTTGGATGGTTCATTTTCTCCATTGAATCGACAAAACTATAGGGAAAAACACCTTTTTTGCGCATTAAATTAAACTGCTCATTATCAGAAAAATATTTTCCTGTTTCCCTGAAACTACCCACAGCTAATCCATTACCCAAATTTTCCAGCGAAGTTGATAGAAATTTAAAACTATCGATGAACCGCAATTTCACATATTTTTTCTTTATTGCCCCACTTTTATTATCGACATAATCGTGAACGTAAATACTTTTCGTAAACGAAATATACTTTTCCTTGCTTTGAGCTAAAACATCGATCTTGTCTCCGTGACGACACAACTCTTTAATAAACATGTGGCAATCGTACCCGCTCAAGTTATGAAATATAATTGGAATAAAATTGGGTAACTTATAATTTAAATTGCAAATCGAATGAGCAGCACCAGGTCTTTTTTTCCCAGTTATGTGACAGTGGTCCTTTACTTTACAATTATTATTTTCAAAAGGTCGTTCACATATACCACATTTTGTGGCATTATTGAACTCCGCTATTTGGTCAGCCGTTAAAGTTTCCATTGCTCTTATATCTCTTAAGTATGTATTGTAAAGAGATCTTAAATCACTTTCAAGTCGCGAAACGAAAACCTGGGCTGCGTCGTTTCCCCGGTAGAGCTCAAATTTTGAAATCGAATCGTCAAAGGAGCACTTTATTAAATACGCAAAAGAATACGGTTCATGTTTGATGCTTTTGACTAAGTAAGAATTTGTGGGATTTGGTTCCACTGTATCCAGTGGTTTAAGCACCGATTCGAAATCCGCGTAAACAACAAACGGTACACGCATTTGCTTTTCTATGTTTTCAAATTTTAATATATTTTCACTTACACTCCTTCCAAATTTATCTATTTTTAAATTTAGTGATGGTGTTAATGAATATTTGTGGTTACAGTCATTTTTTTGGTGTAATATCAAAGATGATTGTGAACTAAAATATATCAAACAACCATCACAAAAATACATTTTATCTCTACGCGATGTAATTTGACTGGAACATAATTTCGATAAGTCTTTTATCCAACAATAATGACTTTTAGAACAACGCGTATCACAAATATGTTCATCATCATCTTTAATACTACAATCCTTTGTTATTAACAACAAGTTGACATGTCTGTTAAGTTTTCTACCCGAATACCTTAATGGACCGACAACTTCGTACTTTAACATATTATTTTCGAAAATTTTTTGCAAACCATAAACGTTAACTGAAATATTATTCATTTCTTCAAATTTTGATATATCACGCAACTTTACTGGAAAGTCTATACCTGTAAAATTCAGCACTCTTGAATAGTGTGGATAAGATCGAATCTGTGATGCCATTCTAGTGGTGGGGCACAAAGCAGACACGATTGACCACGCAAAACAACACTCATCTTGATTAATCACATTGATGATGGCTTTTTTCAATTCGATGAAACGGGGTAGCTTTATATATGAAGATCCACCAAAAGGTTTATATTCATTGACATTTACTTCCAGGTATAGAATTTTTTCCAGAGCCCAACCTACGAAAACACAAAAAGATTGACATAAGTATTTATTTTATTTTTAGTCGTTAATTTATAACATACCTGAATCTTTTTCCTGAAACTCAGTCGATTGAGTCTTCATGGCTTCCACTAATGATTGATATATTTCTTCCAAATCGCTTCCTGAAGTAACAATTTCATTGCGTGTATTAAATGACTTGTCACTGTACATATTATCTTGTGTTGGTAACAGATACCGACCAACAACCACCATATTAACTTTCAAAGCACAACGCACTCTTACTAGGTCACTTACTACCTCTAACACTTTTGCTTTAATTTCATCAAAAAATAATGAATAGTCAGTATGTTCATTATCACTTGATATACGGTATGTGGCAATCCTATTTCTAAAAGCACTGGACACTAGCTCAACACCAGCTGATATTGGTGAACATGCATTACTTTTATGGTGTATTGTTCTTTGATGAGCTGCCATTCGATTTGCTGGTATGGTTATATTGCAGCAAGTGCAAGTACGCACCTCGGATGTTGATGCCCCATCGTCAACTTTTCGCTGTTTTCCACCATGCATATTTTCAAATCGTGCTACGCACGATTCTCGTTTATGTCGTAACATATTATAACTCCGAGTAAATGATTTACCACAATTTTCACACACGTACGCCATGACTTTCAAATTAACTTGCTTGAACCGTTTTACTCAACACAATGTTCTATACTAAAATTTAACCCCCCCTACCCTCATTTATACCGATCCACATTTAGACCCCCCACTCGATCTTCATACCAAAACATGTTACACCCCAGTAATAACTCAAGGTAAACTAACATCACAAATGTAACCTTGAAATAAGCGTCATCCACCTGGTCATCACCAAACAAAGAAACATCTGCTCGCATTCATTGAAAATGTGCACCGCAAATGTAACCTTGAAATAAGCGTCGTCCACCTGGTCATCACCAAACAAAGAAACATCTGCTCGCGTTCAAGGCCAAGCAAATGTAACCTTGAAATAAGCGTCGTACACCTGGTCATCACCAAACAAAGAAACAGCTGCTCGCATTCATTGAAAATATGCACCGCAAATGTAACCTTGAAATAAGCATCGTACACCTGGTCATCACCAAACAAAGAAACATCTGCTCGCGTTCAAGGCCAAGTTCTTGACCTTGACCTTGGAATAACACCTGCGCATATCAAGGCCAAATAACAATAGCACACCTGGGCGTTCAAGGTCGACCCTACTGCGCATGCGGAGACTCGGGGAGCATCAACCTTTACTACTTGGATCCTATTAGAGTTTTCTACGTAGAATCGAGTGGCGTGGTTAGATTTTCATCAGATGTGATATTTCTCGAGATATTAACCAAATGAATGTTTTTTTAAATGGAACACCCTGTATATTTCTTAACCATTAGGTTTCCCCTTTCGAGAGCTTTTCAAAAATATATAACACTTTATAGTTATTTTTTATTTTTGGCCCTTAAATCGAACTATTTAATTTTAAACTTTAATTTTGCGTAGTTGGCCGTGTTTAACAAGTGGTTTAACGTCAATTCAGGTATTTAGATTTAAAAAAGAAACTGGTTAAATCCTGTATTTTCATTAATTTATTAAAATTGGTATTATTTTTAACCTACAACACTACTTGTTAAACAGATATATAGAAAATCCTAACCATAACTAAAACTGTTTAGATTTTAATCACTTAAAGATTAAAGTGTTGTCTTGAATTATTAATAGCAAATAAAAGTCAAACTTAAAAACAAAACATACAAATGGACTAACTCTTTTCGTTACCTAAAGTTTTGTATGTTTTGTTTTTAAATTTGACTTTTATTTGCTATTAATAATTCAAGACAACTAATTTAATTTTCAAGTGATTAAAAACTAAGCAGTTTTAGTTCTGGTTAGGATTTTCTATATACATATAGATAACAAGTAGTGTTGTAGTTTAAAAAATAATACCAATTTTAATAAATTAATGAAAATACAGGATTTAACCAGATTATTTTTTAAATCTAAATACCTGAATTGACGTTAAACCACTTGGTAAACACGGCCAACTACGCAAAATTAAAGTTTGGAATTAAATAGTTCGATTTAAGGGCTAAAAATGAAAAATAACTATAAAGTGTTATAATTATATTTTTGAAAAGCTCTCGAAAGGGGAAACTTAATGGTTAAGAAATATACAGGGTGTTCCATTTAAAAAAACATTTATTTGGTTAATATCTCGAAAAATATCACATCTGATGAAAATCTAACCACGCCACTCGATTCTACGTAGAAAACTCTAATGGGATCCACTTTTACTTTTTTTATAAGTTACAAGATATCTGAAATGCGAGGGGGGTCCGAAAATGGAAAAAAATCAATTTCGTCCTGTACGTCAAAAACGAAGGGGGCCATGAAAAATATTTTTATGCCATCTTTCGTTTCATCAAAAAATAGCACACTGTCGCGAAAACCGCAACCCTCTATCTTTAAAAATAAGGGAGACACCCCGCAAAAGTGCCGAAAATGGGACACCCTGTACAAAGCAACGCACAACCTTATCTTCTGCTTCGATCAAATCATTGTACACGAGTGGCCACATTAACGCACGGTACATCGTTTTTCCCCGCCAGGTGTGTCTAGATATTGGACGATTAATATGGCGTCTTTATCGTCATCTTCTTTAGACGAAGATTGTGTTAACTCCAACTTAAAAAAAATTGTATTTGTTTAAACAAAACTCAAAAACCGGGATACATCCCGTTAATAAAAATGATGTTTCCATGGTAAATTTTACCACCTTTGTGGAGATCTAAGTAAAGATCCGGCAAGGTTTTTTAAATATATGAAAATGAGTATAAGTAGTAGTACTTCCGGCAAGGTTTTTTAAATATATGAAAATGGGTATAAGTAGTACTTATATTTAAGTAGTTATATATAAGTACTATATTTTAAATAAAATTAGAGTCATGGCAAACAATTTTTCGAAGATCCAAAAAATTATATGCTCAAATTTTATATGTGAGGCGATAGTTCCCAGCAGTGAGGTAGTAAAAACTGTTATTTTGTAATAACAGTTCCGTTTCGTACCTGTTTCGTTTACGAAACAGTTCCAAAAACCTGTTACTTTTTAACAGTTAACGTTGGAACCTTGAGATTCTCGGAATAGCTTGTAACATGCAACGGTATTGAAATTTAAAATTAACAGAACGCGGAATAGGAATAGTACTTAGTTAGAATTACGTCGGATGTGTAAATAACTTCGGATTTAAAATTATTCATGTTAAAAAGGAGTATATTGTTACTTATCATGTATATACATATTATGTGTATATTATTCTGATTGTTTCGTGAATTAATTCTTTGTACTGTTCTATTCAACTGTAATAATTTAAGGTAATTATTTTTTTTAAATAAAATAAAAAAAAATTATGATGCTATACTCAAATAGGCTGCAACTTAAACATTTTCTTCAGTGGAACGTCTAAGTTCAGAAATGGGAAAAAAGGTATAAAGAACACTAGAACAGCCTAAGTTTCAATTACGCGACATACAGATACCAGGAAAGGTAAAAAACGTGGACGTCCGAAGAGACTTGGAAATACAGTAATAAGGTTGAATCGCAAAAGGACTAAGAAAGCGAAGACTTAATTTTAGGAAAAGTTTGATGTTTATTTTTCTTATTTCTATCCTTAAATTCGCAGAATAATAACAATTGTTATATTTTTGTAGGAATATTTAAGATTCGTTAAAGTTTACACTATAACAAATTATTATTTTTTGATTGAATCAAGATATTTTGATTCTCATCTTATTTTGACACTAATTTTCTAATGCTGCCGGCTCCCAGCTCGGCTGCCTGCGCCGGCAGCGGCGTCACGTCCCGGCACCCAGCTCGGCTGCCGGCGCCGGCATCCATGATGGCTGCCGGCGCCGGCAGTGGAGTCACTTCCTAAATAATAATCTTATAAATACGTTTTAGTGCAATAATCACCAATTGGTACACCATTGGTACTTCTAGCAGGCAATTTACATTATGTACATTATACATAGGTACTGGTTAGTGTGTATTATATCCAGATCTGATAAGATTTTAATTATGATAGTTTGTGTATAGAAACTAGGGGTGACTAT
Organism: Philopedon plagiatum; assembly: GCA_963971165.1. Lineage (NCBI taxonomy): Eukaryota > Metazoa > Arthropoda > Insecta > Coleoptera > Curculionidae > Philopedon > Philopedon plagiatum. The sequence continues at coordinate 38,255,575 of OZ020197.1, read as the reverse complement.
AATGTCAATGTCGATAATAACTCATTTTGATCAAAATCTGACATTGTCACTTCTTGCACCAAGCCACAGATATATTGATATGTTAAAAACTTATTAAAATCTTTATAAACAAAGCAAATTTTCAAAACTTTATTTCAACAGAAAGTATGATACCATAATGGACCAGAAACAGAGTAGGCTAGATGAATAATATTACCAGATGCAAATCAGCAAATCAAATTACTAAGGCATATAACTGTTTCTGATGATTTTTGCACAGGATAAGATAAATAATAAGTTTACTTGGATACAGAAAAGGGAAAATAAATATAAATAAATACTTGAAATCTGTATCATCCTGAGATTAAAATTATACGGCAAAATACAAAATTATATTTAATAAAAATGTTTGCTTGATTGTCAAACTTAGAAAGAAGTTTTATGTTAAAAAATGAAATGCATTTTTCTGGAGTGTAGGGATTGCCCAAATTAAATTTAGCTAGTTTATAAGGAGCACTATGCGATGTTCAAGATTATTTTTTACCAGAGATTATTAGTTAGGGGAAGTTTCACACACTGACATTCCTTTCATTCAATGAGATATTATAGTACATTAGAAAATATTGAACACGATTTTTTTTACTTGCTAAATCCTTAAAATAAGGGAGAAACTCTCTCCTGAAATTCACACCCGAAAAGCGAATTTTTGTCGATACAATTTTGAGATCAAACCACTGGCAATTTATCACAATCCTATGTGCAACTCTAATTTTATCGTGAAATCGACCAAAATTCGTTTTCGGGGGTGATATTTATGGGTGTCTTACTTATTTTGGGGAACCAGCACGTTAAATAAATACGTGTCTAATATCAGGGAATAAAAAAAATTGGTGAGGTACAGGGTTATTCATTATATTTTTACTCCCACCTACAGCTCTTATTACAAGTTATAGAAGAAACTTTAAATACAAAAGTTTTAGGTTTTTTCACGTAGTATCTTTTGGTAATAGCAGAAATAAAAAATCGACTTTACAACATTGAAAAAATTAATTGAGTCATATTTTTTTAAATGGAACACCCTGTATATTATTAGCTCAAATGAAAGATCTCTTTGTTCTGATTTCAAGTATATATAATTTGTTGGCATTTGGTTCAGCCACTTTTGAAATATTTGAGTTTATAACTTATTTTTCCACAATTGGAGATCATCAGTCATTAAAGTGTGTTGCTTTAATATAAATCAAGTTGCCTCGAAAACGTATTGTTGTAGTTTAAATAAAGTATTTTTAAACTCGAATATTTCGAAAGTGGCTGAACCAAATGCCAACAAATTATATATATATATATATATATATATATATATATATATATATATATATATATATATATATATATATATATATATATATATATATATATATTTGAAATCAGAACAAAGGGATCTTTCATTTGAACTAATAATATACAGGGTGTTCCATTTAAAAATATATGACTCAATTAATTTTTTCAATGATGTAAAGTCGATTTTTTATTTCCGCTATTGCCAAAAGATACTACGCGAAAAAACCTAAAGCTATTGTATTTAAAGTTTTTTTCTATAACTCGTAATAAGAGCCGTAGGTGGTAGTCAAAATATAATGAATAACCCTGTACACCTGGGATCAGGGATACTTTCCTTGTTAGTGCAAATAACACAACAAATTCCCGTATTGTCAGGGCCGCGCCGCCCCTGTATGCGACGTGTGCAGCGCAGACAGGTGCCAGGGCATCAGGGGCGCCGCAAGGCACCCCTAGGGCTTAATGAAATGAAATAAAAATTAACAACGCCAAGCATTAAAATTTAAAAAAGTTTTAACAATAATATTCATCTTGATCGAGTATCGATAAGTACAAGTCTACAAGGCAATTTTTCTGAGGTTTAAGATTACATTATTTGAATTAAATGTCTAGCAGAAAAAATATCTACGTTTTCATTTATTTCTTCACTAAATGTATGACATCAACAGTGGCGGCTCGCTAGGAGATGCGGGTGACTCACCGCTTCACTTAAAATTTATGGGTTTTCCAGTTGTGTTATTTAAAATTATTATTAATATAATTTTATTTTGTTTTGATATTGTAAATATATTCTGTTTTTTTATTTTAAAAAACAGAATAATGTTTACGCATAATTTATCAAAATCAGTCCAAAAAGAATAAATAATTATAATTATTATAAAACGTAGTGCGCCGAACGCATTTTCAAAAAACAATGCCCTAACTGAGCCGGCTGAGCGCGACTATAAGCCTCGTACATTCAGAACAAATAAGCAAGTGTCGCGGATTCGGAGTCTATTGAAACCATAGAGAAAATATATAATAGAGAAATAATGTCATTTGCGAATGTGGCAATCAAGCTGAATCCGTAAACAAAGACGGTCTTCTGCGGGCTTGCGCCTTGTCGAACGTTTGCCTTGTGATAGACAGGACCGTACCCAATCAAACCCAATCAAACCCAATCAAAATTTATTTCACATGACGTGAATCTTTTATCGAGTAATAAATGCTAAATATAATACTTGTAATTATTCTTTTTATTAATGATAAAAATGTAACCATTAGTGAGATTTTAACAAAAATTGTATAGTTTGTTGGCTTAAATCGGAGTTTTCTTGCTATACAAAACTGTCGATAATTCCTCGAAAATAGCTCAGTTTATACATATACAGTGCGTCTCTTTAATGTCCCCCCTCTTAATTTTTTAAACGTTACATTTACAAAATTGAAAGTTGAAATAAAATATAAACATAGTATTTTAAACAATAGAAATAAAATATGCAACTGTTTTAAGAAGTAAAATAGTAAATAAAAAAATTACCAAAACTTTGTGTATATTTTATTGGATTGGCATCCCATCCTGTATAACTATTGAACAAACCAAGTTCCATGGTAAGATGTAAATATTTTTACACCTATTTACAGCGTGTGCACTTGATACTTTGGTGAAAGCGCTACTTACTTACGGCCCCATGTCAATCTAATCCATTGATATCTTAGCGATCCTTTGGCGAAAGCTCATTTTTCTTTCGCCATCCCTTTTAAAATACTCCCCTCTACCCTAATCCACTAGTATTTTTAGTGCCCCTTTGGACACTCACCCTTCTAATCCACTGATATCTTAGCGATCCTTTGGCGAAAGCGCTTTGTTTTTCGCCATCCCTTTTAAAATACTCCCCTCTACCCCAATCCACTAGTGTTTGTAGTGCCCCTTTGGCGAAAGCGCAAATATGCCTTTTGGACACTCACCCTTCTAATCCACTGATATCTTAGCGATCCTTTGGCGAAAGCGCTTTTTTCTTTCGCCATCCCTTTTAAAATACTCCCCTCTACCCTAATCCACTAGTATTTTTAGTGCCCCTTTGGCGAAAGCGCAAATATGCCTTTTGGACACTCACTCACCCTTATGCAATATAGGAGAAGGAGGCATTGACACTATATATGACCTTCTTACACCATCTGACCCCTTATACAATGCGCCTAATACACACACACCCCATCAGTGCCTTTCTGACACCTTGATCACACTCAATATACGTCACTGACAAATATTTCTACTTCTCCGTGTGTGTATTCACTTCAACACCGGAGTGCATTTAAGATAAATTATATTTTTTACCTACTATTCTTTCACATATTGATACAATTTAAATTTGGAATTACACTGTTTGTATTTATGCACTAATTGTAAGAAATAGACTACGAAATAATTCCTTATATTTAAAAGTTGGATACATAGTTGGCGAAACATATGAAATGTCTTTAACACTTTGTAAAGACTATTTTTGTATCGAAATAACAAGCTTCAGAGGTTCGCTATATTCGCCACCCCAACCAAAAATACCATAACATAAAAATGACTGACATTTTTTCGGCCCGGTTCTGATCGCCGAGTTGCGTCATTGAGTTCAACAACCACTTTTGCGAGACGTCCCGAGTGCGCATGCCTCGAGAGAACCGTCGTTTAAAAACCTGACTGGCGCCATATGCGTAAAAACGCACTTTTTCACCCATACATTGGACGGATTCAGCTGGTGTCGCGAATACGTTGTGAAAGTCTAAATATATTTTGTCTATGATTGAAACCCGCTGCACTTTATCAACATTATTTACGGAGGTTGCTATGACAATGCGCCAATAGGAGACTACTATCCATTTCTAAAGTTTTGACCCCTCAGTTTGGAAGCTTGTAAAGTAAAAAGTACAATTTTAAAAAATATAATTTTCACATATTTCGGTAAAGTTACTTGTCTCTATTACATTACACATGTAAAACTTGTAACCGTAGATGCCTTGGTGCTTTTCTAATGGGAAGGTAATTGTAAAATTGTCACCATTTTTTCCCTATTTCATCAATTACTAAAGTTTAAAAATTTATTGTGCCTTACTGGTACTCCCAGGCCTAACTAATTTTCTACAGGCGATAAAGTGAACCTTACTTTATTCCCAAAAAATATTATTTTTATTTTTTTTTTCTTAGGTTTGGTAGTAATAGTCAAAAAATGATTGTGGTTATGTAATTACTACCAGTAATCTTACAGCAAAAATTTTTGTTTTTTTGTATTACATATAAAGAGATGTAACTTTACGTTTAACGAAAATTTTGTTTTGGCAGTCGTCATATACCTAAATACAAACAATTAATTTGTGTAAAGGATAGCAGCATTGAGCTTGCGGGATGGAGCGGGGAGGTGGTGCAATAGTATGGGTGTTAAGGTAATAGGTAATCATTAAAGTAATGCAATATAGTGAAGGTTTTTTTTGTGCTCTATATGATAAAGTAGGTAACTGGTAAAATTAAGAAAAAATAAGTATATGCATTGGTAAATATTTACATTTATTTGTAGTTAACGATTTTCTATTGTTTCATTAAGATCTATAAAATAGGCAAAACGTGTGTAGTAGAACAATAGTAATTTAAAAATATTACTTCAAAGTGAGTAACGTAAATAGGCCAATTAGCTTTATTTATTTCTAATTCACCTAAAAGAAAAACACTATATTTGATGTTCCCTTATTTTTATGATTCGCATATTTGGAAAATTGTAACAAATGCTGTGTTAAGTTTGTCTGCATTTGCCTTTGCTTAATAATAAAAGAAATATGTGAAAGTGGCTTTTTTACGCAGAATCACATCTGATTTAACTTTTAAGTTACAAAGCCCTGACAAAATGTATTTAAACCTAAAACTAAAAATAACCTGAGTGGATTACACCACTCTTTTCTACCGAAGAATACCTACACTTATGGATCGTTTTCTCCTTCTTCATCATTACTAAAGTCTTCATTTGAATCATCATCTTCATCATCTTCATCTAAATTTATAATTAATGGTTCTACAACAACATCAACTAAGTGGTCGTTTTCTCTGTAGGATTCCTCAATTTTATTAGCGTGTCCAACGCAATTTTCCCAAACAGAATTTGGCACGTTCTGCATCGTTTCAAGACACAAATTTAGTACATTTGTGATTTTAAACGTAGCATTCAATTTAGCCACCTTATTTTTCATATGTGCCCAAATTAATTCAATTGCGTTGAATTCACAGTGTGCAACTGGCAACCATAGAAGCTTTACATTATCATTACGTAACTCCTTTGGAATTGTATCTAAAAGATGCGTTTTTGGAAAGTGGTAGTTCTTGCATAGGTCTAAAAGTATTGGTTTGGTTAATTCATGAAACTTTGTAAATCCATCGGGCAATGTTGCTTTTCGCTGGGACATCCATTCTATTATTTTTTGTTTTGTCCAGGCAGTTGTAGGATTCCGAAAATTTGGATCCAACATTGTATGATACGGTGCTTGGTCAATTACGATTACTGATTCGTCAGGTATTACGGAAAGCACTGTTCTAAACCATTCTTCGTAATGTTGTTTATTCATCTCGTTATGGTAATCCACTGACGCCGCACTTTTTTTTCCAACGAAACATTTCAGCCAGCCATCCAAAAACCCATTTTTACTACCAATATGTAAGATAATAACCCGTTGTCCTGATCCTGATGGCCGTTTTATTCCACCTCTGAAGCCATTAATTTCCTGTATACCACCTCTGTATTCATCAAAATTATCCCGTTTTGTGGAATTAACTCTTTCAACCCAGCCAAACTTCCTTGAATGATTTGCACCGCACCATGTTTCATCTGTATAAAATATTTGCCAAGAATCTTCACGATATCTCTTTATGGCGTATAAGAATTCCGCATCTTCTGGCAGCAATTGTGTTTTGTTCCATTAAAATTGGTTTATTAATTAGTTTTTTATAGGAAAACCCAATTTGTTTAATCCATCGGTACAAAGTCATTTCTGAAAATTCCGGTAAATAATCGACATCTTTCAATTTCTGGTAAACTTCTTTTATAGAAGAAAACCGGCGCTCCAGGTAAAAATGTAATATTGTTCTCCTTATGACGCCCTGCAAAATCTCATCACATTCCAGTCGGGGCCTTCCACTTCTCCCTTTTGATGGTATAATAATACCGGAACTTTTTTCTTCCGCAGTAACACGTTTAACGGTGCTTTCACTAATACCCAGGCAATCTGCTGTTCTGTTAACCACTTGCTGAATCAAAATATTTTCCAAACCGTTGTCTTTCTCTTGTTGAAAGTACGCTCTGACTTTTAATATAATCTTTTTCATTTGTTCGTTGCACTGACGAGACATTTTAACTTATTAGACTGTAGTTTGGTACCGTATTTTTGGTTCAGATTACATCAGGTATTTATATAAATTCGAACAAGATAATCTTACAAATCGTGTGAAAACAATAATAATTTCAAATTACTATCTACCACTAAAACCAAAAATTTAAATCAACAATACGTAGATATGAACAACCACAATCAAATAAATAATATTATTTTACAAATATTTTCAATACATAACAAATAGAATAAATTCTACACAAATAAAAATACATGGACCTACGGACTACATACCGATAAGCGTGACCTTTACGACGACGCCACCGTACTGTGTTTATGTCGGTAAAGGCGTTTAACACTTGTCATCTCTTTCGTGTGTCGCTTTTAATATTTATTACAATTTTTACAAGAACTAAAGGTGCTTTATTTAATTTTGTGTAATAAAATACATTTGTATAATAATAAATACGTCTACGAGTGTAAAGATGTTTTTAAGGTTTTAAATTGTCCACAGTACAGCTGATACAAAAACATCATTAAAAAGGAAAAAAATACAATTTCAGACACATACTACCAATCTCCTGCGAAAGTATAGATATTTTTCTATCTACCTTCAAAATTGGGAAAAAAGTAGCCAATATTCGTCATCACAGAGCCAGAACCACGAATGTGCAAAATGTTGGTTTGTAAAGAAACACATTTGAATGATTTATTATGTTGCTATAATTCAGCAATTTATAATCTCGATGTTTAAAACCTACATTTTAAAACACAACGACCTATAGTTTAAAATGTTATTTGGCAATTTTAAATATAAACAATATTGTTTAAACAAATGCACATTCGTTGTTTTGGCATGGTGTTTTTTTTTATTTTCACTACACATTCGTTTGATTGTAAAGTACCAATAAAGTGGAAAAATTAACATGGGATATTGAAACATACTTTATTTCTCTTTATTGCGAAATAATCAAACCAAATAATATATCAAAATCAAAATAACCAGTGCTTTTGATTATAATAATATGATAAACAAACTAATCAAAATAATGATTAAATAATTTACTCTGAATCGTCTTCTTCCTCTGCATCTGGCTGATTCAGTCTGTCGCGTTCAGTTGCGCTTGTTTTGAGATTATTATAAAATCCATGATGAGCCTTTGGTATGGTATTATCTGCGCATATTTTCTGCAGATCTCGAAATTTAGGTATTGCTATTGGCAATTCTGTTGTATAAGCATTGTTAACAGCTTTATTTGGACGTCTCCCACGTTTGGGTTTTAATTGCACTTCAACAAACTCATCGTCTTTAAAACTTTGTAGAAAATGTTCGGAGAATTTTTTCTATACTGAAGCCAGCAAATAGACCTCCACGGTAAATTTGCAATGTAATTTTCAGGGCCTAATTTAAAATCTAGAATATCATCATACACTAAATTTTCAACATTAAATGGGGTGGGGTTATTGCGTGCACTTCTGATTAATTGTGCCCAACCCTCTGGTGTATAAACAGGGACAAACTTAGATTTTCTTTCTATTTTGGAATGAATGGAATCACATTCCATTTCTGTGTGCCCGGTTTCAAAAAAACGATGGTTTATGGTTTCTAAAGTTGGATGGCTTCTTACTAAATCTAAGCACATTGTTGCAAAAATAAAATTTTTCTGTTGCCCTCCACAACCATCTGACATCATTCTAAGCTCAGAAACATTATCATGTGATTTCACTTACTTGCAAATACAAGTTGCTATCTCGTTCGCTCCTCATTTTCCTTGGGTCTCGTCCCACAAATAACACGCAACTCCTGCATCCTCTAAATTATAAATCGTCAAATTATAGACGGCCAGTTTGCGTAGATAAAAAATTTGTCCAGCAAATCCTTTTGGCGTATTTAATACGGCTTGAAGGTCAAAATTAATTGACAATATTCTTGCATTTTCTTTGGCCATTTGTTTATCTGTATCTCTTTCTTTACGAGCTCCTTCTTTTCTTTCAATATGCTTTCTGTATTCTTCCTGAAATTGTTCTGATTTCTCTTCTTCATTTAAGGAAGTATATTGTAAACATTTCTTGCAGTGATCTTTTTTTGGCTTAAAAAACCCTAATTTATGTTCTCGAAATATTGACCTATACTTTTCAAATGAAACCGTCCTTTTATCGTTCTTTTTCGCTTCATCCTTGTACATCTTGTACATAATTGTTATGTTTAAACTGGAGTCCATGTAGCGCTTTTCACTTTTCTGCCTGCAATAATGGGATTCTACAGACGGGAAAGAGAGTATGTGGGTCCGTACTTCCTCTTCAGTTTCTGTGGAAAGTTTATTTGCCGGCGTATGGCGTCCACGTTGGTCTTTTTTCACAACACCAGTATCTGATATTTTTGCTAAAGAAGTCCTCATGAAACTGTCAGTAGTATTCAAAGTACACATAAAAAATTCTCTACAGACCACAATTTTTTTACCTTCCAATGTGAATGAATATTCATGAGTATAGTATTTTCTAGAATCCAAAATTTTTCTTGTTGTTCTACCTTTCGGTTTGCGAGCAATGTGTTTACTCACAAATTGGCGCTGATCATCAATGGACGGAAGATTGCGAAAAGTATTATAAATATGTTGTCTGGCATCTTCACTTACAGAATTACAGAGTGTGTGTTTTTCTTTCAGTGCACATGGTGAGGGCAATATTGGTCTTGCAGCTTGTTCTTTCTTATTTGTTCCCAAATAGGCTTCTCCTTTAAGCCTGTTTTGCTTACGAACATTTTTCTGCCAGGTTGAAACATCTCGTTTTCTCTTCATTTTCAACACTGGACCTCCTTCTTCTTCGATTTGATTAGCAACTGGCTCCTGTACTGTTCTTATTGCTATTTCGGCAAGTGGTATGTCAGATGAAGCTAGAAATAAAAATGACAAATATTATTCTAGGCATTCCTACTGTCATGGTTGTGTATTTAACGTTTTTTGTGCTGTACTCGGGATTCACAAAACTATATAAAAAATATCTTACCATCACTATGTTCTTCATCATCTTCGCTAGAAGGATGATACGAACTACCAGAATCTGCGTAAGGATCAGTATCTTCATGCTGATGATTTTGCAAGTTGAACTGTAGTTCCTGTGCCAAACTACTGGAAGGCAATTCTTGATCAACAACCTGGTTTTCAATTACCGTGTTTTCTAATAAAATTTCTGCCATTGGCCGTTCTTGAATACTGATACCTTGTGGCTCCCGTCCATAACAACGTTTCTCAATGATAGGAGGATTATAGGCAATTAGTGCCAATTTAACCAACTTTGCGCCTCTTTGTGACATTATGCACTTAAACACTCTTTTTTACACTGTACTGACCAGACACAACAATAAAGCAGTTTGACGTTTATAAACATAACCACAAAACACTGAGTCAAAATCACGAATGTGTCAAATATGTCAGAAGTGAAACGTATTTTTAAAAAATCACCAAACCAGAAACACGAATGTGCCACATTCGATTTTCTGGCAAAGTGACCTTTACACAATAAGCTAATTCGCCATTGTAGAACTACTGTTAGGCAAGTTTATTTACACGCTGCCATATTCGTGCTTCTGGCATTGCCAAATATAAGTAAAATGCAGTTTATCTGCAGGGAAATCTAAAAAACACGAAAATGACACATTCGTGGTTCTGGCTCTGTGGTGAGGATATATAGACATGAGAAAATCGTTTATCAGTATTAACGCAGTAAAATCGTTGCTTTTTTCTAATTGATTATGAATAAGTTCAATATCGTTTACAATACAATAATACATTTTTTGGAAGAATCTCTTGGATAACGTCCTAACAAGCTGTAATTTTTTCAGTTTATTCTGCCCCGTGGTTTTTTTGTTATTGACCCTCAGACTGAGGGGTCAAAACTTTAGAAATAGATAGTAAATACTTGCGGGTGTCGGGGTGTTTAAAAGCCGCTTCGCCGGTATTTTATCATACGACTTAAGAATAGTTTTTTTATCAATCGGAAAATTGCTATGTTCTTATGTTCATTTCGGTATTGTTTTCTTTGCGAATTAAGTGTTGAAATTTAAAATTGTAGAAATGTTTCAAAAGTACCAAGTTCTATATTATGAAATTTTAGATACAATCTCAGGACAAATTGATATACCTACGGTTCCAAGGCATGGAAAAAATTCTGTTTGTTACATTAATGGATACAACAGGATTTGTGGAGTATTCAAAAAACTTTCCCGTAGAAGCATACTAAATAACCTAAAAAATTGTTACCCTAACATATTTCCTGACTTCCCAAGACTGAAAAATGAGTTATGTTTTATTTATATATGAAAAATACACCAACATTGAGTAAGATCAAATTCTGAAAATTTTCCATGAGAATAGAGACGTTTTAAAGGTAGCTTATAAATTATTTTGCCTAATCGTGACGGTTCCTTCTACGAGTGTGTCGGTGGAACGGAGTTTTTCTTGCTTGAAAGTGTTAAAACTTATCTGCGAAACTCAATGATAGAAGACAGACTTACAAATTTATCAAAAATTTCAAATGAAAAGGGACTTTTAAATGTACTTATAAGTGCAGAACCATGTTATGATGACATCTCCGATAAGTTTGTAGCATTAAAGGATCGAAGATATACCTTATATTTAAAAAGTAGGTGAGCTTCGAGTACTGTAAAATTCTTTTTAGTTATAAAATGGCGAATCCGCTGCTTAGTATTTTTTGCGTCCGCTTCACCTATTATTAGGTACACGGGCCGCCACTGGACATCAATTGACAAAAGGAAAATTTGTGAGCTAAATTCTACAGTCCATCGATATGAATATGCAAATGGCGATGCTAAAGAAGTTTTTGATAGAAATTAGAACTGACGAAAATTTGAAAGAAATTGTAAAAGCTGCCAAGGAAATTGCGGAAAAATTAGATATAGAGACTGTAATTGAAACTTCCAGACCCCTAAGCCACAGTGTAAGATTTTGCGAATCTAACGGAACAAAATTAAATTAACATCGAAAACGACATAAATGTTATCCAAATTTATTTACAACACTTGCACAACAAAACAAAACGAGCTATTTTACATGTTATGTACTATCACTACAACTAGTATCGTCAGAATTATCACAATGTGAATCACTATCATTTTCTTGAGTTTGTTCTTCACTTATTGTTTGAATCTTCGTTGGCTGTATCAGTTGCATCGTCATTTTTCCGTGCATCGCATAATTCTCGTTTTGATACTGTCATGACGTCACCTGCAAAAAAATAAATATGCTGCACAAACGCATTTTGTTGCATTTACAGTTGCTTTGCTTAATGTCTATATGAGTATAAGATCACAAAAAAACAATCTTAAAACCCTTTAAGGCGCACTGGTCGATTAAACGACCACTTATTTTTTTATACTTTGCAAGTGGCGCAGAGACTTGAAAATGGCCGATTCGATATCTGGGGAGATGCCTAAGCGCTTCTAGCATGATTTTTAACCGCCTTGATGCGCGACTCGCGATTGGCCTAATAAGTGGTCGATTATTCGACCACTGCGCCTTTAGCGACTTTTATTAGGTTGAAGTAAGTGCTGTGGAAGTTCTAAGTGCTTATTTTAATTGTTGGGAGGTGATAAAGTAACAACGAGATAAGAGAGGTGTAGAAAATGCATTCAAAAATGATCACACTCTGTAATTACCCAAAATCTTTGGAAAATAGATTGTATTTTATTACATATTTTTGAATTTTCTCCCCATAACCCTAAATTTTCAGATAACATAGCATGCGTTTTTCAACTATTTTTCTTAACATTTAAGGTTTTTGTACAAAAATTTTGTGCAAATTAAATTTAGGGATAACTAAGAACCTAATTTATAATTTTACTTCTGCATATCTAAACTCGGCTTACATAATATACGTTGATATAGTTTTTGCTTACACAGGAATGTAGCAAGATAATTTCTGGCTCGGAAAAAAAGCACTAGCGCAACAATGCGCAATAATAGTTGGTCTAGCAGTGGATCGAAAGATTTAAAAAGCTGGTGGGAGAACAGTTTCCATTGAAACTTAAAAAAATCGGTCAAGTGCAAGCTATACTTGCACAATTATTAGTATTCCGTGCCATCAGCCTCCCACGAAACCAGAGTAAACCTCGGCCGCCCGATCCCCGTTTATCTGCTGCGCTTCCCGCCGCCGATGGCACCAAAGCCGCATCGCATCGCGTATGCGCAGAGCTGAGTGGGCCAAATTAAAAATTTTGAAAAACGTGTAAGGACAAAAGTTCTTCCCTACATTTTTTTGAGCGATCCTTTTAGTGATAAGGGTGGGGGGAAAGCAATTTTTAAGAATTTTTCCCGACAAATGTCTAAAAAATGCATTTACAAAATACTTCATATATATCGTTAAATTCTTGCTTCACCAAGCTTTCATTTGATAACCTACACGATGCCCTTGAATTTTTATGTTTTTATTTCCCAATTTACACCCGAAATTAACCCTCAGAAACAAAATTTTACCTTTTATACTATCAATATAGGGTCGTTAACTGTCAAAAAAAAATAAGTGGTCGATTTAGATTATGTACGACTTTGATGGCTTAAGGGGTACTTAAGGTTCTTTGGTTGATATATCGACCACCCTTCACAGCCAAACTGTCAAATCTGACAGCTTAATTTTTCTAATAAAAATTGATGCTTTTGTACTCAGGAGTAAGAATATGCCTTTGAATATCGAATAATTTACAAAAAAAAGTACTGCGCCTTAAAGGGTTAACGTACAAAGGTGTACAAAATATTTGCCACTTTAATTAAATCAGTGCTTTTCATTAAATTTACAATAAAGTTACCTGTACAGGGTTATCCAACGAGGACTGAACAGGGCCTTATTTTTGACCTTCCCTATATTTTTGAAAAAAACGAAAAAAGCAGATTGGCGTAACTTCTATCGCTGAATTTGAAATTGGCACTTAGAAAACGATTGCGCTCAAAACAAAAGAACTACGACATAAACTTGTATTTTCATTTATGGAATACCCTATATTTTATTTGATATTTGAAAAGCCGCCATTTTTCTGCGTATATTGCAGTGTAAATCTTATCTATTAACTTAATCGTTAACTGTTATTTATTTCGTTTTAAAGAAAAATGTTTCCCTTATTTTTACCTAAATATTGCTATAGGTAACAGGTAATTAATTGATTACCTATGATCTATCAAATAGAGAAAGTCAAAATACCATTTTAAGGATAAAAAATGTATTCGAGGAAACAAAATCAAATATAAAAAAAAAACAAATAAAAATAATAAATCAACATATTAAAACTAATAGCACTAATAATTTAAATGTTCTATGTAACCGCCGTTATTCTCGAAACAACATCTGTAGATTCTTTGCAATCTTTCTAGACTTGCTGTTAGGATATAATTTTCCCGATTAAGTCTATTAACTTCGTTAACTATTTTTTCCTGAATTTCTTCAATGTTTTGGTTTCTTTCCCTATATACCAAATTTTTCAGATGACCCCAAAGAAACGAATCTAAATGCGACAATTCTGGACTATTTGGGGCCCACGGAATTGTTCCATTGCGTCCAATCCATTCCTCGTGCGTTGGTTTAGAAAATTATTCACGTCGCGAGTGGCGTGCGGGGGTGCTCCGTCGTGTTGCCAAATTAGAGAGCGATATACTTCCAGAGGTAATTCTTCTAAGAAATCTTCAATTTCATTATGAACAAAGTTGAGATACCTTTGACCAGTTAACGCCCCATGATAAAATATTGGTCCTACAATTAAATTGTTTATCATTGCACACCAAACATGCACGGACGTTCTTCCCTGAAATTTAATAGGTTGAAATTTCCGTGGGTTTTCACTGGCCCAGTGGTGTTTGTTGTGGCGATTAAACATGCCTGACGTGGTAAATGTAGCCTCGTCTGTCCAAAAAATTTTCTTAAATATGTCCGGATCATTGTCTTGCTGCCTAATTATTATTTGGGATACATATTGAAATCTCGACTCCTTTTGTTGGGGTGTTAAATGTGGGACAGGAAGAACGTGGAATGGCTTGAATTTGTTTTCTTTCAAAGTTCTGTTTACCGTTCCATAACTAACTCTTCGCCTGTAATTACCATATCTGATGTCTCGAACTGCGTCAGGTATAGAATTCGCAGGATGTAGTGTAAAATAATTCGTAATTGCGTGGTCTCGAAGTCTTCTTCTTGCAACGGTTCTCTTCTTGTCACGCAAAGATTTTGTTTCCTCGAATAAATTTTTTATCCTTAAAATGGTATTTACCGATATATCCCTTCCAAACGTAGCAATATATCTTCTCCTGGCTTCTCTAGCGTTTTCTTGGCTTTTATAATACGTCGTAACGATTTGCAGTCTCTCTGCTAATGAATACTTCATTGTGTAACAATATTCCAAAGTCTATTTTGACTTTCTCTATTTGATAGATCATAGGTAATCAATGAATTACCTGTTACCTATAGCAATATTTAGGTAAAAATAAGGGAAACATTTTTCTTTAAAACGAAATAAATAACAGTTAACGATTAAGTTAATAGATAAGATTTACACTGCAATATACGCAGAAAAATGGCGGCTTTTCAAATATCAAATAAAATATAGGGTATTCCATAAAAGAAAATACAAGTTTATGTCGTAGTTCTTTTGATTTGAGCGCAATCGTTTTCTAAGTGCCAATTTCAAATTCAGCGATAGAAGTTACGCCAATCTGCTTTTTTCGATTTTTTCAAAAATATAGGGAAGGTCAAAAATAAGGCCCTCTTCAGTCCTCGTTGGATAACCCTGTACATTTACATGGCATTTTTCAAATTTATTAAGAAAAAATAAGCACATACTTTGACATAAAGGTTCCTTTATCAAAAAAAAAAATTACATATATACACAATTGGTAGTTCCTAAACACTTAATTTAAATAAAGATCGCGCCCGCTCTAGAGCTGTCTTGTCAGGTAGAACTATGTTTTTACGAGAGTGACCATTCGCAAGGTTGGCCGCTCTTTTTGAAATCCTTTGTCATTAACGTAGGCACTTTATTTACTTCATTTTTATAAGGCCATAGTCAAAATATTGCATGTGGTTTTATCGACTTTAGTCCCGTTAGATTCTCAAAATCTTACACTGTGAGACGTAAAACTGAAAAAAGTTTTGATTATGAACACGAAGACCAGACTGCAAATGATCCAAGAACCTCTTTTAAAGTTAATATATTTTTTACACATTGGATCAAGCATTATCCTGCGTCAACGAAAGATTTATTTTGTTAGATAATCAGAACGACGCGACGCGACGTTTAGATTTTTATTTAAACTGAGCAATGGCCAAGATCAAAGCGATAAAAGGACCAGCTGTAATCGTTCATTCATTCAATCATTATCGGATGATTTGCGTGAAGAAATGTCATGTCGGTCTTTTTTTAAAAAATTAAACAATGATGTGGTGAAAGTTCTCGAATTTATATATTTAAATAACTTGACAGCCGTACGCCCAAACGTCACCATATTTTTACGAATTTTGCTAACTACGTAGCAAGCGCAGACACGTCGTTTACTAAAAATTGATAAAAAATTACCTGCGCTCAACTATGAGCCAGGAAAGGTTAACAAATTTAGCAACAATATCTATAGAGGAGGCCATATTAGAGCATATAGATATACACGAAACTATCAAGGAATTCACAAACAAAAAACCGACAAGAGTCAAAATAATATAATGATGTTCATATTCTTCGATATTTTCGACTCTTCTCGTTTTTATTCCGCAAAATATAACATACATATTATACGTATTATTACTTTAAAAAATTTAAATGGCATCCATTTTGTACACATGGTGAATAACAAATTTAAATACGTTAATTCGCGTTTTTTCCCTCAACAATTGCCAAGCGGAAGAAAGCCCTCTTTTCTCTATTTATTTACGAAAATAACAGAAAAAAAGAGGCGCTTCATAGGTTTCGCACACAGGCGCTGCCGAGGGTCGGCGTGGTCCTGCGTATTGTGCTAACTCTACTGTTAACAGTTTATAGAAGCATACTCTGCCTTTAATTTCAGTTTAGAGGTTGATTAATGATTATAATTATATATCCTTTAGACTTTGTTTTCTTGCGCATTCACCATAAAATAACACTGAATAATATTTCCGTTTATTTACCTCAAATTCTAATTTTTGTATTATTGTACCGTCTCCAATCAAAATAACTTTTTTGTGGTATGGTATTTTATGGTGGATCTTTTGTTACGTCAGTAATTTCAGTCCGGTAAGTATGTTATTCCAATATCAAAGCCGGTTAAAAGTTGCTAGGTAATTAATAATAATGTTTTAACAGAGTGACAAATTTTTTTTTTATCTTCTGACATCCCACGAAGACCGAAGGCTAAGTATTATGTACCGTGGGTGTACTGGGTAAATCAAACTGACATATCCAGAGCTGGAAACATCCGTAGGGATTTCACCAACCCTTTAAGAGGATGTGTGGGGTGGTACCACCTCGGTCGAGGAAGAATTCCTCTACCACCTTCCAAATATAAAATTAATGTCTTTAGTGCTAATCTATATTTTCCGGTCGCCAGAATGTCACCTCAAAAATTAAATTGCGGAATATCAAAAGCGCAGTATAAAATATGTTGTATAAAATCCGTTAGGTGAGTATTACAGTTCTCATTTAAAAATAAATTCCACCAAAAACATACATGTAAAAAAACAGGCCAAGTTCTCATCAGGACTATGTGTTTTGTTATCTGAAAAAATAACTGAAATGCCAAATTCCTTGCCTACACGTTATTAGCAGTGTTTTGATAAGCACAGAAAACTATTGCGTGAACTGATAAATTTACAGATCAAACTTGGAAAATTTTCAAGGGTCTGAGTCTGAATATTGCTCAGTTCTTTAATGAAAACTTGCCAAGTTTGGTCTGTAAATCAGTTCACACAATATTTTTCTGTGCTTATCAAAACACTACTAATAACGTGTAGGCAAGGAACTTGACATAATTTTTACATTTCAGTTATTTTTTTCAGATAAAAAAACACACAGTCCTGACGAGAACTTTGCCTGTTTTTTACATGTACGTTTTTGGTGGGATTTCATAACTTTCTGTTCAGATACCAAATGATATTTATTTATTAGCATATGTGTATACACATGAACGGTATTTTTTCCAAGCAAAAATATTTAAAAAATGGCTTTTTGTCGATAAGGTTTTATGCACTCCTGGTATTTCTGTTTGTTGCGATTATCTAAAATAGAGGTATTTGAAAGTCAATCAGAAATTAAAAAAAGGATTTGTTTCCGCCCGGGATCGAACCGGGGACCTTGCGCGTGTTAGACGGCCTTTTAACAACATTTATTATTCCAAAAATTACATTTTTTATCCTTATATTCTACTTGATATATATATATATATATATATATATATATATATATATATATATATATATATATATATATATATATATATATATATATATATATATATATATATATAGGATATATATATATATATATATATATATATATATATATATATATATATATATATATATATATATATATATATATATATATATATTATGTATTTAAATTATTAATTTAAATATATACATATAATGAATTTGAAGTACAGATATATACAATTGTACAATGCTCACTCCAAAAGACGCGACCAGGGCATGGTCGGGACTGGTCTTAGTCCTTGGTAGAATTTAAGGATTTAAATAAAAATGAAATCAGCCTCCTCCGAGCGCCTTTCGAGGCTATACAGGGATTCAGTTTGTTACAACTAACTTGAAAGGATTCTCTTGGAAATTTACTTATTTACATATTATTTACAATTAGACATCACTGGGAAAACCCGAACGAAAAACCCAGCTTGTTGTTCGGGGGTGTTAGACGGATGTGATAATCACTACACTACGTACCCATATAATTTTCTAAAGCACAAGTCCTACCTATTTCGTGTCAGATTGGATTTCCCATGTTAGATTTTTCGCGTTGGATTTTTATTGATTTTTGTTTTTTTTCGTAATTATCACCTTAAACACTTTTTATGTTCCAAATTTCAAAGCTCTAGCTCGATTGGAAGTACCCTAGATTTATGATGATCTATCAGTCACTGAGTGTCCGAAATTGTGATTTTTGGACCCTCGTATCTTGGAAAATATTCCACCTAGACGTATGAAATTTGGTATACTGTTTCTTTTTGGTAACCTTAACGCCCCAGAAAAAATTCAGTCCTGTAACGCAAGTAGCCTCGAAGATACAGGGGGTTCGAAAAGTGCTCGAAATGGTTCGTGTAAATATAGCACAGTGCACGCGGTCGGTTTTTATTTGATATAAATAGTAAATTCCTTGTAAGGGAGAGTGGGAATGAATAAACCATGGGGAAGATATAACCATGCAGTGACTTTATCTTTAAACGTGTTTAAATCTATTTACTGTTATTGTTTAGTTTATCACTGTTGTACACAAAATTTGTTATATGTGACTATTTAAGAAAAGAAAGTTTGATATTTGCCCTAGTTCTTAAAGATATTTAAACTATTTTTGTAAGATAAATCTGCATGGTTTTGACTAAGTAGTTATGCATTTATCGTCACTTCAAAAAATCGAATTTTCACAATTTAGCATTTTTAATAAAACGCGTTCTGATGGGGTAGATTCAATCAAGACCCACGGGATAGATTAAACCGAGACTGCCCTGCCCCCTTTGAATTTTAGCAAGGGAGGCAACCGCCCCACTAAAAAATTGAAACCATTTTCAAAAGCAAAGGTAATGAAACAAGGAAGAGGCTGTTGAAATATAAAATGTACCCATCTACTATAATAAAAGAAATAGAAAAAGATTAACGAGAAAAGCATTATTTAAAACAAACTTCCCCCGCGACTTCGACCGCGTGGTATAGGTGATAATAGTGTGGTTTTGATGACATGATTATGAACACATGAAACATGAGTTGTGTTAGATTAGGTTAGTTATATCTAGAGACCGGATTTCAATATTACCTGACGCAAAAATCGGGGTCGGATCCAGGGAACTCATAGAAAAGGTAAATGAAATGAAATTAATATTGGATTTTGTCCGGTTAATTTATGAATTATTGCTCCTAATTTTTTTTTTTCAAAAATGAACCGACTTCACAACCGGAAAAGCACTGAAAAGTATGAAATAATATTGTTAAATATTTATTACATCGGTTTATGGTCAATTTAATTTTGTTAATTTTTATGAGAATTTTTTTCGATTTAATGCACCTGTTCTCCTTCCCCCCCTTCATTTT
Organism: Philopedon plagiatum; assembly: GCA_963971165.1. Lineage (NCBI taxonomy): Eukaryota > Metazoa > Arthropoda > Insecta > Coleoptera > Curculionidae > Philopedon > Philopedon plagiatum. The sequence goes on along the minus strand of OZ020197.1, from coordinate 38,235,640 downwards.
ATCTCCCTCTCTCTAAATTTGTAATGGCCATGTTATATTAGATTTTCTGATCTCAATAACCTCAAAAATGGCATATGCATTAGTTAAGATTTTTGAAGATATTTCCAACCGCCCCTCTAACACCCCCCCCCCCCCCCCCCCGGCGGTAATTTTTATAACATCCGTTACACAGAACTAGCTAGAATAGCCCCGAAAATGTTACATTAGTGAACATTGTTGGAGAAACTGCCAATCCCCCCCCCCCCCCCCCCCGTTAATTTCCTTAACATCTATTACACATAATGTATTATTTTGCCTTAATCACCCCGAATATGACATTATGGAAAAAATTGACAATAGCTTCTCCTCCTCTCTCCCTGTTAATTTATTTACCATCTGTTAATCTGTTGTAGAAAATTTGATTTTCTGACCTCAATAATCCCGAAAATGACACATTTACCATTTTTGGAAAAAATTTCAGCCGCTCCTTTTTATTCCCACGTTATTTTCTTTAACATATATTAGACCAAATTAGATTTTATGACCTCAGTAACCTCGAAACTGATATATTCGTTATCATTTTTAGAGAAATTTTCAGCCGTTCCCTTTTATCCCCTCTCCGCGATAACTTTTTTAAATCTGTTAGACAAAATTGGATTTTCTGACCTCAATAACAGCGAGAATGACACATAGGTTAGCGTTTTTAATGAAATTTCCAGTCGCTTCACCCCCCCCCCCCCCCCCCACACACACACACACGTTACTTTTCTTAACATCTGTTACACAAAATAAGACCTGAATAACCCCAAAAATTTCATATTGCTTCACATTTTTAAAACAAATTGTCAATAGCTCTATTTTTATCACCCCCTCCCCCCCTCCTCGGTATTTTTTTTACCATCTGTTACACAAAATTAAATTATCTGACCTCAATAAACCCAAAAATGATAGATCTAACATTTTTGGAGAAATTCCCAGCTGCCCCCCCCCCCCCCCCCCCTCCGTTATATTTTTAACAACTGTCAGTCAGTTTCTTCTTTTATATACATATAGAGATTATAAAAATCCACCAAACGTAAGATTTTTTTATACGTCAACCATAACAGCAGGCGCGGCCCGTCCATAAGGTCATTAATTTGGTCAATGACCCACCTAAAATTTTCAATGATCTACCTAATAATTTATTTTTAAATTTTTTAAAACCAAAAAAGAATCTTTTTCTTCAAAGTTCCATGCGAAAACTAACTGTCGACGGCCCACCAATAATATCTGGCCACTCCCACTATGGAAATACCCTCAATGAAATATACTATTTCAAAACATTTGGTTCGGAAAAAGAAAAACTAATTAGGTACCTATAGTACCTAATATGCGCATTGTATTTGCATCGTATTAATAATATAATATTAATTAGTGGTTAAACATAAAAAAGTATAAATACGATTTCTGTCAGGCCAGCGCTAGGCATCAAATTTAAAGGTATCGGACAAATTTTCTTACATAACCAGCGTAGTCTAGGGATACAATCTCAGCGAGTTGATCTGACGGTCGCGGGTTCGAATCTGTATTGGGGCAAGAACTTTTTTAAATTTTTTGTTATTTAAAAAATTAGATCGGCTCTAAAAGGTGTATTGGCAACAAGTTGTTCCTCGATAAAATATTTTTAAAATTGTTGGCAATCTCATATTTACTACAGCTTACAGCCTGCACGTTCGTAGACAAACATCGTATTACTATGTCTAGTTGCCAGCATTGTATTTATCAAAGAAAACGGAGTTTCGGCAGCGTTCCTAATTTTATTTTACGAATAATCATACTTTTAGCTCGGAATTTTGTTCTGTTTATATTCTGGGCTTTTAGTACACGGCGCGACATATATTGAGGATATGCTAAACTTATCACAACGGAAGCCGCTGAAATTTACCATATTTAGAGTACCTATTAAAACACATAGAAAAAAGCCATAAACAGAAAAGTGATACTAGAAGTCATAAACATCAAGAGTAGTAATGTTCAAGATTCTGCAGTACCTATTTTATGATTTTTGCAGTGTTTATTTGTAGGTAAATAATTTCTTGACACATTATTAAAAACCCTTTCTTAATTAAAAAAGTGTATTTTGCTTGTTACGTTGATATCACTAGTTACCCACAAAATTTTGACCCACTTGTAAAAAAACTCACGGGCCGCGCCTGCATAACAGTGACACAAAATTGTATGGATCTTAAGAATATTTCGGTTCCAGTGAACTTCTATTATTCATGAAACAAGATTTAGTTATTCACGTAAAATATTTGGTTTTAACGAAGTTTTATACGAAAACATCCACTATGTATTAAATTAGGTCAGGTTTTGGCCAAGAATTTCAACGATTATAAAAGAAATGAAGGGCGCAGGCAAAGAAGGAGTAGTGTCAAAAAATGTAAATGTTTAGGAAAGTAATCTTAAAGTTTAAAACTCTATTACTTTGTATGCGATTATTTCGGACTGAATCTTTTTATGGAAAAAATTAGGGTGTGTATTTGAGATTGAAAGGTAAAATCATATTACTAACAATCCCTTTTCAATTTTCGCAAAATGCACTAAAAGTGAAAATACTAGAGATCGTAACGTATACAACGGCGGAATGTCATAGTCTCAGAAGCAGCAGTTTCCTAGTATTTTCTTATTTTTTTACAAAAACCATTTCAAAAGCAAAATGTTTGTTTGTTAATGTTTATATTAAGTTTAACAGTTTAACAAAGATTCAGATATATTTAGGTACTTTATTTCGGGTCTCTTATACGCCGCACACCAGTCTGTAACAAATTAATATTGTCATTATAATTTATTTACCACAAATTTGTCGGCTTTTAGTCTATATTTAAAGCAAAACATATTTATTTTCTATAGTAAGGTTTCAAAAAAATTACTTTGAACTTATGCGTCCAGAACAACATATTAACAGTGGAAATGATACTTAAAATAAATAATATAATCAACTGTAATAGCTAATGAAAAGAATTATAATAGGAACCTAGTATATGGGGAAATTCACCAAAAAAATGAAAATGCCGTCAAAGATTTTTTTTGCGAGCACACTATCGCCCTTTGGTTCACAGGTTTGTTATTAGTATCCAACAATCACTAGACTACACTTAAATTAATTTTGGGGGCCGGCGCCGGCGTAGGAGGAAGAGGATTAACAAAACAAAATCAAAATTATCCAAAAATATTTACTTCAAGGATCAACTGAACTTAAACTTACGAATTTACAATCAAATAATTATAAAAACAAGATAAATTCATAAAGACAATAATATTTCATCTTGGTCTGTGCTATTGCAATTTTTTTGAGTCGATTTTTATGATTGCAGAGGCTTATTTGGCTTCACCTGTTTTTTCGTTGCACTTAGTTTCCTTGAACGAGGTGTCAACGTATTTGTGTCAACCTTCGATATTAAAAAGCTGTTAGCAAAATGTGTACATGAAGGATTAAATATACAAGAAGTACATGAGAGATAATTCAAAAATAATGTATATTTCTTCATATTCCTCCAAAGAAGTTGATGGATCTTATTCGAGTTAGGTGCCGGTTTTAAATCACTTGGTATTAAGTCATTCGTTTTTTTAATATAGTCTTCTTGAATCAGATATATGAGTACTTTTGATTTAGCCGACGAAGTGACGACATTAATCATATTTTGATCAGAAACAACATCCTGACCAAATCCATCTGCTCGGTCACACAGTCCTTTTACAGTGCCAGTAGTTCCATCGGCGCAACTTTTTCCATGACCTGTGTTGGAAAAATTCCATGTTCCGTGTTAAGTTTTAATACTTTACAATGATGTGCAAAAAAAATCTTTTATTTTTATACTGCGTCGTCGGACCGTCACACACTGTTTCGCGTAATATTTTGACCAGAAACAACATCCTGACCAAATCCATCTGCTCGGTCACACAGTCCCTTTACAGTGCCAGTAGTTCCATCGGCGCAACTTTTTCCATGACCTGTGTTGGAAAAATTCCATGTTCGGTGTTAAGTTTTAATACTTTACAATGATGTGCAAAAAAAATCTTTTATTTTTATACTGCGTCGTCGGACCGTCACACACTGTTTCGCGTAATATTTTGACCAGAAACAACATCCTGACCAAATCCATCTGCTCGGTCACACAGTCCCTTTACAGTGCCAGTAGTTCCATCGGCGCAACTTTTTCCATGACCTGTGTTGGAAAAATTCCATGTTCCGTGTTAAGTTTTAATACTTTACAATGATGTGCAAAAAAAATCTTTTATTTTTATACTGCGTCGTCGGACCGTCACACACTGTTTCGCGTAATATTTTGACCAGAAACAACATCCTGACCAAATCCATCTGCTCGGTCACACAGTCCCTTTACAGTGCCAGTAGTTCCATCGGCGCAACTTTTTCCATGATTTGTGGTGGAAAAATTCCATATTCCGTGCTTAAGTTTTAATACTTTACAATTATCGGAAAAAAAATCTTTTATTTTTATACTGCGTCATCGGACCGTCACACACTTTCGCGCAATACAACCTAAGTGGACAAAAGTCTTTATCAGTACATTTTGCGTGCATTATCTTTGAATTGTGCTAAAATGGTTTTTATTTAATTTAAGTAGCCATTTAAGTCCTTTTGGATATTTCTATACAAAAGGAATTGTAATTTTAATACAATAATATGTAAACAACTAATAAAATACCTAAAATAAGAAAAGAATTATAGCAAAAATAAAATTGCACTACGTAATAGTATTTTACTTTATAAATTATTAATTTTTATTTATATAAGAGGGCTGGAAATTAAATAGAACTTTCTATATACAGGGTGGCCCACTTATTCTGGCCATTTATCTTATCACTTAAAAATTAAAGTTACGCAAAAAGATTAACATACGGTATATGACATCTTAGATGGAATACGTTATTTGGTCTCAGAATTTAAGAGTATAGAAACATGCAGGGTGTCCCATTATCTCATTAAAATATAAAGATATTGCTGGACTTCAAGATATACAATAGCTTCATAAATTCAGTATGTATTTACTTTAAGACAAGTATGTGTAAGTAATATGTAATATAATGTCATTGTAAGCGGGGCGCCTTCTACCAAAGTAGCAAACAAATATTCTGTACAAACCAAGCTAATTTTATGATTTAAAATGCAGAATTCACTCCGACTTTTAGTCGTCATTGTCGGTATCAACTTCGGAGGAATCTGATACCAAGTAATCTTTATTTTGAGTAAGATTAACTGTAGGCAGCTAGGAATTACTTTTGGAGGAAGAAGAAATTTCAAAACCTCTAAAGGTAATTTATCTGCTTTTCCTGGGAATTGCTCTTAGACTATTAATTAAAGGATCAGATGTTAACAACAACATTGTTAACAAATCTTTATTTGTGGTAATACGCGACCGTTTCCTGCTATGGTGCTCTCGAAACCTAAGACAATTTTTATTTCGAGCGTCCTGTGCTTCTTCAGAGAGTTATGGTAGAAGGCATTTCTCAATAACTTCTGTACTATGAATTAATATTTTGTGCACTGTAACGGGCATTCAATACCACGGATATAGATTTAAATAAAGTTTTCTGGTTTCAGTGCACAATTTTTGATTGGGTTTGATTTGATTTGATCATTTGTGGAACCATATCCTGGTTCTGGTTTGTCTACGATGAGCCCCATTTCATTTTTGAACATCTGATTTATTTTGTCAGTAGCAAACTGCTTGCAACTGAAGTTCCGCACGAGTCTCGGTCACCAATATGTGCTCCTCAAAAGGATAACAAGATTTTTTAGCTTTTCTTAAGCTATGGTATGATGGAAACACATGATGGCCCACTTTCATCGTCCATTTTCTTGTTTGCTTATAGGAGTGAGTTGTGGATTTCGAATCAAAGTAATAGGCTAAGGCCTCGTCGGGGCTTAACTGCCTGCAACTATCTTGAAGGTTGTACGTTCTTTAGCACAGTCACTTTTTCTGAACACTTGCTTATGTCTCTTATCGCTCTTGCCATGTCCCGTTGTTCCGAAGATCGAACTGCTACTTCAGCAGCTGTTAAGAGCACTCCGCGACTGAACAAGATCCTGGACTTTTCGCTTTTTTGTTTTGAACGAGGAAACTTCAAAGCTTTTCTTAGGTCTTCCTTTAGACTGACTTCCTTCTGATGACGTCGAGGGATGTGGACGACTTATATAAACTATAAATTGTATATGAGGGTGCTTGAAAATAACACATTTTCAAAATCGCCCTGTTTCTTCGAAACGAAGTGGGCTATGAAGATTCTGTTTGTAGCATCATACATTTGACGAAAAAATATCACAGTACGGCGAAAACCACAGCTCTCTAACTTTAAAGATAACCGAGATACCCTGCAAAAGTGTCGAAAATTGGACACCCTGTACATAGATACTTAAAACCAATCATAGCCGTCATATGAGAAACGGTGAAAATGTTGCTGGACGAAAGCGAGACGTCGTAAAACAAAGATTGCCGATATTTACTTTACGCGTGCCCCAAGCAACCTAAAATTTAATGAAATAACTTTTAAAAAACTTATAGGAAGGTAAGTATTATTGCCTAAAATGCCTAGTCATACTTTAAATTACCGTTATCATTATTACCTTAAATGGCATTTTAACCTCTTTATGCTCTAGAAAATAAGGAATGAGGATCCTTAAAGATTGGATTTAAATTTAACTATTTTCGATTTAGGAAGCCCCACAACCTCTTCCACTACTTTAATAGCCAATAAACTAATTAAAACATTTAAATGGAAGTAAATATAGTCAATTTACAGTTAAAAGGAAGCGGGAACTACGCGTGCAAAGTAAACGAAAACTCTATTTTATTAGTTCAAACTGCTTGAATAATTGAACATACTAAATTACTCATTCTAAATTAAGACGTACATATATGTCCCAGTACATCACAGTGCAGTGTTTGCAAAATTCTGTTAATTGTCATTTTTCTTTGACCTCACGTCGGGTAACAAGATTATTCGAATAAAGACAAAAAAACGACGTAGGCAACTAAAGCGATAATATATTCAGTTGTTTTACGCGACTAGGCGTTCTAGCTAGGTTAATCCAGTTGGATTTGTCGTGAAAGTGGACTGCAGTGTCTTGTCTCATCAATACTCATCAACTCATCATATATTTCTTGCGCGTCTACGTTTGGCGGGGAAAGAAGTAAAATTATGTATCGGCCGGATGAATTTTAAGGTAAAACACATTGTAAATGGTAAGTATACCAATAAATCAAACGTTGGTCTAATATGTATGAAGATTAAATCACCGCAACCTACATTCTTGTATTGTAGCAAAATCTGAGTACGAGTCGTTTGACACACAACAAATTTTACTATAAATTTAAACAGAAATTTGTATGCAAACCAAATTTTAACATGACATGCACACTTTATTGTAATCAAAGTCAATTTAGTTTTTACACACATTGTTGCTTAAATTTATTAATTTATGCTAAAATTAGTTGCTGTGTCCAACGGCTCTTGATAATAAGGAATATGCACATATTTTTTTATTGCATAAATTGTTTAAGGAAGTCATTGTCATTACAAACCTAAAAGAATTCTTTTGAAGAAAATTACTAGGATAATTTAGCTACAAAAAATATTTACATTTCGGTATAATTTATTACAATTTAAAAAACAGCCATTAGGCCTTACTGAATAGAAACGTCAGGAGATCAGCAAAAATAAGTGTCAATCTACATGTTAATGTAAAGCTTAACCTAAAGTCGAACAGGTTTGTTTTTCTCGGAAATAGTCAGAGGGGGGGCAATCGAATTTTTTGAGTTGATAGAGAAATAGTGCAACTAAATTCGGTAAAAAATTCAGTTAACCGGATAAACTGAGTTTCGGAGGTATTAAACGTCAAAGTCTAAATTTCCTCGATTTCCTTTAAAATCGGTTACAGGTCGCAAAACTGTCAAATCGATGTGGACTCGGAGCTTTATTAAAACTCGTGAGGATCGGAAAATGGCAAGTAACTCTTTTGAATTTTTGTAGGTCGAAAAATTTGCTGGCCCCTCTTTGGTACCTTATAACTGGAAAACAAAACGTCGGATCGAAAAACGAATTTATAAGTGAAACTTTAAAATCTCAAATACTTTTTTTTGCAATACCTATCTAAACCTAAAATCACTGAAAAATGGATATACTTGGAAAACAATACATTTAGATTTTTGACCCAAATATTTCATGGTTTTTAATTTTTTGTGGCGTCAAAATGGTTCAAACTAAAATGCTATAAACGTCATTGGAAAGAGCGAGACAATTTTATAAAGGGATAATCATACTTTAAAATGAATACCAAATGGATCATCCATGAGCGTATTTAAGGGGTAAAAACCGATTTTTTAAAAAAATTCCGACAAATCCTATTTTTAACCGACATTATTCCACACTATTTTCCTTATTTAGTGATTCTTTTCAGGTTTATTTTATCCGTTACTCATCTAAGGATACGTCCCACTAATTTAAATTGCTTATTTTTTCGTTAAAGTTATAAATGAATAGGTTTATTTGCACCGGTTACATTAAAAATTTTAAAATTTTTGAAGATTACCATAAAAACAAAGAATTGCAGTTTATTCAATTTACTCGAAATTATTAAGATATGATGTGTCAAAATTTTGCAAAAAGGAAAGAATTTGTTGCAAAATTGAAAGGTTCATCGACCGATTTCGGCTTGAAATATACATGAATAAGATTTTACGAACCTTCTACTTTAAGTGCAGGGATATGACATTAGTTGAGTTACGCATTAAATTCCATTGTGATGACCCTACAACACTGGAATTCGCCATGTACTCATTATGAGACATAAAAAGACTTTTGATGACACAGCCAATGGGATCCTTTTTTTGTTAATAAAGACCAAAATAAAAGGGTAACAGCAACCGCCATAAACATTTAATTGATGCAGAGAATATAAAAAAATAGTTCAGATTTATTTGGGTTATATGCACATTCCCTATTAAATTTTAAACACAGGGATGAAATGTAGCTACCTGTTTATAAAATACACTCACCTATTTATTGAAATTTTTGATGAATTGTTAGTGTAATAAGCAACATTATGTCCTGATCAATTTTGGTAAAGCTGAAATATAAACTATACTACTGTACATAATATGTCGCATACATGGGCGCCCATAGAGTAAATTTAAGGGGGGGGGGGGGGGCAATCAGACAAAAAGCCATATGTTATAACAAACATTTTAGGGAGGTGCTTAGCACCCCCAAAAATCTAATTAGCACTACCAAAATTTAAAACCCTCCACCCTATTAGGCATAGTTAAGGGGAGCATGGGGGTGCTTAGCACCCCCAAAACTCTAGCACCCCTGAACTTGACTGCCTAACTACGCCTATGCAGCCCAATCTATCTTATGTTTTAATAGAAGGCAATGGATTTAAACCTAGATATAATTTTTAATTCTACATAACTTTCATTCATATTTCATTTTGCTCTAAAATAAAAATTAAGGATTGGATCAATTATAAATTTTTCTATTTTCTGATCACTCTGTACATGCTAGTTCAAATTTTAATAGTCTAATATTATTTTTTCAGGAAGCAGAACTTTTTATAAGGAGTAACTTTTTTCCTAAAATTAATAATAAAAAAGTTTCCCATATGTCTGCACTGCATAATTATATACGTATACTCGTACATATACTTATCTACTTATACTAATATATAAAAGGGTAAATTGACTCACTGACTCACTCATTCATCAACGCCCAGCCAAAACTACTAATGCTAAAAAGTTGAAATTTTGCACACAGCTTTATTTTGCGCCACAGGCGTCCACTAAGAACGGATTTTGCAAAACTCGCCCTCTAAGGGTGTAAAAGCAACCCCTAAAAATTACACTATTTTTTATTTTAAAAACGACTAAGTTTTAAGGAAAACACCAAAACACGTCAATTTTATTTTATTTTTTACTTACGACTACTTTTTTTGTATTGGAAATTTACCCCTAGGGGGTAAAAACCACAGATTCATCAAGACACTACAAACTTAACTACAAAAGATAGAAAGCTGAAATTTTGCATACAGCTTTAGTTTAGGCCCGAGACGTCCACTAAGAAAGTATATTGCAAAACTCGCCCTTTAAGGGAGTAAAAACAACCCCTAAAAATGTAATTATTTTTTTTTTAAACTACTAAGTTCTAAGGAAAACGCCAAAACATCTCAATTTTATTTTATTTTTTTACATAAGAATACTTTTTTTCGTGTTCTAACTTTACCCCTGGGGGAAGAACACACTTCTACCACTGACTTATCAAGGCCCAGCCCTAACTACTAAAGATAGAAAGCTAAAATTTTGCATACAGCTGTAGTTTAGGCCCCAGACGTCCACTAAGAAAGGATATTGCAGAACTCACGCTCTAACGGGGTAAATTAACCCCTAAAAATTTAATATTTTATTTGTTCAAAAATCAATGGGTTTTATGAAAAAAAACCGAAACACGTTGATTTTATTTAATTTTTGTGTTGGAATACCCATCATAAGGGGTAAAAACACCCCTCACCAGATCCACTAAACCCTACGTTGCGTCGTGAAATTTTGAACTTTATCATGCAGGTTTGCTTTGCGGTCTTGGTGCAAAATAGTAGCGGGTGTTATGAAACTTCCTTGCTAAGGGGTAAAGTCATTCCCAAAAAATTTAAAAAAATATATTCTTAAACGACGGATTGTATTGACAAACGCGGAACCATGTCAGTATTTTTTTAGATAAGGACCAATTTTTTTGTGAAATTTAATCCCTAGGGGGTAACACCATGTGCAAGCCTTTTAGTTTTATACTTAAATAAATCTGGCAACCGTGCTTTCAGATGTTCGGGTCGCATAACCTAACGTGATCTAGCCATCCGTTTTTATTTTCCATATTCTTTATTAAAGTAAAGTAAAGTCATTCCCAAAAAATTAAAAAAAAATTATTCTTAAACGACGGATTGTATTGACAAACGCGGAACCATGTCAATATTTTTTTAGATAAGAACCAATTTTTTGGTGTAATTTAATCCCTAGGGGGTAACACCACGTGCAAACCTTTTTAGTTTTATACTTAAATAAATCTGGCAACCGTGCTTTCAGATGTTCGGACCGCATAACCTAACGTGATCTAGCCATCCGTTTTTATTTTCCATATTCTTTATTGTTATACCCAGAAGCTATAGGTTAAAAAAAATTTGCGCATAGTGTATAGATGTAACTGTCCAACAGCTTGGCTATTTTGCAGCCTCTACGAAAAACAACCAATGTCTTTTAGAAGCAACTGCTAAAGAAGTAATTTTCAAATTGTATGTACCTATATATTCTAAAAATATATTTCATGAATAAAACACGCTGTCGAAGCCCGCGGGTACCAGCTAGTAGCTATATAAAATGTCATTACAAAATTTTATTATTTCTAGATGTTTAAATTTTTATAACAAATATTTGGTATATTTATTACGGCAACATAAAGAACGGGCCTAGTGATTTGCATAAAATTAACAAGCAACAACTTTGTCTAGACAGACATAATATGTATATTTCCTAGGAATTTTTTTTGTAAATAAAAAACATTAATTATGAAATTTTATTGGTTGAGTAATATTTCAGCTATTTTACAAACACTAACCGCTAAAAAAAGTAACGCATCTAATTTTAGAGATTTGTAACTTTTCAACCCATTCACATACACAACACTTTTTAAAAATTTGTTGGTACCTACCTATAGCCTGTAGCATTTGGAAACATGACTAATTTATTTATTACTCAATTTTTTTAGCAGTTATGACCTTTTTCCCATATTTTTAGAACAACCTATAAATTTTTTTGGCAGTGCCCTAAAAATCTAAGAATACAAATCAACGTTATCTTTTAGCAAAGAAAATTATTATTTTCTTGGCTTTTAGTTATTGCTTCTTCATTCACGTTTCTAATTTTGTTTTAAAATACGCGCCCTTATATTATTGTAGCACATGTATGGCGTCATTAGCGTAAGTTACATGTGATACTAAGTCTCTTAAGTTGTTTTTTTTTTTTAAATTGGTAATATTGCTAAAAATATAGAAATAATTACTAGAAAATTATGTCTAAACAAACAATTTAAATACACATTACACATACACAAACGCATACCCTGTATGAAATATTCGTGCTAAGAAAAATTAAAATTTTGATCATTTTTAACCATTTATTTTGGTAGGTGTTTTAGGTTTAGGGGGTTAATAATTTTAGGGGGTAAATTGGGAAATGGGAAAAAATTCAAGGTCATCGTGTAGGATGTCAAATGAAAGCTTATTGAAGCACGAATTCAACAATATATATGATGGATTTCTTTATGCATTTTTTAAATTATTTTTCGGGGAAAAATCTTATCACCAAAAAGATCGCTCAAAAAAATGTGAAAAAAATCGTGAACATTGAGAATTATGAGTAGATTAAACTAAAATTATCAGGATTGAAAAATCCTAACGCAATCAATTGTTATAAACAGTTTAATTGTTTATTTCCTTATAACTGCTGAGAAGTGTAAGGACTATGTTTCTCGTCTATGTCATTCGATAATGCATTTTCCAAAAAGTGGTTTAAGACGTTTGGAAAGAGGTTTTTCAAAAACAAAATTTAAACTTTAATCGTTTAGGAAATGTTAAAAAACAAACAAACCTGAGCAAACCTGCCTTTTTTGGCCCTATTCAAGTTTGGTCATGCTTTTTTTGTTATTTTTTTCAACACTTTATAAACTGTTTCAATACAAAGTTGTATTGATATAATTTTCACTTTAATGACTCCACAGCCGGTAATATCACCCATACCTAGTTAATCCGTACATTTAATTAGGTAACTAGTGAAAGTTAAAAATTCTTTCGTGATTACGAACTACGAACTTTAACTAAAATCTCTCGGTAATACTGACAATAACGGAATTTCCAGCTTTAAAGTTAACGCATACATAGATAAAGGTGTCTAAAACACAAAAGATGATGAAGTGGCATGTCATGAAACAAGAAATTTAAGCGTACTTTAATTTAAATTTTAATGATAGTTACGTGCGATTGCTGGAAAAATTGGCTGGATTTTTTAAAACAGCGAAAAACAATTGCCTTTTTTGAGACTATATACGTGTAAAGAATCTATTTAAAAAAGATAAACTTGATCATATTTCGTAATTCCAAAGGGTACACCTACAAAAAATTAATGTTGCAATTTTTGAAAAGCTCGTCATTTTGCTGTGAAAAATGAAAATTCTACAAATAACAATTTTTTTAATTCCAATGACGCCGAAAATTTATTCAAATAAACTTTTTTAATCAAATGTAAAACATAAAAATAAACACAAATTTATTAAGTTATTCTAAACCGGTTTAAAAATCGATATCAAAAAATATTTTTTTACCTTTGTACGATTTGCGCATTTTAAAAGACAAACATATTTTATCCTATCTCGCAAGTGATTAAAACCCTGTTTGACCAAAATGTAAAAAATAATCGAACTAGAACAAATAGTAGCAATGTCTAGCCCTCTTTACCGCATAGATTTCACATTCTTTCATTGTCCGTTCAAGCTACCAAAACAGTTGAACATCCAACGAGATGCCATCGTCACCGACGGCCAAGGACTCTACCTGGCCACGAACTGCACACAGGTAAATTAAACAACCTAGTGAAAAGTACTCCGCCATGCCGTAGCAAAACGTCGAACACCGGTGTCAAAGTGAACGTGAATTCGTGCAAATTTTAACCTCATTCGTTTATTAGATGAACAAAGAAAAAAGAATTGAACAAACGAAGGGTTAAACAAAGACAAAAGCAGTGAATTGTGTGGCAATATTATGATTTTGCTGATGTGGTTTGATTTGTGACACTAATTGTTGCACTTTTCTAATGCTTGGATGCACATCCATCATCTTTTTCTACTGCATAACTCCAAGGTGAGAAGCGCCTGTAGTTGTATTAAATGCTGCCTTATTTGTCTTGAATTTCGTTGGTTTTTAGGTTATGTTTACATTGAAAGATGATTAGATAAATGACCATTAATTTTATTAAAATATAATTAGTCAAATGACTGGTTAAAAGTTTTATAATTAAGTATGATGAATAATTGAATAGGTTATTTAGGTTTTTCAAATTTCCTATTGGCAATTACTATAATAAATAAAACCATTTTCCCTTCAGAAGCTCTTTGTTGTTTGTTAAAAAGTACTAATGTAAAATATTTTATCAAATAGTATTCACGTGAAAAAGAACGGTACTCTAATTCACAGTCTAGGTCGCAAACCTTACAAAAGTTCCTTAAAATGCGTGTAACTTTAAACTGTGAATTAAATACGATTATTAGTAGCAGTTCAATATATAGAATGTTTCTTCATAATTTGACACTCCTTTAAAAATAAAACCTTACTAAAACGGTTTACGACTCAGTACTGGTTTAAATTAAAATCTTCTAGTTGCAGTTGGATTTTGACGAGTTTTTGTCCTCCCACTGTTAATATGTAAGTAGTCACTAAATGAGGTAGGTATCTTAATGATGCTTTCTTAAAAATGGGTTAGTGTTTTTTATCTTGGAACATGCTTTAATGAATTGGTTCCTATTATCATGGAAAATATTTAAATTGTCATTTTCTTTATAAACTTGCAAACGCACTAAAAGTAAATTGGTAATACAAAACTTAGTTGTCTTATTTTTTAACTAGACAGACAAGATTTGATCAAATTGTATATTTTCTGAAAATTGCTTATATCTAACAAGAAAACAAGAATTCGATAGTAAAAAGTCTAAACTCTATAATAAACTAATTTGAAAATCTGCTTACTTTTCGCTTTTTATAAAATCTATAATATGGGTATTTAACTAATTCAGTTTTTCAGCTATTTACCAGCGATATTTGACAGCAATGCGGACTTTGTGACAATTAATTGCACTACGCATGAATCAATATGACAAAACAAAACTGGGGAATAATAAATATATAATAATAATAATATTAATAATAGTTCTCTTTCTACATAAATCACAAATTAATCAGAAGTAATAAAACTATGTACTTAGTCAAGAATTTATCACGCTACCAAGGCTTAAAAATTGATGCTGATTGGTCTGTGATTCCTCTGAAAACAAAGCTCATATGACAAATAAATATTGATTAATTAAGGTTGTGGCACCGAACATTAGTGGTTGTGATCTTGTGACGAGTAGAGATTTGTCGATACATCGAAAACATGGATACCTTGGACCAAAACATCGATGATTTTACATCGATGGATTTTGAGTCGTCAATTTATGATAGATCTCAGCGTTTCGACACTTGACAATGACAGATAACATCAACTGCTGATATTGGTTCCTTCTGAAAGTCCCTAGCTCAGTAGTGGATTGGTAGTGGGCCGTATCAAGCTGACACGACATCGACAGGTCGCGTCGTTTTATTTTCGTTTGATTTTGGTGTATTGTGTTTGTGACGTTGGTGTTTCTGTGGATGTTTTTTTGTATAGTGTGTGTTTTAAACATTTTATTTTGGACCTTATAGATTTCAGAGACTAGATTTTATTGGTATTTATTATTTAAGTACGGTGAGTACAAGTCCGGTCCTGTCTTTTAGCCCACCTCTAAGCGTAGAACAGACCAGACTTCAACAGGGTGCCATAAATGACAAGTGACTTGGCCACCATATTGCGAGATCCATGAAAAAGTTTACTGTAGGATTGGTAGGCTAGATTGATGTATAGAAATATTGATGTTTTTGAAAAAACATCGATTAAGATTATTTAAAAGTTAAGAAACTATTTTTAGTTTTACAACAGTTTTTTATTTTTTTTATAAACCTTTAAATATTTAAGGTTATGCAATCTAACGTCAAACGTCAAATACATTTGGCGACTGTTGTTGTTTTTGTTGTACAGTCAACATTTTTTAGCAACCGCAAAATTCAAATTTTTTGCTCTAAAGCGCAAAATATCGGTCATCCCGGTGCAAAAGCCAACTTTCTATTGTGATTGTAGAAAAATAACTTTATTATAACTAAAAACATTTCTAGTAGAAAAATAATTTATTTAAACACAAAAACGGTATAAAAAGTAGTTGGCTATTCTTAAAGAAAACCAAATAAAACAAACATAAAACACATAGGTTAATAAAACTGAAAAAATATTTTTATTGATAAAGATAGATTATTTAATCACCGAATTTAACATAACACAAAAACAAACAAAGTATTGTTTTTATCTTTAATTTTGTTTTTATTGCCATAAAAAAATACATCAATAAATTCGATACATCGATGCTTTTCAGTGGATGTTTTTTCAACATCGATGAATTAAGATCGATGTTTCTGCTATATCGATGGATCGAAATTTGATGAATCGATTTTTGATGTATCGAGTATCGATGTATTTTGAATTTTGTGCATCCTAGTAAAGAGATATATGCTAAACTCTAGCCGTCGCGTAAGCTTTCCGCTCTCCAAGTAAGAAGCAGATGCAAACAGCTAAAATTTAAAAACGGTTCCGGTATATTAGTGTTCCGTGAAACGGAACACTTATGGAATCATTTCAGTGTCCGTCCGTCCATCCGTCTGTCACAGGTTATTTTCTCTAAAACTATTAGACGAAAAAATTTTAAATTTAGCACAGAGATAGAGTGTGGTGGCCCAATTATCACAGCTCCACAAAAAAAATCGAACTTTCGTTTGCAGGAACCTGACCCACCTTTCTATATGTAATCGAGCACGCTAAATCCGAATCCGGGGTCAAAATGACCCCATCACGTCAGGTTTTTTTTAACCTCAAAAAAAGGCTAAAACTGATAATAATCTATAAAAACCCGAATAAAACCCCATAATTATATATCCCATTGACCCCTAAAATCCAGTAAGTTTCCAATACCATAACCTGAAACCGTATAACCCTAAATCCTGAAATACAGTAACTCTAAAATCCCATAATACCGTAGATAACAGACTTATATACGTTTACCTATACAGTCATGAGATTATAGAGTTTTGGGGTTTTTGAGGTTATGGGGATTAGGATAATGGGGTTTAAACGTTACGTACTTGAGAGGTTCAGGGGTATTAATTAAATTGATACCCCTGCAATAGCTGTTCCAAACATATTAATTTTGACGATTATGGGAGTATGGGAGTTAGGGTTATGGTATTTAAGGGGTTATGGTTGTAGGGTTCGAGGTTATGGGATTTGAAGCTTATAGCGTTGTGGGGTCAATGGGATATATAATTATGGGGTTTTATTTCGGTTTGTATAGATTGTCATGAGTTTTAGCCTTTTTTGAGGTTAGAAAAAAAAACTGTCGTGATGGGGTCATTTTAACCCCGGATTCGGATTCAGCGTGCTCGATTACATATAGAAAGGTGGGTCAGGTCCCTGCAAAACGAAAGTTCGATTTTTTTTCTGGAGCTGTGTTATACACCTAAAGTACAAAAAATTAAATTTTGATTCTGGGGGTTAATTTCAGGGGGTAAACTGGGACATGGAAAAAATCAGCAAGCTAGCCAGTATTACATGTGAAGTTTAATCTTTAAATTTAATTCTATCTTAAAGGGCGTACTTTAGCGCCATTAACCTTTATTTTTGAAACCTGTTGAGTGCCCTAAAAAACAACTTTTTTGAAATAAATGCGCACAAAGAAATACCAGCGTGTAGGGTGCTGTCAGCGCTATATATAAAATAACCACATGATATTTGTCTACCCCAAAAAAAAAAACATGTCAAGTGTAAATAAAAAAGCTTAAACAACTTGCATTATAATATGTGTGTTTGTATGAGTTAATGGCACTGGTTAAAACCAAATGGTCGGCATCTTCCTGTAATAAAATAAAACTTTTTAAGGCATATAACTGTTAAAGAAAGCAAAATTGTGCCAAGACAAATAATTGGTCTAAATCGGTCTTTTGACTCCAGGAAGCTACTATTAGTCCCGTTTTCGGACACCTTGTATACCTAATTTCAATATCTTGTGTCTTTAGCCCCTCAGAAGTGTTCGATAAGAGAAGCTTATTAAAAGTATATTTTTTAAGTTCCAGTTATAAGAAAAAACAACCTTTTCGGAAATGTGATACTTAATTATGTTTATTTACCTACGTATAAAGAACAGTTAATTGTAGGCGTTTGATTTATTTTGCGCGAGATTACTGACCTTCTAGTTAGCAATACAAATTATCGGATTGTTGAATTTTCTAATTAGAATATCTACTGAAATATCTCAATGTACTGTAATATTGTCAAATAGCAACTAGTTTTATTTTCGCAATCCCACTATGAGGTGGTACGACTTTCGGTCGTCAGGATTTGATACCATTTATAAATTTTTTCTGTGATTTTAACCAGGATCATAATTTGCTTTAACGGGGAAGTCTAAAGGTTGTTTGAAGTTTGATTTTCCAAAATGGATTTGTTAAATTTGGTAAGGACATGGATGAGGGTAAGTAGAGGTGCCAGCTTTTTTTACATTAAAGGACGAAAGTAGCAGAATCAAAATTAGAAAAATTGTTTTAACTGTTTTGTGTATGTAACAATTACTGTACAGAATGGCCCAAACACAATGCAATCTGTTGGGTGACATGGCGCGATACAACTATTGCCAAAAAATTTCTATTGACAAAGGCAGTCATTACATGACACTGTACAGGGTGTCCGGATTTCGTTGTAATTGCAGGTTATCTCGGTTGTTATTAGAGATAGAGAGTTGCGGTTTTCGCGAAGTGTTGCTACTTTTTGATGAAACAAAAGATGGCATAAAAATATTTTTCATGGCCCCTTCGTTTTTGACATACAGGACGAAATTGATTTTGTTCCATTTTCCGACCCCTTTGCATTTCAGTTATCTTGTAACTTATAAAAAAAGTAAAAATGGGTCCTTGTAGAGTTTTTTTACGTAGAATCGAGTGGCATGGTTACATTACACGTACACATTACGTACACATTCATCAGATATGATATTTTTCGAGATGTTACCCAAACATGTTTTTTTAAATGGAACACCCTGTATGTTGCTCAATCATTAAATTTTCCCTTTCGAAATCTTTTCAAAAATATATGACACTTTATAGTTATTTTTATTTTTAGCCCTTAAATCGAACTATTTAATTTTAAACTTTAATTTTGCGTAGTTGGCCGAGACCGGAAGAGTCAGTTGTTGTCATTAAGTTACTGTTACTTATATTACTTATCTTTAATCCGTTATTTATCAATTTTAAATAACAATATGGCAGTAAATGACAATTTTACCAATAACGAAAAGTATATGTTGGAATGCTTTATACGATGCGACGAAAATAGTGATCATCACTGATCAGGCGTTTGATATGTATTTAGAAAACTTATTTTCATATTATGTCTGGTAATCTATATATGATACTATATTATTCCATTATTATATATAGCTACCCTGCAAGAAGGCAACCGAGTAAAGCCATATTCTGTAGAATTAGAACAAAACTTATAACTTTTGCAAAACGTCGCTCGAAAAAGTATAACAAACTTCAACAGAAAGCCGAAGAAATTAATGTTTTGGCAAGTGTAGAAAACACCCCTGCAACTTCCCGCAGAAAGAGTGAATAAACAAACAGAATAGCAGATATTGGTCTAGAGAAAATCAACATAGGATTTATCCTAGAGAGCAACAAGGTAGATTTGGCTTCAGCGAATCATATTTCATTCTACGATATAGATTCCAATTCCTCGTATATAAAGGAAGTTCAACAGCACATAGGTACCTAAATATACTGGAAAATACTTTAGCTGAACTACATGACGATGTGCCTTTATCCCAATTAAATCAGTTATATTTCCAGCAAGATGGTGCCCCGGCACATAATGCAGAAATAATGAGACCATATTTAGATAACGATTTTCCAGGTCGTTGGATCAGGACCCATGGATGATGATGGCCCCCAAGGTCCCCAGATTTATCAATACTCGATTTTTTCTTTTGGGTGTATTTGGAAAATAAAATATATCGTATATCGTACTCAACATCGAACAATGCAAGATCTCCGCAACGCAACGGAGCAAGAATTTTGAGAATTGGAAGGCCGCCCATTAATATTAATAAATGCCTTACGCAGAATAAGAAAACTGTGTCATAAATGCATTTTGGTTTGCAGTTTGAGCAATACATATATAGAGGCTTTAATATATTATTTATTACTTTCAAAAGAAGGGATTAAAAGGACTAACTTTTCGTTACCTAAAGTTTTGTATGTATTGTTTTTAAATTTGACTTTTATTTGCTATTAATAATTCAAGACAACTAATTTAATTTTCAAATGATAAAAAACTAAGCAGTTTTATATACATCTAGATAACAGGTAGTGTTGTAGTTAAAAAAATGATACCAATTTTCAGAATTTAATGAAAATACATGATTTAACCAGTTCTTTTTTAAATCTAAATAATTGAATTGACGTTAAACCACATGTTAAACACGGCCAACTACGCAAAATTAAAGTTTAAAATTAAATAGTTCGATTTAAGGGCTAAAATAAAAAATAACTATAAAGTATTATATATTTTTGAAACGCTCTCGAAAGGGGAAATTTAATGATTAAGAAACATACAGGGTGTTCCATTTAAAAAAACATATGTTTTGTTAATACCTCGAAAAATATCACATCCGATGAAAATCTAACCACGCCACTAGATTCTACGTAAAAACGCTAATAGGACCAATGTTTACTTTTTTTATAAGTTACAAGATAACTGAAATGCGAGGGGGGTCCTAAAATGGAAAAAAATCAATTTCGTCCTGTATGTCAAAAACGAAGGGGCCATGAAAAATATTTAGATGTCATCTTTCGTTTCATCAAAAAGTAGCAACACTTCGCGAAAACCGCAACCCTCTATCTCTAATAAAAACCGACATACCCTGCAATTACAACGAAATCCGGACACCCTGTACTGGACGGTCACGGTAAGATGTAAATATTTACATTTAAACATACTTTGATAAATTAAAAATCACTGACGCTGTACGTACGGTACTGACACTGTACGGGACGGTCACGGTTATGTGGAAATCAGCCTTTATTCTACCTATCTCAATTAGAATAGCGACGAAACTGCAAGATTGTAATGTCAAGAGGGCCAATTAACTGCCCTTTGGTATGGCAAGGTTGCTTCTTGAAGGGTCGAGTGAATAAAGGAGGTAACTAGCAAAATTAAAAACTGAAAAAATTAACTTGAAAATTTTGTAACTAGAGAAAAGAAAATTATTATTTTAATAAGTTATAGTTAAAAGTACCAAGTACCAAGTACCATTTTGTACCAAAAAGTGTTTTACCTGAGCATTCATACATTAAAAGTTTTACATAACTTCTGATTTTTCAGAAAACTGAAGTTACCTCCTTCAGACACAACCATGATATAAACAAAAGCGTAGTTTTGAATTATTCACATCTAATTTGTAAAAACGAGCAAATATTTTTTTCTCATTTACAAAGTAATATTGCTATACTTTTTTCTACAATTTATTGTGTACAGCGTTCCTTCATTTACAGTCTTACTGGCAACCGTTTTCCCTGTTTGACTAACGTAACTTTCCCCCTTTTCCCTTGCTATAGCCGCGGCACTTCTTTTCCAGTTGTCGGGATCTTACACCATTTTTCTGACCTTTTTTGTCAATTTTAGAGAAAACTTTGTTGTTTGGTTTCGGATCGCTAATTATTCTTTCAGGAGGAGTACTGTTAGTTTGATCTTTATTTTCGAAATTATTATTAATTGTTCATGCAGGTACTGTATTCAACGTTTCTTTAGGAACATAATCAAAAAACAGTTTCCTTGTGGCTGCTTGCTTGCGTTTCTTACCTAAGTTATTATTGTAGGTTATGGTTTCAAAGTTGAGTCTGCGCAAAATAAGAAGGTTTACGGAAGAAGGAGATAAGTGTTGCCACTTGCCTCCTTCATTCCCTAAATTCAAACAGTAAATTTATTAACCCTCAAAATATATATATAGATAAACGAGGTAAATACTTAAATAAATGGATAAAGGAGGTAAGTTTTGTTACTTATCTCTTTCATGCATAAATACTCGAAAAAACAAGTTAATTTACCCCCTTTATTCACTGCTATGTTTAAGTATATGCGATATTTTTAAGATTCCTCTGGTTGCATGTGAAAGAGGGTTATACTTACAACCTTTTTCCACAACAAATTTTTTTTAACAAAATGTTAGTTACCTTCTTTATTCACTCGACCCTTCAATTTCTTTTTATTCTAAGTTCTTTCTAATAACGCAGCCTATCATATTCGTTGCTGCTGAGCTTTTTTTTAATAACTTAAAAACAATTACGAATTTTGTATAACAACTTGTCGAGTTTAAAGTGACGTATAATTATTTTTAAAAAATCACATCAATTACTGTTTAAGAAGTTTACATTTCTTAAACTATTTCTATTTCGGTTTAAACGTATACTTGCCATGTTCTAATCAAAATCATAAGTGTGATTGTTCCTGAATAATTTAAATTAAAAACTAGGTTATAAGACTATTAGACGGTAAATTGATCATAATTACATGGGTCAATTCGTGGCGATCTATAGCTTCTGAAAGCCAGGACCGAAGTCAGGTCTAAGCCCCCCACAGACTACGATGTTTTTCATCCGTTCGCATCGGCGATTTGAACCGTCGTGTTGAAATTCAATATTGGACAGATATTAGAACGGACGGTTCGGCACGACCGTTTTCGGCCATAGACTATCAGTTTGGCACGCCGATTCGAATCGCAGCGATGCGAACGGATGAAAAACATCGTAGTCTGTGGGGGGCTTTACACCTACTACTACACAGACGGCTAGCGACCAGAAACTCCACTTTAGCTTCCGCATGGCGCGCATGCACCAACTTTCAAACTCGATTTTGCTCCAGAACCTTTAAAAAGAAGCAAAAAAAGTCCTGAGCAAACCTAAAACTGAGCAAACCTGTCCAAGAATGTATTTCTCAACTCCATGGCCACAAGAAGACATTATATTATTTCTCTAAGCGCTAAACTCGAAACATACAAAACATAATTTTTAGGTTAACGTAGACAAGATTAGTTTTTTGCTCGGGACCTTTAAAAGACAATTTTTTTTTATCGAGGAAGTGGTGCTAACCCGTTTCCAATACACCTTTTAGAGCTAATTTCCTAATTTTTTATAATATTTTAAATGACATAAATAAAAAGAAGTTCCACCCGAGCACGGATTCGAACCAACACCTGTCGGTCAATAAGCGGATGCTTTACCTCTGGACTACGCTGCTGATGCAAGAAAGCCGGTAAATTTGTTACAAGTGCATCATGTACTTATATTTTTGAGGTTATGTCTATTGACGATGCGCGTGCATACGCACCACGCAGAAGCCAAATGTAACCATTATTATTATTATTATTAAAACTTAAAATATTTGTTTTATTATTATTTCTTATATGGGCCAATGAGTCCTAAACTGATATTGACCGGCTCTTATTCATAATGACAGCAGCCTCTATTCAAATGATCCCGCTGTAAGCCACTGGGGCCGCTTGAATCTCAGTTCACCAACTTAATGTGAAAATTCTTCTAAAGAAAGAGCGACAGACTTCCTACATTCTCTTAAAAAATTCTGAGAGAACGCGTTCTTCTTAGTTTTAGTGACAGTAGGTCGATACTTGAAAATTTATAAATACGTTTTTTCTTCAGAACAAATATCTAAAATTTATAATTATACGCAAGCAAAGCCACGGGTGTAACTTTAAACGAAGTAAACCCATGTAACATATTTAAGTTTATTATTACCACATTCGTATAGATGCAAATAAACCGTAACAGAAAGTTCCTATAATAAAAAGTTTTGAAACAATTTTACAAGCTAATTTAAAATATGTTTACAACTGATTACATTGACGTACATGTTAAATGTATTTTTATTACTAATTACAATTTATAATTATGTAGAAATTTCCTATAAAAATATTAGTTTTTTTGCAACACTTTACGTGTTATCAATGACCTACAGCAGTAAATAATTCAATATTCAACTCAATATTTATACCTGGAATAACTAGAAAAAGTAGAAGATTGGCATATATGAAGTGGCATATTACAGAAACTTATATTCTCGTCCAATTATTTCTATTCGTGAAGTTATAAACTCTTTAATCACAAATGATAATAGGGAGACTACTTAGTCCATACGCTAGGTACGATCCTGTATTTTTTTTAGGTCCCCGATATATTTCTTTTGCAAATCATTTTAATAAGTTTAAGAAAACATATTCTTTTTGTTACCAGGCTGAAAAATGGTCAGTTATGTTTTTAAAGGCTTTTCAACATATACAGTGTGTCTGCTTATGCAGCATATGGGAAACTTTTTTATTATTAATTTTACGAAAAAAAGTTATTCTTCATAAAAAGTTCTGCATAGTCCAAAACCTAAAATGCAACCATCAGATATCGAAATTATCCAGTCATATACGAGGTCTGTCAGAAAATATGAATTTTACCCTACAGTAAAATACTTTTATTTTTGACGATATCGAAAACTCTTATGAAGAAAATTTATTTAGAATTGTAAAGTAATTTCTAATAAACAGTTATCTCTTTTTCATTAAAAATTTCATAAAAATAAAAATTGTTATGATTGTGTACATTTTTCCATTCTCTACCCTACAAAGTGAACACATTGATATGAATGCATTTCTAATTGGCTTGCCATGATATTTACATACCTGCCATTAAACGTCAAATATTATTAACTTCTTACGTAATTATTACAATATTAGTACTTACTGTATTCAAGTTGATAATTGTAAAATAAATTATTTTGTTATGTATCAATTATTTTAATGCATCATCAAAATACTGCAAGACAGAGGTTAAGAAACATAAATGTTATCAAATTTTTAATGAATAAAGAGATAACTATTTATTAGAAATTAGTTTACAATTCTAAATAAATTTTCTTCATAAAAGTTTTCGATATTGTCAAAAATAAAAGTATTTTACTGTTAAAATTCATATTTTCTGACAGATCTCGTATATGGGAAATTTCGATATCTGATGGGTGAATTTTAGGTTTTGGGCCATGTAGAACTTTTTATGAAGAATACCTTTTTTTCGTAAAATTAATAATGGAAAAGTTTCCCATATGCTGCAGACACACTGTATATTCGTAAATTTTGCTTCTACTTCCTCATATAACCCGTATATTATGTTCGTATTTTAAAGTTAAGTAAACTATTTTTATCGGTTTAATTTACCATGGTATGACACTAAAGGTCTCAAGTCATCCAAGTTTCGAAAACAATATTTACATCAGGGTTTGTAATAAATGAATAAAAATATAGGTACATGTAAAACATATTTTAAAAAATTATATTTGTTTACGTACACTTTATTTCACTAGGGATTTTGGCACTGGTCTGCAGTATGACAGTTACAAAAAGAGATACATGGTAGGCCGGCGACGCGACAGCAACAGGAATTTTTTCGAGAGCATTTGACACAGTTGCAGCTTGGTACTAATTCTTCAGTAGAGGAGAAAATGTTGGTGCCAGATATCCTCTGGCTTCTTTGTACCCAAATAAAAGAGGATCAAGGGGTACCATTTTTTTTTTGCTAAACAGTTATTTTGGGTATAAACAATATACAGTATTCTCAAAATATGTAGTCCAATAATAGATGCAGTCGTAGGTGTAAGCTCTAATAAGGAGGTCATCTTCCCATGATGAATTTTCGACGTCGAATTCAGATTCACCTAGTCAGATATAGTCAGCTTCAGATAGGCGATAAAGTGCAGCAAGAACTGAGCACAATGCTGCACCGTGACGGGCAGCAATAATATATAGTGGAACACCTCCTTTTATAGCTCTTGATCCTGCTCTTATCCAAAGTTCCTAAATTATATCTTTAGTCCACTGGCTTTAGAGGTTTGTAGATGATATAACGCCATAACAACTATGTCAGTGTCTGAAGACAGGATGTAAATTTTCTCGTGTCCTTTATTTGATGCGTGCATTGTATGCAACATCATTCGAGTATCTGCTTCCTCTATATCATGGTTTTGTAACCTGTCTAAATCTAACTCTCTTTTAAAACAATTATTACATAAAAATATTTTCACATGCCATTTTCCCTGCATACGACATGCTACATATGTACATGGAGGTACATAAAGATGAACTAAATATACATATATGGGATTGTGATAGGTTAGTCTGATATTCTCCTGCGTTTGTAGCACTCCATAGAAGTTCAACTTCAGGCCAAAACAAATCACCATATTGAAGAATATAATTTAATAATAATAATAATAATAATAATAATAATAATAATAATAATAATAATAATAAATCGATTTATTATTTCTCGCTACAGGCACGGCGCGAACTGGCAAAATAAGGCGATCACCACGATCACGGTGTGTTAAAGAATTATTATGTTATAGTCAGGGAGGCGAATTATGTTATAGTCAGAGAGCAACTAATGAATGTAGTTAACTTTGTTAAATGAAAGAAGTTGTAAAATAGGTAAGCATAGCAGAAAATTAATTTTTTTGTTCAGTGTTGGTTATTTTTTTACTACTCGATGTCTAGTAATTTTATAAAAACTAAAGTGACCATATTCTTGTGTGGTAACAAATAAAAAACAATAATATTAACATCAAGAAACACAATGCACTTAAGCTATCTCGGGGACCTTTTACTTAATACAGAACTACTGCTAGCGGCTGTATTAACTCGTATTTTTAAATAGAAAAAGTATTTTTCTTTTGTGCGCTAAGTTAAGGGCACGGTTTAAGTGATAATCGAAAGAAAAATTTGATAATGTAATAATGTGCAGTGGTAGTCAAATAAATAACTTAATTTTACCAAATGTACACAAAATACAAAGTGCAAAAAATTAAGAAGATTAAACATTACATTAAAAACATTAACATCTTAAACGATCCTGCTGATGGGAGCTTCTTATAATACGTAAAATTAGCTTAATCCTCTTAAAGTTTGTTTATATGCCCAATTACTGTCACCCTCTAATACACATTGATATACTGTCAAATTTTTAAATTCGGTGTTCTCTTAAACGGTGCACTTTAAAAAAAACGGAATAATAGGTATTTCTTTGTTAAAAAGTAGTGTCTCTATTACAATTTTGCCGGTGTTTACAAAATTATAGATAAAAAAAAACTTACCCACTGAAATTCTTCTTCTTGAAGTCTTCAGTCCTGAGTTGAGATTGATTTAAAGGATCTTTCCATCTTTGGATATTGTGCTATATCCTTCGTTTCCTATGTCTTACCTACCTATGTATTTGACTATTTGATCTAAATAACGTGACCTAGTCAACCCTACGCCATTCTCTCCATAATCAGCTGTGTGTGTGTGTGTGTATATGTGTGTGTGTGTGTGTGTGTGTATACCGAACAATAATTGTGGCGATTTGTGTATGCATAAGGCTGTACTATGGCATCCGGCAAAATTGTGGCAACTTACACGCGTCGCCACAATTTATTTTAATAATACCAGCTTTATTTTCCATGTATTTTTCTCTATCTCATCGCCTTGTGCTTGTTTCTTCTTCTATTTAATCATCCAATTTATTTTTCTTTACCTATTTTTTAAATAAACCGAACAATTTCAAAAATTGCTTTAAATTGTGTAAGTTGCCACTATTTGGGCTTAAGTATGTTACCTTTACACACCCAATAATGGCGTCGTGGGCGTGGTAAGAAAGTGGCGACCTCTGTAAAGAATTTGCAATGTTGCCATTTTTATTGCCGATTTTATTCCATTTAACTGAAATAAGATTTTAGTATTTCGAGTGTGTCGCGAGAGTTGCCACTATTGTTTGCATAATGGATGCCCGCACACACAAAATGTTAATCCTTGTAATTTAAAAAACCATAACAAGAGTAAGGTTACTTCGATATAGGTTTGTTTAACGTGGGGGGGGGGACATATAAAAAAGAGGCTAGAAATCTTTCGAAGATGCTAACTAATATATCATTTTCGGGGTTATTGAGCTCAGAAAATCTAATTTTTAAACCATGTCTTAACAGTTTTCAAAAAATATAATGGGGGGGGGGGGGGTTAAGGCGCGGATGGGAATTTCTCCAAAAATGTTGGAAGTATCATTTTTGGGGATATTAAGGTCCGAAAATCTAATTTTGTGTAATAGATGTTAAGAAAATTAAGGGGCGGGGTAAAAGAAGCGACTGACAGTTTCTACAAAAACGTTAAGTAATGTGTCATTTTTGGGGTTATTAAGGTCAAGAAATCTAATTTTGTCTGACAGATGTTAAAAAAGTTATTGGGGAGGGGGGATAAAAGGAAACAGCTGAAAATTTCTCCAAAAATGGTAAAGAATGTCAGTTTCGAGGTTATTGGGGTCAGAAAATCTACTTTCGTCCAACATAATATGGACAAAAAATTAACGGAGGTGGGAGAGGGATGAAAAGGAGCGGCTGGGATTTTTTCCAAAACTGTTAAATGTGTCATTTTCGGGGTTATTGAGGTTAGCAAATCAGCAACAGATTAACAGATGGTAAAAAAATTAAGGGAGGGAAGGAGCGATTTTCAATCTGTCCAAAATTGTCATTTTCGGGGTGATTAATGTCAAAAAATATTATTTTCTGTAATAATTACTTAATTTCCCCAACAATTTTAACTAATGTAACATTTAACATTTTGGGAAAAATTCCCAGCCGTTTCTTTTTATTCTCCCCCCCCTCGATTATTTTTTTAACAAATCGTAGACAAAATTAATTTTTTTGACCTTAATAACCCCAGAACCGACATATTCATTATCAGTCTTATAGAAATTTTCAGCTGTTCCCTTTTCCCGTTCCACCCCCACGTTAATTCTCTCAACATTTATTACACAAAGTTCGATTTTCTGACCTTTTTTACCCCGAAAATGGCATTTTGGTTCACATTTTAGGAAGAACATGTCAATCGCTCCCTTTTTATCCTCCCCTACCCGTTAATTTCTTTTTCTACTAGCGTGCGCAATTCACCGTTTTCCCGCACTCATTTTGTCTCTGAAAGACTAAGTTTCCCGCACCGTGCGGGAAAATTTTTCCCGCACCGTGCGGGAAAATTTTTCCCGCACTGAGTGCGGGAAAATATTTTTTAATGTTTTATATTGAAATAAAATTTTGGTGATGTATGAATAATATTATTATGAAGTCTTAGAGTCATTTCCAATAAAATCAAGTGAGATATATCAGCGAAACACTAATTTTTCACTGTTTGTTGCAAAAATAGTAAATTTAAAAATACTTACTCAAAAAACCCTGTACATAGAAGTTGGCATGCCAACCATCACTCAAACAATTTTATTAAATTGTCAAAGTCACAATTTAACATCATTTGTAAACGCCAGCAGACACGCAGTGATTCTTTTTAGATTTCTACACGTTTAATCTACCCAAAACAGTATTCCCGATGGATTGTGTAAATTAGTTTTTGATTGTCCCTAGATATTGCACCGGGTCCCAGTAGCGTCCATGAAAGTTCAACACCTCTGTCTCTTCAAACTTCCACTATGCAGAATCAGTCAACTTCAACCTCTCTAGCTTCAGCAATTAATTTACACAGTGCATCCAATTGTACTTTTACGATAAATATATATAATAAGTAATAAGTAAACATTATATACCTGTTATTTTTTGTTTATTAAAAAATAATAAACTTTGTAAAAATGATGTTGGTTTTTTTAACGCTAGTAGAAAAAAATTTGATCCTAACTCATGCGGAAAGGCACTTTCCCGCACTCGACTGCTTACCCGAACTCCGCTTCGCGTCGTTCGGGTAACGGCAGTCGCTTGCGGGAAAGTGACTCTTTCCGCACTTGTTAGGATAATAACTATTTCCATCTGTTAGATAAAATTAAATTTTCTGACCTTACTAACCCAAAAATTTTGGAGAAATTCCCAGAAGCTCCTTTTTACTCCCCCCCCCCCCCCCCACTATATCCTTTAACAGGTTACATCCTAATAAAAGCAGAATCAAAGTTATCATTGAAACATATTATGTTATGTTAAATTTATTGTCTAAAAAGCTTGTAGCGCACAGAAAAGTTTATACAAGCATTAATTTTGTTTGGCAGAAATTGTAAGTAGCTAAGAATGTATTGTTTTTTCTATTTACGCGACAAGCTTTTAAGACAATAAATTTATCATAACATACTATATCTGTTTCAGTGATAACTCTGATTCTACTTTTATCTACCTAAGCGAACTACGTCCACTTATAAATAGCATTCAGCATTGTCACAATGAAAAACTATACCTATGTTTTATATAAGATTTTATTTATAAATTTTTGGTTACGTCTTAACCAATGCATTTCTGATAATACATTATTATTACAAGGAATTTTACCTGTTATCGTATTCTACTCGTCAAACCCTCTCATGTGATACCCATATTAAGGGGATTGTAAAGAAAAAGGTAATCCGCCATCTGGTGGCGTCCGCAATATTGGGTTTAGAATGACGTCATATATCTTACCAAATTATACTGGTCAAACCCTTTCGTTTGATACAAATGTCAAGGGGGTCGTGAAGAACAAGGTAATCCCCCATCTTGTGGCGTCCGCTATATTGAGTCTAGGATGACGTCATAGCTTATCGTATTTTACTCGTCAAATCCTTACATTAGATACCTATACCAAGGTGATTCTGAGGAAAAAGGTAATCCGCCATCTTGCGGCGGTCGCCATATTGGGTTGGAATGACGCCACATAGCTTATCGTACTGTACTCGTCAAACCCTTTCATTTGATACGCATATCAAGGGGATTGTTGAAAAAAGGTAATCCACCATCTTTTGGCGTCTGCCATATTGGGTTTAGAATGACGTTACACAGCTTATCCAATTCTACTCGTCAAACCCTTTCATTTGATCCAAATGTCAAGGGGATTGCAAAGAAAAAGGTAATCCGCCATCTTGTGGCATCTGTCATATTGGGTTTAGAATGACTTCACATAGCTTATAGTATTTAACTCGTCAAACCCTTTCATTTGATACCTATATCAAGGGAATTGTGAAGAAAAAGGTAATCCGCTGTCTTGTGTCGTCTGCCATATTGGGTTTAGAATGGCGTCACATAACTTATCGTATTCTACTCGTCCAACCATTTTATTTGATACCCATGTCAAGGGGATTGTAAAGAAAAAGGTAATCCGCCATCTTTTGGCGTCTGCCATATTCGGTTTAGAATAACGTCACATAGCTTATAGTATTTAACTCGTCAAACCCTTTCATTTGATAACTATATCAAGGGAATTGTGAAGAAAAAGGTAATTCGCCGTCTTGTGCCGTCCGCCATATTGGGTTTAGAATGGCGTCACATAGCTTATCGTATTCTACTAGCCAAACTCTTTCATTTCATATCCACGCCAAGGAGATTGTGAAAAAGGGTAATCCGCCATCTTGTGGCGTCCGCCATATTGAGTTTAGAATGGCGTCACATAACTTATGGTATTTTACTCGACAAACCCTTTCATTTGATACCTATATCAAAGGGATTGTGAAGAAAAAGGTAATCGGCCATATTGGGTTTAGAATGACGTCCCATAGCTTATCGAATTCTACTCGTCAAACCCTTTCATTTGATACCCATGTCGAGGGGATTGTGAAGAGAAAGATAATCCGCCATCTTGTGGCATCTGCCACATTCACCACAGCTTATCGTATTCTACTCGTCAAACTATCTTATTTGATACCCATGTGAAGTGGGTTGTGAAAAAAATGGTAATCCGCCATCTTGTGGCGTCGGCCATATTGGGTTTAAAATAACTTCACATAGCTTATCGTATTACACGATACCTTAAAGGGCCATTGGTACCTATCCAACGATTCTCGAAAAGTTCGTTTAAATAATCGCTCACTACTCTTGCATTATGGACTGGTGCACCGTCCTGTTGATAAAGGCTTAAAAATGTCAAGGTGGTTGTGAAGAAAAGGGTAATCCGCCATGTTGTAACGTCCGGTGTATTGAGTTTAGGAGGACGTCACAGCTTATCGTATTTTACTCGTCAAATCCTTATATTTGATACCTATATCAACGTGATTCTGAGGAAAAAGGTAATGAGGAAAAAGGTAATCCGCCATCTTGCGGCAGTCGCCATATTAGGTTGGAATGACGCCACATAGCTTATCGTACTCTACTCGTCAAACCCTTTTATTTGATACTCATGTCGAGGGGATTGTTGAAAAACAGTTAATTCACCATCTTTTAGCGTCTGTCATATTAGGTTTAGAATGACGTCACACAGCTAATCGAATTCTACTCGTCAAACCCTTTCATTTTATCCAAATATCAAGGGGTTTGGGGAAAAAATGGTAATCCGCCATCTTGGGGCGTCCGCCATATTGAGTTTAAAATACCGTCACATAGCTTATCGTATTATACTCGCCAAACCCTTTCATTTGATACCCATATCAAGGGGATTGTGAAGAAAATGGTAATCCGTCTTCTTGGGGCGACCGCCATATTGGATTTAGAACAAAATTACATAATAATATATGCATTGTCACTGAACTTACACACGAGTGCAAAATTTCAAAGCTCTAACTTAATTAGAACTAGTCGAAATTTTGATTGAAATATTTGACCTAAACATACTAACAAACTAACAGGTGAAATTAAATAAAAGCGTGTAATAAATATTAAATTTACATTCTACTTACTTTTCTTAATATTTTTTGTTCATGATGTCCTTTGTCAAAACCTAATAGTTCTTGAGATATCGGCAATTAAACAAGTTGCTTTGGAAAGTCGTAATTTTAAAACGAAAATGAGCTTAGTAATTTAAAAACGAAAAAAAAAACTACCACATTATAATACTTAACCATAGTTTAAACGTTCAAAACGACCACCGTTAACATCTCGACAACAGTTAATTCTTTCTTGAAATTCTGCATTTGAAGTTGAGTAATAGAGTTTACTGCTTGCGTAATTCTGTTTCTAAGGTCCTGTAAATTCTAAAGTTTTGTCATATTCAGTTTTTATTTAGTGTGTGCCCAATAAAAAAAATCTAGGGTAGTAAGGTCCGGAGACCTCGCCGGACACCTTAAAGGGTCATTGGTACCTATCCAACGATTCTCGAAAAGTTCGTTTAAATAATCGATCACTACTCTTGCATTATGGACTGGTTGATAAAAAAATCTGTGAAAATTGTCTCACTGGTAAATTTTCAATAACATTTTGTATTTGGTTTTGTAGAAAATTAAGATATGGACCGCGTTTAAAGGTTCATCAAAAAGTATTGGTCCAACAGTTAGAGTTCTTAGAATGCACAGCCAAACATTATCGCCAAATCTTTCTTGGAAAGCTCCTTCTCTAACCAAATTGGGATTTTCAGTTGCCCAGTACTTCGTGTTTTTCCTGTTAAACATTCCCATATTAGTGAAACGGGATTCGTTTGAAAACAACGTAAGTGATTTTAAATTTGGCTGTTGCCGCTCAGTTTCTAGGTACCAACTGTAACAATCGAATCTTCATTGGTAGTCGGTATCGTAGAGATGATGATGTGTTTATACAATTTATAACCATGTAGTATTTTTCCAGCACCTTCGTGGCATATTCCAATATCAATGCCAATTTCAATGTAGATGTTGTAGGATCAACTCAACACAAGCCAGTGTATTTGTCTCCGCCTCCTCACATATTATAATATCGTTTTAGTATTCGTAATCGTTTTCTTCCTTTAAATGTTTTTCCAACCATGAAAAATATTGTTCACAGGGGTGATCACGTTCCAGAAATCGTTGAATATACAATGCTCTTGCTTTTATTTGGTTTCTTTGTGCCTTTCCATATAGCATATCAATTTGATAAGCATTCTGAAGTTATTCCTGTTTGACTGTTTAGGAGCAATAAATATGAAAAATCGGACTTGTTTCGGTTTCATTGGCCAACCCAGTATTTAGGAATCCATATACCGAAAACTAATGCAAATTTTGTTGCCGCTATTTTAAAAATATCAATTTCAAGCCTGGTAGATATATTTTTAACACACACACACATTCATACTATAACTGTGGCAACTTAAGAAAGCTGACAACGCCGCAAATAACACTTTGTACCTGCCCAAATATTAGTGGCAACTTTTTTTACACAACTTCTTACTTTGAAATATTAATGGCGTCGCATTAACACAGTTCTTGTCATGATATAATTGTGGAAACGGATGCCATAAATGTTTTTCAGCGATAAGAAAAAAACTACGGAGTGTAACGAAATTATTTGTATCCCTATACACTCCTCGGAATGGGCGCCACAATCCTGTACAAAAAACTCGAAAATGCCACAATTGGGGCTTATGCACGCGTTGCCATAATTATTGGGAGGTGTGTACTGGTGGACTGCCATGTCTCATAACGTGTCCGATCATTTTGTATCGTCTTCTCTGTAATCTACTCCGAATAGTCCTTGCTTCCTTGACTCGATTTTGCACTTTGTCCTTTGTGTTTGTGACCCTGTCTACTGAACTTACTTTCACCATTTTTCTGTAACACACTACATTTTGAATGCTCCTGTGCATCTTTTCTTCTTTCCTTAATCTCCAAGCTTTACACACGTATGATGTGCCCTCTCATAGTAAGATTAAAATAGAGTTAAAAATCCTCTTCTTCATTTTCAGAAACATAATCGTGTCAAATTTAATACATATGAATGGTATTCATATTTAAGGCGCGCCAGTTTCCACTCACTTTCTTTATCGTGCTGTCGGGATATCGGGTATCTAGGCAAATAAAACAAACAAAAACAGGTCAACGCAAAGCCAAGTACATACTGTTAAGCGATACAAAAATTACAGAATCCTTCATTGTCTTTAGGGCAGTCCTTGCAAATTTTAGATGACGTGTAAATAGTTCTGCAGTCGTTAAATGACGAGAAAAGTGGTTGTGTTACAAAAAAATTTAATAGTGTATTAAGAAAAAATGTTGACCCCGGTTAATTGAGATATAGACTGATAGTGTTCTAATAGATCCATTAAGGCAGTTTCAAAGATCATTTTACCCACGCACAGGTAAACCTTTGTTGACTGAACCTGTGATAGTGAAATCTGTAATAGATAGGATAAATCAACTTTATTAAATGAACCTGTAGTAGATAATGTTGTTATAGAAAATACTGCATCGACAGAAAAGAAAAGTTTTTTATCCGCGTCTGTCCCAAATGTCTCAACTGTGAATATATGCCACGTAAACGTCTAAAGCTTGGCTAATAAGGTAGGTATTGTAAATTTGCTTTCAAACGCCCTTTGACTCAGGAGAATATCGTTAATATTAACCTAAACGGCTATCATATCCTTTTGCACTTTTCTAGATCTGAACGCTTGCACGAACTATCAGCTGTATTTGCTAGAGATAACTTATATGTAAAAGAGTAAAAGAGTTATATGTTAATAGAGTGGTATATGTCTGTCTTTGTCAAAGTTTGAAACTACTGCTGTGTGCTGCGTGTATGGGCCGCCCTCTGATGATCTGTCAGTGTTTTTTGACCACCTTGTAAGTGCTCTTCAGCATATCCTGCGTATCCATAAATATGTCATTTTGTGTGGTGACTTAAATATAAACTTTTTAGTAGAATCTGTGCATTCAATGATGTTACACGATATATATTCGAGTCATTTGCCTTGACTCAGCTAAGTGACGAGCCCACTCGGCAATGTATAAATATAAATGGAAGGAACACTAAGACATGTATAGACTAATGGTATCAAATATTCCCTTTGACGCCTTCTTTGTTGTGGTTTTTGATCCCCATGTATCAAATCACTATGCTCACCTGGGTAAGCTGCTACCACTGCGACAACTTTCCAACCTTTAAAAAAGTTAATGATTCTAGTATTACCAGGCGAACAGTAACTGAGTCAAGCATTCATGAATTTAATTTTCTTCTTGGTTGTTTAAACGGGGAATATCGTATTATGTATGGGATATAAATGTTCCCTGCAATTTTTCGTCGACCATCCTATGGTGCTTTGATGCACCTTGCCCATTTAAAAAACATACTCAATCAAAAGGGTAAATATGTAGGTAAATGGAAACCTAACAAGTGAAAAAAGGAAACTT
Organism: Philopedon plagiatum; assembly: GCA_963971165.1. Lineage (NCBI taxonomy): Eukaryota > Metazoa > Arthropoda > Insecta > Coleoptera > Curculionidae > Philopedon > Philopedon plagiatum. The sequence continues at coordinate 38,199,576 of OZ020197.1, read as the reverse complement.
AAAAACTTATACAGGGTCACAAAGAAATCAAACTCCCCCGTAAAGGTAATGCAGTATAAAATTCAAAGAACAAGGTTTATTAGCTTGATTCGCGAGGGGAGCAGAGCATATTATGGTAACAAAATAAATAGGGCTGAAAATATCTGAAAAGAAACATGGAAAATTATCAACATACAATTGGTAGAACCAGCAATAGGGAACTCACAATAAGTCTTAATTTGAACGGTGACCATGTTGCTAATGAGCTGGTAGCAGATGAATTCGGTAAGCATTTTTCTACTGTGGCATCCAATAAATGAAATGAGTGTTTTGGATATAATTTGTTATTGCCGCGTACTGTTTCTCATCCTCTCATGCAATCAGTTTTTGTTATGATTAGAGTTTAACAAATGGGGGTAATTCCAGAGACGGCTTCTAACCTAGTTGGAAATAAAATTAGGATTCGATTTGAAAATAAAATACAAATATTTATTTACCCACATTGTGTTATTTGAAAGTGCGAGATACGAAAATATCATACAGGGTGTCTGAAAAGTCTTAGCATGGGCAAATATCTTTACTATTAATAAAGATAGCAACACCAAATTTTAGTTGTACCTTATTGGTTAGTAAATCTACTTTTTTACGTAATTTGACTCTTTCAACCCCCTTGGGGGGTTACGCTAGCGAGTTGAGGTCCAAAATTTTGGATGCAAACCTATGCCGTGTGGCCTCTTCGTTTAAAAGTCTTCAAAAAAGAAACATTGTTTTAGTATTTTAGTATTTATTTATTATTGTAATTCATTTTTAAATGGCAAGCCTATAAAAATTATAACTCGTAAATCGTATAATCGGTCGGGGCACACGTCGACCATTAGTCGGCCACTTGTGCCAAACAGTACAAGTCGGCGCTGCTATTTTTTGTTTTGTAGGGCACTTTTTTCTAACTTTTTTCCAACTTTACTTCTTCATTTGTCGTTTTTATATGTTTTGTTTTTTGACATCTGCGCAGTAGACCAAAATGCGTACCACGCGCAAACCTAGCGTGCTAGACATGCGCACGGAATTTCAGGAGTTGGACTTTGGTGTCTACATTTGAACCCATTCATTGTTCAGAATATATCTCCAGTAGTTAAGGTACCACTACGTATTTAACTTTATAACTTTGTTCCCAAGTTTTTTTCGACTTTATTTTTCATTTTTTGCCATGTGCGCAGTAGACCAAAATGCGTACCTCGCGCAAACCGAGCGTGCTAGACATGCGCACGGAATTTCAGGAGATGGACTTTGGTGTCTACATTTGAACCCATTCACTTTTAAGAATATATCTCCAGTAGTTAAGGTACCACTGCGAATTTAGACAACAAAGTACATCCCCTGAAATTTCGTGCGAATGTCTAGCCCTCTTGGTTTGCGCGTGGTACGCATTTTGATCAATGGTAAAACTTTTTCCCCAAGTTTTTTTCGACTGTATTTTTCGTTATTTGCCACCGCGCAGATAGCAAAAAAAGAAAAATAAAATCGAAAAAACTTGGGAAAAACGTTATAAAGTTAAATACGCGGTGGTACCTTAACTACTGGAGATAGATTCTTAAAAGTGAATGGGTTCAACTGTAGACACCAAAGTCCATCTCCTAAAAGTCCGTGCGCATGTCCAGCACGCTCGGTTTGCGCGTGGTACGTATTTTGGTCTACTGCGCACATGGCAAAAAACGAAAAATAAAGTCGAAAAAACCTTGGGAAAAAGTTATACAGTTAACTACGTAGTGGTACCTTAACTATTGGGGATATATTCTTACAAGTGAATAGGTTCGAATGTAGACACCCAAGTACATCTCCTGAACTTGCGTACGCATGTCTAGCACGCTCGGTTTGCGCGTGGTACGCATTTTGGTCTACTGCGCAGATGTCAAAAAACAAAACATATAACAACGACAAATGAAGAAGTAAAGTTGGAGAAAAGTTAGAAAAAAGTGCCCCACAAAACAAAAAATAGCAGCGCCGACTTGTGCTGTATGGCACAAGAGGTCGACTAATGGTCGACTTTTGCCCCGACCGATTATACGATTTACGAGTTATAATTTTTATAGGCTTGCCATTTAAAAATGAATTACAATAATAAATAAATACTAAAATACTAAAACAATGTTTCTTTTTTGAAGATTTTTAAACGAAGAGGCCACACGGCATAGGTTTGCATTCAAAATTTTCGACCTCAACTCCCTAGCGTAACCCCCCAAGGGGGTTGAAAAAGTCAAATTACATAAAAACGTAGATTTATCAGCCAATAAGGTACAACTAAAATTTGGTGTCGCTATCTTTATTAATAGTAAAGATATTTGCCCATGCTAAGACTTTTCAGACACCCTGTATGATATTTTCGTATCTCGCACTTTCAAATAACACAATGTGGGTAAATAAATATTTGTATTTTATTTTCAAATCGACTCCTAATTTTATTTCCAACTAGGTTAGAAGCCGTCTCTGGAATTACCCCCATTTGTCAAACTTTAGTTATGATATAACTAACGAGGAACTAATTAATATTATCAGAACTTTAACAAATAAAAAGTGAAGCGGTGCTGATGAAATTTCGCCATATGTCTTTAAAAAATTGCATTCAGCGTATTGGAACAACTCTTATACTTAATTAATAATGTTCTTCAATCTGGAATTGTTCTAAATCTTTTAAAAATAGCTGAAGTTACCCCTGTCTTTAAGAAGGGGGATTGTAGCAATATTGAAAATTTAAGGCCTATTTCCATTGTGAGTGTCTTTTCTAGAATAATATGTAGATAAAGTTATATACAATAAAATTGTGAATTTTTTTGATGAGTTTAATGTGTTTGCTGTGATTCAACATGGATTGCGATCGGGGCACTCCATACAGACTGCCTATGTTGGTTTCTATCGATATGTTCATGAGCAGGTAGATCTTGGTAAGTATGTCGTGTCCATGTTTTTTGATCTCGCAAAAGCCTTCGACATGGTAAATAGAGAGATATTTCTGGATAAATTGGAGAGTGTAGGAATACGCGGAAATCTTAAATTGTGTATTGAGTCCTTTTTGTCAAACCGTTTCCTGAGATTCATGTGTAATAACAGCGTCTCTGATTGTTTTGGTTTGAATTTGGGTGTTCCTCAGATTTCAATTCTTGGCCCCCTGTTGTTTCTTGTTTATGTAAATGACTTGCCAGAGTTCATTGGCGGTAATCATGTTGCCATGTATGTGGATAATACATCTATCACGATAACAGCCGGCACGCCTGAGGAGCTGCATCTGAGGGTAAGGCATGTGTATGATAAAATGATCAGTTGGTGCCAGAGGAATAAGCTGATAATGAGAAAAAAACAGTTTACGTAAATTTTAATATTTGCAAACCCCCGCCAAATCGTTCTTCGAATGCTAAATTCTTGGGTACTCACAAAAACGATAAATTTTCATGGAATAGACACATTCTATCAGGGTATTCGTAAATCAAAAGAGAATCTTAGGACTAATTTTTAATATGGGTGTGCGGAGTCATGTAAGAGTGTGTTCATTGATAACCTTGCTCCTCGTATTTTTATCTATAAATGTTTGATGTTTGCTAGGACAAATGGGAGCAGTTCCCTACTATCTCACATGGTCATAATCACCAAACAAGAGTCGAACACACTCTTTCAATTTCGAGACCCAGGACAACCAACTTCAAGAACTCTGTTGCCTATAATGTCATAACATTGTTTAATAGACTGCCGGTTCAGATAAAATCTTTGTGTGTGAGTCGTTTTGAAGTGAGACTGCGACAGTTCTTGACGTCAAATGCATTTTACTCCATTCAGGAGTTTTTTGACTGTCCGATGTGTACGGTTCTACATACCGATTGAGTGTGATTGATCTGGTTTTTATCTGTGACTTTTAATATGATTTTTGTATCGTTTAGAGCTGACAGTTAGTAATTAAATCACTATAGCAATTTTAATTTATAATTGAAATTGTAAATTTAAATTTAATTTAATCTAACTTAGACTTAGCTTAATTTAATTGGAAGTGACTCCGCAGCCGGCGCCGGTTCCCAAAATGTTGATGCATGGATACCGGCGCCGGCACCCGGGTACAAAATTTCTCGGGTGCCGGCGCCGGTTCAGATACGGCCAAAACGGAATGCCGGCAGTTCTAACCTAAAATACTTATAGTTACGTATTTTAAATGATATGTAAACATTGTGTTGTTTTAATTTTGCGTAAAAACTATAAAATATGAGCGTGTGATAAATTTTCTTCATATGAAAAATTTAATTATGTTTTGGTGGAATACAAGAAAGCCACAAACAATGAGTTTTGGTTGCGTGATAGCAGAACAAATGACAATCAAAGACAACGAAATCCTAATAGTGTGGTGGATATTAATCCAGCTCTGAAATACTATTATCTGCGATTAGCCTGTGTTAAAGGTGGAAGGTCATTCAAGACAAAAAATAAAAAGTCAACAAGGAAGTGTTCCACGTGTAAGAAAGGCTGCCAGGCTAGCATTTTCTTGAAAGTAAGTGAGTGTAAACAATTTCTATGCATCCTGGGGATTGAACAAAATCAGTCACTTCATACAAAGCTTATTTCAATTTTCTAGCAAAACAGAGACACAGAGTTACAGATCCATATGCTCTTCTAGTTATTTCTACCTCAAAAAATGGCAATCTGTCCATAGAAGACAAGAATTTCAATCAAATTGATATCAGACAAACTGAACACTCTTATTGAAGGTATAAAAAGTTTGATTACATATGTGCGAACCACGATATAAAGTTTCAATTTAAAAAAGGCTGCAACTTAAACATTTTCTTCAGTGGAACGTCTAAGTTCAGAAATGGGAAAATAGGTATAAAGAACAGCCTAAGTTTGAATCACGAGACATGTAGATCCAGGAAAGGTCAAAAAACGTGGACGTCCGAAGAGACTTAGAAATACAGTAATAAGGTTGAATCGCAAAAGGACTAAGAAAGCGAAGACTTAATTTTAGGAAAAGTTTGATGTTTATTTCTCATATTTCTACCCCTAAATTCGCAGAATAATAACAATGGTTATATTTTTGTAGGAAGATTTAAGTTTTGTTAAAGTTTACACTATAATAAATTATTATTTTTTGATTGAATTAAGGTATTTTGATTCTAATCTTATCTTGACACTAATTTTCTAATGCTGCCGGCTCCCAGCTCGGCTGCCGGCGCCGGCAGCGGAGTCACTTCCCCGGCACCCAGCTGGGCTGCCGGCGCCGGCATCCATTATGGCTGGCGGCGCCGGCATCCATGACGGGTGCCGCGCCGGCAGCGGAGTCATTTCCAATTTAATTTTACCTGTACCAGGTTTTGACGTACCAATGTAAAATTTTTATGTTATTGTATTTACAAGTGGTTAAATAAAAACTTTTAGTTTGAGTTAGATGTCGAACGGTCATTCTCTTTACATAAAAATAGTTTTTCTACTACTGCCCCCACTCGTAAAAATTTCCCCCTCTCCAAGTGTTTAACTAAAATACATGTGGTCGCTAAAACGCGGAGGTTAACCGTTATGTTTTGTTTTGAGGTGAAATACACCAAAACAAATACAAGTTAATATTAACGGTGTTGAATTGAAAAAACTGCAAAAATACACACCACCTCGCATCTACTTCTCAACAATGAATCATATAAATAAAATTAATTTGATACCTGTCAACGTCAGCGTTTAACCACCACGCCTACGTCTTGACTAGGGTTATAAAAGCGTTATCGTTTCATAAAACAATATCGTCATCGAAAAGTCATAACACCTTCCTCTACATTTTCCTCTATAACCGTTGGTCCGCAAAAATGAACCGGTTATAGGAATTTTGATATCGTGTATGAAACGATATGTCGCAAAAAATTCCTATATCATGTAAATTATTCTAACAACACAGTTAGCTTTTTCTAAAATCAACGCCTATGGAATGTAACCGAGCTGGCGCACCTTATGTCATATTACTGCCATAATTAAACAAATACTTTTCTACAGTTAACATCTTGGGTTTAATTAACCATCAGAAACATTTTACCAAAGCGTATTTCGCTTTGACTTTGGTTTATATAGGTACAAAATCCACAAGGATGTATCCAATCTGTGGGGTGTAAGTACATAGCAGGCGCGGCCCGTGAAAGTTAAAGTTAAAGTTTTGAATCTCTGTTGCTACTTATGGGACCCATGCCAAGTTCAGATTTTTTAGTAGTGAGTCTACTAGGAATGTTTTGGTAAAGAAACAAAATAGTTTGTAATTTGTGAAAAAAAGTTTAATTTTTGATTTGACCCACCTGGGAAAAAAAGTAACACGCTTAGGTATTTTATTTATTATTTTTTCCAAACAAATTTTATATTATATTGTCGGCAATTTTTAAATTTTAATAGAAAAATATTTGTTAGTACAAAGTTATATTTGAATTTGTTTAAACCTAAAATATAATTTAAAAAAAAGTTTTTCGACTGATTGTAGACAAGTTGCGCCCTTCTGAGACCTCGTTTGGTAACTAGATGAAAATAGGCTATATGGGTTGTTCTTTTAGTGGCGCACCCAGTGGGGGGGGGCTGGGGGCTGCGCACCCCCCCCCCCCCAGTCTAACATCCTAGACACAAAAAAATGAAAAAAGTGCACTATAAATTGAAAAAATTCATCGAATTGTGATACCTCACCTAACGCTGCAGACTGTCAGCCCCCCCCCCCCAAGACAAAATAGCCCCCCAGGACAAAATCCTGGGTACGCCAGTGTGTTCTTTAACTATCCAAATTTAATGCTATGAGCCATGGACATGACAGAACACAGAGCAGAAACAACTATATTAATTGTGTACGTTTTTAGCAATTGTTTTCGTGTATTTTAAATTCCGTACGTACTTCACATTTTTAATATCAGACGACCGATTCTTTACGCGTAAAGGTACATCACTGGCCCTGTCCTCAGTGCTGGCTTATGAAATTTCAAAGTTGTATATCTCTGTTCCTACTTACAGGACCCCTACCAAATTTAGGGGTTTTAATAGTGAGCCCTCTGGGAATGTTTTGGCAAAGAAAAACAACATTTTGTAATTTGCGAAAAAAGTTGAGTTTTTTTAGCCCCCCTGGAAAAAAAAATGAAGGCGTTTAAGTATTTTATTTATTATTTTTTCTAAACAAATTTTACGTCATTTTGTCGAGAATTTTTAAATTTAAAAAAATATATAGGTATGTTAGTAGAAAGTTATAGTCAATTTTTTAAACCTAAAATATAATTTTAAAAAAAATCAAATGACTATAACTTTCTACTAACATATTTTTTTTTAAATCTAAAAATTCTCGACAAAATGATGTAAAATTTGTTTAGCAAAAATAATAAATAAAATTCCTAAACGCCTTAATTTTTTTCCAGGGGGGGGCTAAAAATTCGACTTTTTTTCACAAATTACAAAATGTTTTTTTCTTTACCAAAACATTCCCAGGGGCTCACTATTAAAACCCCTAAATTTGGCTCGGGTCCTGTAACTAGGAACAGAGATATACAACTTTGAAATTTCATAAGCCGGCACTGCCTGTCCTCAAACTTGCATAAAACCTAAAGTATTTTTTAAATTTATTTTTAGATATTCAAACGCCGATATATTTTATTGTAGTTTAACTTTAAGGGACATTTCATTTAAAAGCCTTTTTCATTAAATCCGTCTCTATGTCAAATATCTCAAGAAGAGGTATCATTAAAAAAAATTTACAATATAATTTCCTTGATACTAAGTTCGTATTTTGTAGTGGTTTTTTCCTGCCCGATGATGCAACATAGCCGTCCAGCCGGTAACTATTAAAGTAGGTATATATAATTAATAAAGAATTTATCGGAAAATTCAAACTATTTTTATTTCTCATAACATACCTAGTACACAGTGTGTGCGTTCCGTGAGTTTTCGCTATCGTAATCGGGAAGAAAATGCAGTACCTACCCTATTTTTAATTTGCCGTTGTTTTCAAGGTATTTACTATTTTCCTATTATTGTTAGGTTTGTACATCATTTTCATGTAAGTACAATTAATTTTTTAATCATAAGATTGATGTTTTGATCAGCATTTTATAATATTTTTGTTATTAGTGAATTATTGTACATATTTTTAACCAAATTTATACAACACTTTTTTTTATTTATATGAAAACAGTCGCTTCCAACGATCTGGGACATAATGTATGTATGTACATAATTCAATAAGGCTTCACCGAAGTTTTTTACCGATGTGTTTTTTTAAATGACAAAATTTCTATCAGTTCATATTTCTTTAAAAGTCAGTGGGAAAATTTTTTCGACATCAAAAAGATTAAATATCTCAAAACTTTTGTACACGTTATAAAAACATCAGCAAATACATATAATATGATTTAAAGCCCTGTGTACTAACCTAGGCAAACCCGAGCAAGCCGATTTTAATTTTTTTTTCAGTACAGACATGATAGAGTGTAAAAGACTAACTGTTTATTCAGTCAGTTCACCGTTTCGGCTTTGTTACAAAATTTTCATTCATGCGACATTTAAAAACACTATTTTTATAATTTGTTGTGTTGGGTAAATTTTTATGTTCCGATGCGATAGAAGCTCCAAGAACACAATATTTTAAAACTAAATATTATGTTGGTTCCTGAATTTTTTGGTGCTTATACACAAGAGATGTCATAAAATTAATCTTACGTTATGTTCCTGTGATTTGCTTAGTTTTCAAATTTAAAATCTAGCGAGTGGAGGTAAAGCGGCAGGTTGTTGAAAGCCAGACTGGTCGTTTTCTGATACTTTTAAATTCGTTAATTGAAGTTTTGCATTTTTTAATTATTTGTTTAATTAAATTTGAATAACTACTTATGTATATTTAATAAAACAATACTTACTTAGAGATATACAGAACGAGAGACAAATATATAATTAATCGTTTTGTGGTACTTTTAAGTCTCTTAATTAAAATGTTTTATGTTGTGGACGTAAATTGGTCAAGTATGTTTAATAATACATTACTTGAAGACGTAAAGTTGTAAGTATTGTTTTATTAAACTATAACCAAAAAGTGTAGTACATAAAATTAACAAGAATTCGTTTTAGCAGATTCTATTGCGTTTAATATACAATTTCAATTAGGTATCATCATTCATCAGTTTAAAAAAAACACCGTGGGAAAATTCTAGGCTGAAATTAATACCAAACAATGTAAAATGCTACGTAATTTAAAACAAGGCCGTTTTAAAACTAATTAAAGCTTAAACATCAAATACTCGAAGGCAGAAGTCAACTAAGCAGGAATATATTACAAATATTACGTTTCTTAAAGCATAGAATGTGTCGCCTCTTTAGTTACTTTGAAACAGTATAACAGTAAATGACAAAACTTAAGGTTACGTTAACTATAATCTAAAGTATAATATAATACGTGTCTCGAATTCACACATATTTTGTTCCTTATTTTTGGGAACTAAAAGTTCACTTTGAAAAGCAGTTAATGTGCCTTAATAATGGTCTATTCATAAACTGAAAAAAAATTAATAAATGTGTCATGTTATGGACCTCAGCCATCATGACATGACGCTTATGGTGATTTTGTAATTAATTTAATGCACTTAGTCGTACCTAACACATTTGTTTGCCATTAAGTTAAATATTATTAGAAGAACCTATAACTTCGTGCAAACAAACAAAAAAATCTGGTTTGTTCATTTTATCCAACTCTTAACCAAACCAAAAATATTCGGTAATGAAATAAATATTTGGCCGAATAGGTATCAAATTGGTAAGCCAAATTAAGAACTTGGGGTTTTCTTCGGGCGATTTGTTAACTATTCTATCGGGGAATGTTTTTGTTTCGTCTTTGTTTTCATTATCGTGTTATTTGGCATCTTTGTTATCTTTGTCGTCTAGAGAGCCCTTCTTTCCCATTTGAAATCAGCCGATTGCAGCTGGCTTCCTTAATTTGAGTCGCCAATAGTGAAAATATGGCCAAATTCTGTTAAGGTTGTGGTCTTATGAAAGGAGACAGACTTATTACTGAACAATACTAAAATATGCACTTTCTTTCGATCCATCAATAGAAAGTTTCTCGAGGGACATTGTTTTACACTTATCAATTTTTATCAGATTGCAAATTGATTTGGGAGCCCCAGAACTTAAAAAGAAATAATATACTTACATGTTGTTGAGAAAAGTTTTTCAGGTTTGCTTAAGTTTCATAGCAGTTGAACAAATTTTGGAAACTAAGAAATGTATTGACCTATTTTCGCCTATACAAATGTTAAATTTTATCGTCCAGATTCACTAAGAAAGTTTAAGATTTAGCACTGGTTTAAATTAAGATCTTATAGTTGATCAGTTATGTTTTGACAGGTTTTTGTCCTGTCCTTGTCATTAAAAACTTACGAATTATTGTGATATTTCAGCGATTTACTTGGTTTCCAAATGATTTTCATCTTGGAACGAGTTGCTGTAATGAATTTAGTTCTATTATTTTTGAAAGTACGTAATAAAATTGTCCTTTTCCTGATAAATTTGCGAAAAAGCTCAGAAATAAGTTCATAGAATAAAACTTAGTTGTCTTATTCTTACACTTGTCAGTTTAAAACTTTTGATTGTCAAATTAGACCGAACTAGCATTGGAGAATCTGGCAGTATATTTTTAGTGCCAATTAGGGTCGCCAACCGTACTTTAATATATAGTATTGTACTATATTTTGGTTTGATGTACTATAATATACTGTTGACAATAAATACAGTACGCAAAAATACTATAACTTGCATATTTTAGCGTCTGTATGAGACAAGCCTAAAAGTTGGGAATTGTGAGCCTTTTTTCCATGTTATACATGTTAAATGTTTAACTCTATATTTGGTCCTGTTCTATTAAAAGTATAAAGATAACACTTGATATTAGTAAATTTCGGAGCCTTAAGATTATGTTAATCTCCCAAAGAGGCCGAAAAAGCCCAAAAAAACTCATAAAAATGCATTTAAAATAGTGATAATAAAGTTCAAAGAAACTTTATTTATTTACTGTTCTCCCCGGTATCCCCTCCAGAGGAGTAAGTACTATATTTTTTTGCAGTGTACTATATTTTTGTCACCTTCACCTGCAAGATACTATATTTTGTCGAAAAAAAGTTGGCAACCCTAGTGTCAATATACAGTGAGAACGTAAAGGTTGGAATAAATTCGTTTAAAATTCAGGATTTTTTTTAAAACGCTCGAGCACGTCAGGTTTTGATTTTAGGTGCGCATTGTTTAATGTATACAGGGTGATCCAAAAAGAAAATATCATGTCACACTTCATTTTTTTTTCAATGGAAACCATCTCATTTTTGAATTCCGCGTAAAATTTCAATCATATTTCACGGATCATAAGTATCTAAATTGAACCATTTTTGAAAAAGAGACAGTTTACCTTTAAAAATAGTTAATGGCAAACTTGTGGAAAAATTATTTCAACAAATGTTGGAATTGACCTCCACCTCCTGGTAACACCCGAGAAGATCTTCGAATTCTTGCAGAACATTCCACACGTTTCATTTCCTTATTAAGATTAAGTTTGTACGTAACGTCAATGAGATTTCCTACTCTTTCAAGGTCAGCATCATTTTCTAAACTCGACACAACTGTTCTTGATGTACTGGCTTGAAAATTGTGCCCACAACGTCGATTGCTGCACTTGTTGCGCCAGTTCTGAGAAATATGCTAACAACACGATCTCTGACAAAGAATTGCACCTTTTGAATACGCATTTTCATACACTTCTAGATTTGCTTGGCAATATGAAGCTTTCTTTGCTCTTTCTTCTAACTCCGGTGAGGGAGCACGAAAACTCTAAATCGCTCTCCATTCTTGCACTTTTATAATGTCAATATAAGCAATAAAAACTGTTACCAAGACAACATGAATTGTCGCTACCACAAGCTACTAGATCTAAAATGCATATTTCACATCACTTGTTTAATTTGGTCCCGAACTCACAACCTCTCGGTTCATAAGCGGATACTCTACCTCTGGACTAACTTATGCAACAAAACCGAGAGCAACGAGAAGACAAAGGCATCCTAGTTGCGATAACGTGTGCTGTTTAGCCAGGGTGTTTTGCGATCACAAGTGGCGCTTAGAACTCGACGCTCGGCATAACCCGATTCGCGATCACGTGTGGCGTTTAGAAAAATGCCGCCCGGGCATGCTTTAATTTATAACTATTCTCGATTGGTAAAACCAGTGCACCACCAATGTATTTCCATCTCTCTTTATCAGTATCGAAGAAAAAAGGATAAGGATACACTGGTGTTGTTGCCCTGGTTCTATCAATCGAACACCTATATAAAGGCAGTTTAAGGAAATATCCAAACATCCATATTATTCCATGTTAAATCTAAAATAAACGTTTTATTTCAGCGTTGTCGCGCTTAATTTCAATTATATTTAAACAAACAGACTTAATCTTAACTATCGATGGCACTATCGATAGTATCGATAGCTATTTTAAGAACTATCGGAAACTATCGATAGGGATGACTATCGATAGTATCCGACCACTACTAAAAAGTGCGTTTTTTTAACTACAAATATACATACATCCTTTTCCAGGAAACTGTTGTTTGTTGGACTATAATTTCAGATCAAACTTTAAGTAATCTGTGCTTTAAAATAAGCAGCTCGCAAGAAATACCATTCACGTGTGCGGAGCATTGCATAGGTATTTTGCTACGGTTCGACATGTTTAGGCACTCCGCCGCACTCCTAGACTCTAGGTCGCGTCGCGTCTTACTATGACGATTTTATTGGTTTCGTCAGTAAGAGTTTTAGCCCTAATACCCGTTACTTGTAATAATGCACACGTAAAACTTAAGCTTATTTTGACAAATTTAGTTTTTTGAAGAGCAGCTTTACAGATCGTTTTGTATAAAATATAATCACAAATGTGGGAAATTTGCCTATGTGGGATATTTAAAACAAATATTTATATTGGCATAATGAAACATTGTTAATTTACAATTTTATTTTTATTTTATTTAGTTAAAAGCAGTAATTAGTAGAATTAGTTTAGGCACTGACGATTAAATAAATTAATAGTATTGCTAATATTGCTAATACTGATTCCGTTACTATGCTCTATTTTAAAAAGATTTTAAAATTTTTTGCACAGAAGCTTCCTGGAGAAATGAAGTTATAGGAGTAAAAGAACAAAAAGGTCTAAACTACCTTTTTAAGATGTAGTGTTTATTGAGTCGGTACAGTGTGTGTCACAACTTGCTTAAAAAACTTAAAAGTTTATGGGAAACGACTTTATATTAAATTTTAATATTTGGGAATATTGGGAACTTAAAATGCAATATAGTCATCGTTCTAACATTTTTGTTTACGTTCGTAACCAACACCAAGTTGGTTATTTTAAATGACACACCTGCGTATTTTTGAATGTCTAGATATGTTATTAAAAACTGAACATTTTTTATTCAGCATATCCTTGGTCTAACTTCAGATATTTGATTGATTTTACCCTAGTTCTCTTCCGTGAAAATGTTAGCACCGTTATTAACAAAAACTTATTTGAGTACTAGAAACTTATGACAAAGAAGTAAATTATCTAAAAAATATAAATATCACAAAATTCTATATAGGATTTTCAAAATTTGTCGTTCTCAACGCATAAGAAAAACACAATATTTAAATTTTTTCAAATGAAAATACTATGCTTACTTTTTAATATTGGATTCTACAGAAAATTTCAGCGTTACTATCAAACTCTATACCAAAATCTAACCGTTTTTTTTAAATAAAAATAATTTTTACTTCATGTTCCTTAATTAAGCTTGTTCGCCTTCTAAATCTATATAGTAGGCTTTGATTTTTTTCCTTTATAAAAGTAGCATGATACAATAAAAGGAAGATATGATACCAAACCGTGTCGAATTCGTCCGGGTTCGTGCATGACGTCACGCTGTGAGTTTTTTTGAAATTTATAACGCGCAATATAGAGTTTACGTAAGTTAAAGGCAATTTTTCATAAATTCTATTGGCAATATACTTTGTCTTCTGCTTATAATACAAATTTTAAAGTATATGATTTCTAATTGTAATAAAGGGATAAATTAATTTAAAATTATAGATATTGGTAAATTGCCTGCCAATTGCGTTCTATGTATTTATTTACGTGAAAAGAAAAGGTAAATAATAACTATGCCTAATAATTAAGATAATAATTTTTATTTAGAAGCATATTCTTATTTAAATATATACCTACAGAGTCTTCCGAAAATATGTTATAAATAAAAATTTTGTTTGTTCCTATAATTTGTCAAATATTTTTGTGGTGAATAACATCTGTATGTTTGCGACGGAAACATGTTTTTTAGGATAGTTTTTGTGGATTATTTACACTTTAAATAGTAAATTATTAAAAATTATTGTATGTTTGTATTCTTTGATTTTTCAAGTTTAAAATAATCTTAAAATGTCAAAAATTATTCTAAATAAGACAAGAATATCTAAATTTATGAAATTAGGTAAAACAAGAAATTATTTTTTAAGAAAATAGCCTCTGTTGAGTCTCTTTGTTTGTCGTATTTTCTCGATTAAAGTCTGTTGTTTCGTTACCGTGGAGATTTCTAGCAATTTTTTGTCACAGTAAACCTTTTTATTGAAGCGAGTTTGTAAAAATTAAACACATTGACATTCATGACATGACATAATTCATTTAAAATACCTTCATAATCACTTTCGTTAAAATTCTAGCATTTTTCACATTAAACTTATCTTCCCGCTTGCACAGACGCTTCCAAACACTTTGTATTTCTTTGTCTTTGGGGAAGCTAAAAACTTTAATATCGGGCATAAAGCCCTTGCATTGATTGCCTACATCACAACCATACACAACACACCTTATTTTCACTTTTAAACTCTTAAAAGTGATATAAAAACACCAAAAAATATCTTTAAAACAACGCGATCTTAACAAAGACGTGTCTCGTTGGAAAAATATGGCGGAATTACTCACAGCGTGACGTATATGGCTACGCCTACCTGCGCGGTGTCTTATCTTCTTTTATTTGTATGATGTAAAAGTAGGATATTTTTAATTTGTTTAAAATAGTATATAAACCGCCACACGTTCCATCTTGTGTATCAATTTGCTTGCACAAACACAAGTGGTAAGAGAAGTCGCAGCGTTACCAAGGCTGCGTTTGTGTCGACAAATCGGCAGATTTTGTTACTCCGTAGTCCTTTCAAACATAAGTTTGGCTTGAACGAAATCAGGAATTGCGTGAAATTTTCGTGCCAGTACAAGGAAGTTGGAACGTGTGTGTCGAGTTGCGACTTGAGTTTCAGTTTTTGTATTCATTTACATTTACTTTTTCTTTTGTACTATTTAAAACATGTTAGATCAGCGATTCGAGCCATACTACAATACCAAAACTGAATGAAAATGGATGATGATAAGACTGAATTGTAAGTGGGAAAGTGGGTTATTTCAACTTCAGTCAACCCTTATAACTTAGTGTGCGCAAATAAACGGATATGCAACATTGAGCGTATGCGGCGGTCTTAACAAAAAGTACTAGGTATACAGGGTGTTAATAAAGAATGTGGTCGAACTTTAGGGTATTATTCCTTACTCAATTTTAAGACAAAATGTCCATATAAACATAGTTCCTAAACGACCTTGTTTTTAATACACAGGGCGTTGAATCTTTTTTAAAAGGTACTAAATAACTACAAGACGCATATTACTGTCAAGTTGAAACTTGGTGACAATTTTTAATGCATAAAGAGGAGTCTTGGTAGTTGCCAAATTTGTTTAAAGAAGCGTTTTTGTTTCCACTCAGTTTTTCTTATTTTCATCAAATTCCACTAATAAATCATGTTATGCATAACTTTACATTTTTCCGTTTTTATCGAAATATATATATATATATATATATATATATATATATATATATATATATATATATATATATATATATATATACTTACTTAAGTGCAGTTTAGCACTCTTTCGGTTAGTCACGCGGTAAGATCCGCGTCTGATGAGTCCAAACAAACAGGACGAAACTGACCCCTTCCGGCCTATGGCTACCAGCCGTACCGGCATTCTCAGCGGGACGTCACTACCCTGGAATTTAACGACTCGGAGTTAGTTCTTCAGTCTACATCGAGATACTCCATCGTCAAAACAAGTAAATGGGTAACAGGCTTGATTGCCTATCCACACCATGTACTTAATGCCATGCGCTGTGAGATCGGTGGATACCTACTCATGGTTTGAGTAGCCCCACATATTTTGAGGAGCAACAGGAAATTGTTTCCTGAAAAATTTACACTCCTCGACCTCAACATAGAGTACAAAAAACAGATACTTGGCATGCCATCGCCTTGAGCTGTATAAACCAGTTTATACTTCGGTTTATTTTCTATCGGCCTCTCGCCTTACAGCACAGCCCTAACTTTCGGCCAGCATAAGCATACTGCTGATGTTTAAAGTAGACAGGGTGTCTAACATCGTTGCGCCATTCCTTCGGCTCTTCAGATGGGTGGTGTCAACTCTAATATTACATATATAATATATATATATATATATATATATATATATATATATATATATATATATATATATATGTATACATATATATATATATATATATATATATATATATATATATATATATATATATATATATATATATATATATATATAGTGAGGACATAAAGTATGGAATAAATTCATTATATAAAAAATGACAAATTTTATAGAAAATCGGTGGGACACATCAAAATTATTTTTATATGTAAATATAAATATTAAGAATATTTTTCATTATACAGGGTGCCTTCAAAAAGTGGAATGTATGTACGTCAACTTTATTTTTTTAAATAGAACACACTATACCTAGTCCTGCCATAAGTTCTGTCCCTACCAAAGTTGCGCCCACAAAATAACGAAATAAAAACTTAGTTCTATATTACTAGTTATTTAATACATAAGGCATGTAAGAATACAAAAAACATAAACCTACTTAAAATGTCTTCCTTTTGCCTTCACAAGTTTTCTCAAACGATCTGGCTACGCGGTACGCGCTACATTCAGTGGTATCGATCCTGCTGCTTTCTGCTTTTATTGACTTGATGTTTGTACTGGGGCTTAGAGCAAGCCTTCTCCTCCAACACACTCCACAACCGGTAGTCCAACGGATTCAAATCGGGATTCCCCGAAGGCCAGGCTTCAGCCCTACTGAACTCAGGTACGTTGGCTGCGAGCCAGCGTTGTGTGCTTTTCGCCTTGTGGGCCGACGCTGAGTCTTGTTGGAACACTCAATGTTTTCCGTCGAACAAGGTGTGACTGAGTGGCTTCATAACCTTGTCTACGATGTCCTTTTGATAGTTGATGGCTTTAGTTTTTACACCTTCTTCACAAAAGGACAGTTGAGTTGTCCCTTCATATGCCACCCCCACCAAACCATTACAGCAGCTGGGTGATGACCTCTTTGGACTCTAGGGATATGCTCAGCTGCTTCTTCAGAACTGTGTGCGTATATCCTGTTATTTTGACGATTATAGTTTGGCCACATACTTTATTAACACCCTGTATAGAGATCGAATACGGAAAGCTTGTAATAAAGGAAAATTGTGAATACAAATTATTCTAGTTTTAAAGAAAAAATTATTAGGTTTTGGTATAGGGCATACATAAACTTATACTGAAATTTTCTGTAGAATCTGCTTAAAAAATAAGCACGTTTAATACAACGACATCGGCACCATGCATTTAACAATAAAATAAAAGTTATTTCAGTCATCATCAGCTGCTAATTTCATTTCTCCCTCCGTTAGTTGTAATTGACAAATAAAACACAGTTCAATAAATTAGTTTCATTTTGAACCTATATTTAAGCCCTTATTTTTTAATATTATATTAATATAAATTAGGACAAATACACGCGTATTACGAATTATTAATTTTCTAGGGTCTATACTTTTGACTGACAATGAGCTTACTCAGGTTTGTTCTTAAATTTATTCATTCATTTTTTTTTATGCAATCACATGTGTTCTGTCCTAGATGAGGATGTTCAAAAGAGGCAGTATTAATTTAAAAAGTTGTGTCAACGTTCTCCGGTGGCTTCGTTAAGTATGTTAAAATACGTCAATACAAAAATTAGTAAAATAGCCAATTACTAGCAAATCGGCAAAATTAGATAATGTTTGTATTGTATACTTTTATTTTCTATTGTTTATTGTTTACAGAACTCTTATCCTCAGCTCTTTATTCGCGTCGCTACGCCACTGGTTAATGTTTAGACTAGCTACAATATAGCGTCGTTTCTTAACGGGTGTTTGAAGGTAACTTGCTATTCGCAAGCTCTCTAACTTTTATTTGTAGGTCTGCTGGTGTATTTAAAATTAAGTAAGTGCGTGGGGTTATCGCGGTACGACCGATTTAACTTTTGTGTAAAAATCGGTTTTTTCTTATCCGTTGCAATTTCCTGAGTCGTTTTGACAACACTTTTTATAGTTTATTAAATTTATGGTGTAACTAAACTGACTAATAAATAACTAGGTTTATGTAGTGTAGTGATTTTTACTGATAAGTAATAACATTTGTGGTAAGTCTAATCTTAGAACGGGGGAATCATACAAAACGATCTTTGTTAGTTAATTTCATACACACCAACCTCAGTTATGGAATATGTATTTTTTAGCTATGGGATATGGGATATGTATTTTTTTCTACAGCCAACTGTAGGAAAAATATTTTTTTAACACAAACACATATTTCGGGAGTACATTTTTTCAAAAATATCTTTTATTAAGAAAAGAATATTTCAAAAATCGATATATTTTCCTAAAATATTAGATTTTTTCGGAAAACAATATTTAGAAAATTTGAATTTAATTATGAACACTAATAGCTTGCAAAATATTAACGAAAAAAAGACAGAAAAAGATTCTGAACAATCATAAACGAACCATTTTTTGGTTTGATCAAATCAAATGCTTTTTGAAAAATGTACTTTTGTAAGTCGTTATCTGAACAACATATTTTTCAAGAGTGCAAAAAAATTGAAAAATGGGTTTTCGTAAAAATATTTTTGGAAAATATTCTGTGTTTTCGAAAAACAGTAGGGTTGAGGCATTACTTATGGCCATCTTAAGACAAATTTTTATATTATGATATATTTATAAATTTTTTTCAATATTGTAAAAAATGCAGTATATAGTTTGAACCTTGCTCTTTTAAACTAAGGGTGTAGGAATTAAATTTTCTTTCATGGAAAAAATATATATTTTTTGCTTTCTATGAAATACAATTTCTTTACTTTTGGCCATGTGTTCATTACTTATAGTCAACATTTTTCTTGACTTATGGCCACTTTTGAACATTGAACTAATAAATTATTTTTAGTGAGAATATTAGTTATTTCTGAAAGATAATTTGGGTATATCTTTAGTAAGACACTTATAAGACATATTATTTATTATAAAACATATGTATGTACATATGACATAAAATTAAGTAGAAGATACACTTATTATGGTTTTTCGAAAACTTCAACAGCTCCAGAAAATACAGTTTTTAGTTTCCTTCCTTCTTGCTCCAAGGTAGGCTCCACAAGCTTGTAAAGAGTATCATCTTTCTTTGTAAGGGAAATATCATTTTCGATATAGTCGTATTCTGTTTTTTCTCTGTTTAGACTTTTCAGACAGTGTATTTCGTATTCTTCAGGGGAGATTTGTCTAAGAATTGAAGCAACATATTCATATGTGACAAATGATCTTTTTCCACTCACTTTGAACTTCACAAGTGCGAAATTTCCCGGCTTTATGTCACTTGGAGGCAACAATTCAATGGCATCAGCTGGGAGAATATCTATATCTTCATCACTACTTCCACTCTCTATCCACTCTTCACTTGAACTCGAACCTGAACCATAATTAATCTTCTTTCTGCCCTCAGCTTTCTTGGTTTTCTTCAGTTTTTCAGTAAATAAACTGAAAAGAAAATGGTTTCCAAAACTCATTAAGGTGAATTTACTTATAGCCATCATATCGACCATAAGTAAAGAAAGCCAAAAATTTGTTATTCACTAATGGCCATCCACATTTTTTAGATAAAAACTCTGTTAATAGGAAAAATATACCAAAATTACAGAACTAAACACATATACCTACCTTCTAAGATATAACCACAGCCAAACAAAATTAAAAAGTACTATGATTGCAAGGATTTTTCCGGACTTGTTCTTACGAAATTGTTTAAGCTTTTAGCTCGACACAGGGACTCGCTCTAACACCACAGCATAAAATGGGAATAAAATCGTTTTCAAGCGATTTTGTGTTTGTCCCACTACTTCTTATACCAAAACACATGTTTTGCATATGAATATGATAGGCGATGATACATGACGCGCTTATAAATCAGCAAATAAGAGAAGAGTGGCCAAAAGTAGGGTAGTGGCCATTAGTAATGCCTTGACCCTATAGGTATTTTCGAAAAATTGTATTTTTGAAAAATTGTATTTTCAAAAAATGTGTTTTTGAGAACCTTTTGGTCGCCCCGAGGAAATCGCACATTTATACCCATTTTATTACAATCGATTGAGGATTTTCAGCATCAAATTTGAATGTGCGTGTTTTAAGAAATCGAGAGGGGAGAATGAAAAGTTTAATACATTACACGCTGCAAAAGCCCTTTCAGGTGCTCGGAGTTTTTAAACACCTCGCACCTAAAAGTAAACTTTCTCAACTTGTAATGTAAATAACATAACTATTTTTCTAGAAACACTATTAAAAGTAGGCTTTTTAACGTGGCATTCTAATGTTAAAAGTGACATTTTTTAGTAGTGTTAAAAGTAAATTGACACTCGCTTGTCAATCGTATTTTATTCATTCGTTTTTCGAAATATATTGTTATTAACAACAAATTACAAACTATTTGGCGATCCTTATATTAAATGTACAATTTGCGATATTTATTCCTTATGAAGACGCAACTCCATAAAACAGTAACCTTGTAGAAACACTGCAGCAAAAAATATATAATAGGTTAGAAATGTTAACTCCTAAGTAAAACCTGGAAAAATGAAATTTGAATAAAAATCAATAAAATAGTACGCATACTACCACCAGATGTCGCTCTAGCTCGTTTTCTCGTGGCGGGTAGTTTAAAGGTGGTATGTTTAATATATTAATTTATTTTTAAAGTAGTATTTAATTATTTTAAAAACGATTTCTTGTTTTTTTATTCGTATTTCGTATTCATATGCATGCACATACATAAAATTCATAAATTTTTATAGTTTTACCTATAACTTACATATTTGATAAACGTTTATTTAACGTTCTGTTAGATTTATGTTTCTTAATGTTAAGGATATTGTGTACATATATCAATCAATCTTTGCCGCCTCAAAAAATGTTGAAAGCAAATAACGGAAAGATTAAGATATAATAGATTTATGTTACTCATTCACTTACAGGTCGCCTGCAGGCCGCGGACTGACGGCCAAGTCGGCAGGCAGTAGGGCACACGTACATTATTCAGTCCGCTTTACAGAGGTTAACTCCAAATATCGGCTGGACAGATCGTGGCCTGCAGGTGACCGCGCATTTCTCTAAATACATACATATCAAGAAAATTAGCGACGTTGTTAGTACTTTTATTGCTAACGGAAAAACCAATTAGACAAAGAAAATGATTCTTGGTGAAAGACTGGCTTCTGAAGATAGAGAAATTGTCTCATATGAGCCTTATCAAAAACAGTGAAAATCTAGTACTTCGGACGATTTAAAAAATCATCGTCGGATCATGAGTCATTTAAAAAAAAATTCATATCGAAGAAAACTAGAATGAGAAGAGCAATCAGTGCAAAAGAAAGATTAATTGCAACACTACGGTTTCTGGCAACAGGACGAAGTCTCGAGGATTTGACGTTTCTAACACCCCTTATTATTTCATTTGTTTTTACTGTATCTATTGTTGCGTTTTCATTAACAATTTTGTAATATTGCACTAATGATGAATACGCCTTTTTCAATTTGTTCATTTTACTTTCTGTAAACATGAATTCCTTCTATTTATTATCTATTAATCTTGTAATAAATTCAGACTGATTGCACCTATTGTCACTCATATTTTAATTAAAATCAAGAAAAAAACGAACAAAACTATGCTGACCCTTAGGCAATCTTTAAACTGCATAGAAGATACCCCCTTGGGGCATGGACTGACGATTAATCACCACACATTGTGCGATTTCGTATGTCTGCAGTTCTCAACCTGTCGTTGGGCGGCGTGTGTGTGGTAGAAATTAGCCTTAAGGTAAGACACCTTCAGGCGACGGCCTGCAGGCGATCTGTAATGTGTGAATGGGTACCTTAGGATTGCCGAAGGCTGGGGGGAGGCTTTAGGAATGAGGCAGGAGGCAGGCCAAGGAATACATAGCTCCGAACTTGCACTTCCCAAAGAAACAGCCCTGACTTGGTAGAAAAGATCTTCGAATAACTACTTGTCTGTTGATATTGACAGGACATAATAAACAATATGTTTTTAGAATTAGAATCGGTGATGACCAGGCGGGGCCCGTGAAATTTTAAATTAGTATATCTCTGTTGATACTTATAAGACCCATGCCAAGTTAAGGTTTTTTAATGATGAGCCTACTGCGAATGTTTAGGTAAAGAAAAAAATATTTTGTAATTAGCGGAAAAAAGTTGAATTTGTGAATTGACTCACCTGGTAAAAAAATTAACACGCTTTGGTATTTTATTTATTATTTTTTCTAAACAAATTTTACATCATTTTAGCGACAATTCTTAAATTTTAGTAGAAAGTTATAGTCATTTGGTTTCTTTTTAATTATCAAGGGTTTTCCAATAAGAGGTGTTATTTTGAATAGCCCGCTATTTCGGTAGATGTCACTTTTGGAGCTGTAATTTTCTGGCATTTGACAAGTAGAAACTACGCCATTAATAAAAATGGAACGATACACGCTTCAACAGCGCATTGAAATTATTAAAATTCACTATAAAAATGGTGAAAATTTGGCAGAGACGGTTCGTAAAACTCGAACATTTTTGGGTCGTCGTGAAGCACCTTGTCGGACAGCAATACAGAAGTTGGTGGGAAAATTAGAGCTGTTGGGACAAGTTAGTGATGTGAAGAATAAAACCCGTGCACGTCGCTCAAGAACAGCTGAGAATATTGCTGCTGTATCCGAACATGTTGAAGAAAACCCAGGTTTGTCTATTCCTCGTCGTTCTTTGGAATTAAACATTCCACAAACGTCATTACACCGTATTTTGCATAAAGATTTGGGTCTTAAGGCTTATAAAGTTCAGTTAACATAAGAACTCAAGCCGGCCGATCATCAACAACGGCGTGTCTTTGCCGATTGGGTCCGTGAAATGCATGAAAATGATCCGGAATTCCATCGAAAAATCATCTTGACTGATGAGGCCCATTTCCACGTCGGTGGCTTCGTCAACAAACAAAATTGTCGCACCTGGGGCTCGGAAAACCCAAGAGTTATTGTTGAAAAGCCTCTCTACCCTCAACGTGTGACTGTTTGGTGCGGTTTATGGTCCGGCGGGGTCATTGGACCTTACTTTTTTGAAAATGAGGCTGGAGCACCAGTTACGGTGAATGGATTGCGCTATCGACAGATGATAAATGATTTTTTATGTCCGGAATTGGATGGTATTGATCTGGACAACGTTTACTTTCAACAAGACGGCGCTACGTGCCACACAAGCAACGAAACCATTGATCTTTTACGGGAAAAGTTTCCGGACCGTGTTATCTCTCGAAGAGGTGATCACAATTGGCCACCGAGATCTTGTGACTTAACACCTTGCGACTTCTTCCTTTGGGGCCACGTGAAAGAGAAGGTCTACGCCAACAGCCCAGCGTCGATTCAAGACCTCAAAGATGGAATTCGTGAGGCTATCGAGGACATAGGGCAGCCACTTTGCGATTTGGTTATGGAAAATTTCATGAAAAGGATGTGGTCCTGTAGGCGTGGTCGTGGTGGTCATTTGGCAGATGTTATTTTCCATTATTAACGGCATACCTTCCTCTTTATAATGAAATAAACATCCGATCATTTATCTCAAAAAATGGCATTTTCCTTTGAATATCAAAATAACACCTCTTATTGGAAAACCCTTTATTTTAGGTTTAAAAAATTCTTTCAAAAGAAAAAGCGAGCTCGAGTGCGACATTACTTTTTTATTGTTTATGGTTCTAAGAAATGTACACTATTTCATAATGGACGAAATATTATTTAACGTTCTGTTAGATTTATGTTTCTTAATGTTAAGGATATTGTGTACATATATCAATCAATCATTGCCGCCTCAAAAAATGTTGAAAGCAAATAACGGAAAGATTAAGATATAAAGATATCATAGATAGGACCTGTTCTTGCGAAAATAGAACGGTTTGCCATCCTAACTTACCAATATTCTAGCATTTTTTTAATTACTTATACCTTCTGCCCATTTGGACTGATATATGTAAATTTTTCGAAAACACATTTTTTCGAAAATGTATTTTCTCGAAAACAGAACTTTTCAAAAATACAGATATTCGAAAACTAGAGATGTTTAGATTTTTTTTTCTGAAACCAACTTCGAATTTTTTTCTGCTCATTTGGGGGGATATACGAGTACTTACGAAAGTACAACTTGTCTAAAACCAATTTTTGAAGTTTTTTACAGCACTTTTCAAAAATACATTTTTTCAGAGAACATCTTTTTCGAAATTAAATTTTTTTGGACAGTATTAATTTTTCTAAGCAACAGCTTTATGAAAAAGTAATTTACGAGAAAGTAACGCACCAAACCTTAGGAAACCTGATAAAACCCAAAAAAGGTTCGTTTGGGTTTGTTCATTAACATTCGTCTTTCTTTCATTAACATTTTCCAAGCTACTAGAGCTCATGATTTAATTTTCTAAATATTGTTATCAAAAAAATATATTTTCGAAAAATGTACCAGTTTTAAAAATTATTTGTTTGGAGTTATTTTTGAAAAAATATACTTTGGAGATACGGGTTTTTGTAGAAAATATTTTCAAAATATTACATAAATCCGTTTTCTAAAAAGCATCTTTGAAAAAGCGGTCAGAACATTTTTGACAAAATGTAGGTTCGAAATATGTTTTCGAGAAAATATTTTTGAAAAATTTCGTGAATCGATTTTCGAAAAAGCTGTTATCAAAAAAAATTGCTTTCCAAAGAGATGATTTTTGAAAAAAAAAAATTATTGGGATATTTGTTTCGTTTGTAGGGCCCGGATTTTGGTTTTTTCCACTCACTTATTTGTGTGAACTGCCAACAATAACAATAACAAACATCCGTAAATTCTTTAGTAGTAATTTGTGGTATTTTTATTCTGGGTGAGTTATACGGCAGGACGAACTAAGGGATAACGTTAGTTGCGCCAATAACAATGTAAACTACTATTTTTATATTTCTATTCCATTAGTTTAATGAATCAAAAATATACTTCCTATATATATTGAAAACATTTGATTTATTTAACTGTACTGTTACTAGAGTTATATTTGCCGTAATTAGGAATAATAACCTACAGAAATAAACTGCTTTGGTGCAAATAACTCTCTCCAATGCAGTGCGAAAAGTCTCCAAGACACTCCAGGAAATACATTCTAGTAAACAAGCGTCCCATAGGCGTCACGGCGCGGCGCGTAGCAGGTAAATGATTATTTATTATATTGGGGAAAAGTTGTTATGGTTGTAGCGTGTCTAATGATGAATTTACCTAAACATGCCTGTGTTTAATAGGCATTTTCGAAAATTCTGTGTCGAACTATTACCCTTGGGCTACAATTGTTTATTTACTTCCATTAAATAGTTTTTCAAATATGAATTTACGCAGGTATAAGATACAACATTAAAACTTTTCTTCAAATAAAATCCCTAAATCTGGGTGACATTGTCTGAATAACATAGTACTTCTGGCAACAAAAGACTGACAGATCACAGTTCACACTGAAAAACTAATTCTGGAAAATTACAAGGAAGTTACCGCTGTTAGTGCGACCACTGAATTTGTTGTAAAGGTACAAAAATAGTGTGACAGTCAATTATACACACTGTTCTTGTAAAATTACTTTAGAAAGCCTTTGTGAACTTAATTTAACATAGCATTACTTTAGGAAAAACACATTGTCAAAGTACAAATTTCTTGTAAGAGACCATGGCATGTTCACAGATTTTGCATAAAAGTACGTTCTAAATTTACTTAACTTCTTGGTATATTTACATACGTTTGTAATATTACAATGGAAGGTTAGAGTAATGTATGAATTTTACAACGTAGAAAACTTTTAATAATTAAGATATTTTGTAATATCGCAGTGTAAAACTGCTAAAATATATATCTCAAAATAGAAATACATTTTAATTAACAAACAATTTATATGTTTATTATGTTATGTAATAGACAAATAAATAAATGCCATGAAAAGTGAACATATTTTAGTCTTATTATCCTTGTTATACAAAATATATATGTGGCCTCGCAACGAAACAGTTTTGGTGATGGCCACATATTCCCATTATTTTAAACATAGAAAAATTTATTTTACACATTTTGTCACATTTACTGATTTGGTGAATATATAGTTAAACCAATATACACATTCTAACAATAACATAATAACTCTAAATCAGGACATCTTTGGTAGTTCGGTCTTAACCTGCTTAGACACACACACACACACACGCGCGAATAAGAAAATGCTGTTAAATGGCGGTCGAGGCAAGCTTTCCGTGTTCTCGTAAAGATGCGTCACGTGATCCATTACTCGCGTTTTATTGGTAAGCGTTTACAAGGACCTTGTGAATTCACATTCTCTAAGTAATTATACATACATATTGTAATGTAACTAACTGTTACTGTATTTTCACATGTTCTATTCACAAACAGAATGTAATTTTACATTTTCTTTATGGATTTTTTAAAAACACCGTTTATTTGTACAAATACCAAAAATATACATGGAAATTTCACAGAAAGAATTATGTTTATATGTATAATTATTGTGTAAAGTTAGTAAATTTATGAAAAATCACAAAAATATAAAATTTACTTAAAAATGTGTGTATATTTCCCTCATTTTTCTTGTAAATACTTTGTGATTTTACTACCACTTTTTTCAGTGCATAAACGATTTAAATATTTTTAAAAATTATGCACGCCTATGTTTGTAGTGTGTCCTCTTTACGACCTCGTAAGAAAATCCGGGCCTTAGCCATAACTATCCGGCGCAAATTTTGATAAGATCGCAGTGAGATGTGTGGTAGTGTGTGAATGTTTTCAGAAACAATCTAAGAGCATGTAAATCAAAAATGCCAAAAAAGGCGCCCCTGCCACCCCCCCCCCCCCTTAATCTGCCACTGTATGCATTGTGAAAATCTGGTTATGACCACGAAATACGGGTTTTTATTTAAGACTTTAAACCTCTATATTTTTTAGACTGTTTGATGAAAAGCAGAATCAGGAAAAGCAGAACTTTCTAAATATTAAGTAATATACAGGGTGTTCCGTTAATAAATAAACAAACATAATGTGTTTAAACTCATTTACGATATTCATTTGCTTTATCTGATGACAGGTTCTTACATTTTAGAGCAAATACGTCAACTTTTAAAGTTTTTTTCTATAAACGCTCTAGGGGTACATACATATATTTAATAATTAGTATATTCTCTAATAATTCTCCCCAATATTAACAGTTATTTATTCTATGACAACTGGTTACAAACTTCTTAAAATAATGTTTTGATGCCGAACCTATCATGGTCCAAATTTTTCAGCTTAAAAAAAGTGAGTTTTCTTTTAACACTTTGAGGCAGCGCGTTCTCCAAAGTTTTTGTCTGTCTATGCATGAAGACCGCATAGAAATGAGTGCACATTAGCACATTCGCCGCAAATGTGTTATGGGAGCCTATCTTACTTTACGATGTTACCCCACCAATTCGGTTGTGTAAAAGTTTATTAATTGAAGATACAATTACGTTCAACTTGTTGTTCGTTGACTTTCCAAATTTAGCATTTGAATATATCCAAATAATAAACTAATCTTTATAAATATTAAAATTTGACCAGTAATTAGTAATGGGCTTAGATAATTATGTTATTTAAAGTACTTTTTACCAGAGCTATATTTAACAACCTACATCCTTCCCATACCCACTCATGCATTTCGATTGTTATTAAGTTCTCAGACAACGTGTGCAGTATTTTATTTAGATTTTAGTGACATTAAATTAACATCAGCTATTGTTTCTAAAGTATGATGAAAATTATTATTATCAATTAAATCAATACTACGGAAATTTTTTTACTCAAATTGTTAGTGATTGTTGTAATGGATTAGTGGGACAGTGCTGTTATACATAATATTTAATTTAAGCAGTGTTATTATAATGCAATAAAGACGTCATAGAAAAGTACATCAGTTGGACCTAAGTATGTATATCACAAGATTGATTTAGATAATTATAATAGATATATTTTATATGAATTTAATATAGATAATTATACAGTGTGTCCACGGATTGAGTCCGGAATAGGAAAAACTTTTTTATTTGCTGATTTACGAAAAGAAGTCATTCCACATAAAAACTTTTTCTTCTAATAAAACGTCCAAAATGGTGTTATTTCTAAAAATTTTATACAGGGTTTGTAAAAAATACATAATTGTAAGAAATGATCAAGATTAAAATCTTTGTTTTTTAAGTTATGTGAAAAGTTTATGAAGAAAAGTTGTTAGAATTGAATTTTATGTCTAAATGTGATGGCATGGCTTGCTATTTAAACAAACACTTTTCTTTCTTCCCGGAAACTTTCATAATAAAATTTTTTTAAATTGCTTTTGAAGTGATAGCACTGAATTCAGCGCGCCGAGGTCAAGAAACTAGACTTTTGTTTGCAGATCATAATTTCTATGCAAAGTATTACACTAAGAAACAAAATTCTCGAAAATAGGCCCCACAAAAACACATCAAAAGTTTTTATTTGAATAGCAGACCATAATGTCATATTTAGTCATAAAATTCAATTCTATGCAACTTTTCCTAATACATTTTGTTTTTAGAAAACTTCAAAAATAAAGCTTACTTTAGTTGTGACCATTTTATACATTGTTATTTTTTACACACCCTGTATACAAATTTAAAAAATTAACTCCTTTTTTGGACGTTTTAGGAGAAGCAAAATTTGTATGTAAAGTGAATGTTTTCGTAAAGCCAAAAAAAAAAGTTCTTCCTATTCCGGAGTCATGTCTTTACATATTGTACGTGGAAGTAACTCTCGTCTAGATTACGCCACTTTAGTATTTCAACTTTCTTTTAAAAGTCATATAATTGAAAAGAATAAAGAAGCAAATCATTTACCAGGTAATAAGGTCTGTCCACAAAAAAAAAGAGACTAATAGCTTCTAAAGAACAAATTTAAGTGTATTGTATTATCAACAAATACATTATAATATATTAGCTTATAAATTTAAACATTCAAATATTTTAAGAAAATGTAATTTTGGAAGAGAGCTCTAACTTTTTTCTTAATATGTCGCATCAATGTTTGTACATTTTCATTCAACACAGTATTACTCGCAGTATTCCACATTAGCTGACATTTTTTTCATCACTTGCAGTTCCTCCAGTCTTTTTTAATTTTCGGACTTCCGGCCAATTGGGAAAATTAGCCATTTTGGGTATAACTTCCACATTATTAAGTAAATACCAGTTTAGAGTGGCTTTAGCATAATGAGTCGTTGCTAAATCGGGGCAAAATATCACAGAACCCATGTGACTTCGAATTAATGGTAGAAGACGCTTTTCTAAACACTCTTTTATGTACATTTCCTGATTCATTATACCAGAAGTGACAAAATAATGTGGAAGTTATACCCCCAATGGTTAATCCACCAAATTGTCCGGAATTACCCCACTAAGCATAAAACATCTTTAGGATGTTTGGTAACGTTTTTAATAAGTTGGTTACCGAACGTATTAATTTAAACGTTGCTTTATCTTACTTGTCAAGTTTTTTCTAAACGTTATGCAATATACTTTTGCTACTGTATTTACTTCATTGTGCACCAAACATTTTAACTACGTTGATTTTATATACTTTTACACTAAAGTAAAAATGCTTTCATTAAGGGGATATATTTTTTTAATTGCATGCTGCTTATGTTTCTTGATTAACGTTCCAGATACGATAATATTTTGTTTGCACATGCAGATCATGTTGTAATTGTAGCGTTATTACAATGACGTAACGTAGTAAAGCCGTTATATCATAAATATTTCGTCGTAAAAAATGTAAATTGACTTTATTTTTTAAACGCCTCTCAGACGTAACTATATCGGTTCTCTATGAACAACGCCACCATCCCCAATTACCGAACCTCACTTTTCCTTTTCTTTTCATGCATTATTTGGCAAGCAGGGTTGATCTTCCTTGTTTTTTTGTAAAAAGTTGTGTTTATGTGGAAGAAAAACCGAGTAAAATGGATTGAAAGTAAGTATACTACTTTAGCTTCTAATAAACATGATTTTTATAAGATACCCCTTGATAAGTCTTTTAAGATACATTTTGTGGACTTTTTTTTATAAACCTGTGTGTCTACGTTGAATTGTATGTTTTATACAAATATAAACCTAAGTATGTTTAGAATCTTCAGGGAAAATATTTTAAATGTTAATAATTTTATAAATGCAAAACTTTTAAACTACCAACTTTTGGACAAACATTTTATGAAGTTTTCTTTTTCCAGGTGCAAGATGCAAGATTTTTTTAAAATAATTTTTATATGTATGTGTATTTCTTAAATAAACAGAATTTCTAAACTGTTGAAATTATATTTAGCGCAAAACCTTTCGTATTTTTTTAATATTAAAAGATTTATGTTTATATAGTGTCTTTTATATTCATGGTACTTTTTCGGCCATCGTGATAATTTCGGAAACCCTAAAAAAGAAATTTCATCCAGAAGTTTTAAAAGAATGTTCATTGGTCATCCTTATTCAAATATCCCGTATTAATACGACATAAAACGGTTTATTTAACACCCCAGTAGGTCATCTTCACAATGTAGTGCAACAACAGAATTGCTATACAGCACTAGAACGTATACTTATTATTAACTTGACAAAACCACACATTTAAAGCCCCAGAACATCATCCTTATAATGTGAAATAAATAACGAAAATATTATGAAATACTTTCTGGTTTCCAAATAATGAAAAATATGTAACAGGGTTGTTTATGTTTCGTAACTAGATCGTTCTGTTTTTAACATAACGGCGATATTATTCTGTTGAAGGAAATATGACGAAAGTATTAACTTCCAGGCGCTATTATTGTTCCAAGATAACTAAGTTAACAATAAAACAAGAAAACATAAATATAATTCAGATGTTTCTTTGCTTAGTGGGACGTCCCATTAAAAGCTATTAGGCTCTAGTCAAACGCAAGTTAAAGAAGACTAGCTGAACTGTAACTGATGTGGAATACTGCGAGTAATACAATGTCCTTTTTCTTCCAAAATTAGATTTTCTAAAAATATTGTATGTATACGCTAATATATAATGTACACTGTAAAAAAAAATGATTAAATTTTAAATCAAATTCAACCCAATTTTGACTAAATCCAGGTCCACGCCAGATTGATTGAAAAAATTAACACTGCATATTGATTAAATCGAAGGATCTGTGATTAAATTTTCTTATTCAAAATTGATTAACCTAACAATTAATTCTGATTACATCTAAATCAATTTTTATTAAAATTTTCTTCCATAATGATTAAATTTCCATAATACTCTAATCATTTTTTATTAAATCTTAAATCCAATGTGATTGATATGCAATCATCAGTAGCACCGCCCTTCCCCTCTCCACCCTATAAAGTACCTGATTAGGGCGTCGATTTTATTTATTAAATGACAATACTATAATACATAAGAAAAGGGAACACATTAAAGAACAAACAGATGAAATTATATAAAAGATAGGTAATGCAAATTCCCAAAGCATGGGAATTGTTTGTCCCATATCATAAACAAAAATCCGGGGAGGTGAGGCGTGGACCTGGATTTAGTCAAAATTGGGTTGAATTTGATTTAAAATTTAATAATTTTTTTTTTACAGTGTAAAAGTTGAAAATAATTATATGAAGTAAAAACACGAAAATTATTTACTCATCTGTAAATAAATACATAAAACACTAATGAAGACCTGGCATGATAAATCTTTTCTTTGAAAATACATGGAAAATAACTTACATTGGTGCATGAGTTCCTCCAAGGGATTGGATTCAAGATCTGAGATTTTTGCGTATTTCTTTTGTTTTTGAAACATAATTTCACCAACATGATGTAACAACAAAGTTTTTAAAAGAATATTCGTAAAATTTTAGAACAGGTTGAGCACTTCATTCGTTATAACCTCACATTGCACATTGCACTACCACAGAAACCGCCATACCTACTGCCGATTAAATGGAATTTTTGCAGATTGCAGCGGGGTGGATGGATATCGGTACTCCCTTGTGATTAAAAGGTTGCGTACTGCGCATGTGTTGGCGGCTTGGTTTAGAAGTTTGAGTATTTTTTAGTCAGTAGGTGATTGATACTGATTATTGTGATTATTTTAACAAGGAAATATGATTTAAAATGTTTGTCTTTTTTATGCATTTGATCAGTATCGATTTAAAGTAATCGAGAATGAGTAATTTGTTTGAATCATAACGAAGATTATGAAACTGATTTAGAAAATAATTACAAATTAAATCAAAAAATTTAATCCTGCCAATAAAATCAGACATCTCTTGTGGTTAATCAACTGGATTTTTTACTGTGTATTTGTTGATAATACAATACAGTCATATTTGTTCTTTAGAAGCTATTAGTTTTTTTTTATTGGTCACTTTTTTTCGTGGACAGACCTTTAGAAAATAAAATCTTTTTCAAATTTAAATTATAAGTAGGGAATAAGAAAAACACCAACAGGAATTTATTTTTAACATCATTTTATATAATCAGGCTGCATAATGATTAAATAATGCGTGCAGATTCATACTAAAAACGCAAAGTTTGGGTTTTTGCCGCTAAGTTGTAAAGAAAAAAATTAATCCAAAAAAAACTGACGAAAAAACCTGTAAAATGACTTCCTCGTTGTGATTTTTGTTCATAATTATAATATTATATCGACGAAGTTTAGACGGTGTTAATTTTTAATGTCTCGCCTCCCACTTCATTTTTCGAATTTAATTGAATTTATTTCTTAAGTACGTTATGACATATTCTAACAGATTTTGTAGCATTGTCTGGAGGACTTTAACACAAGGGAAGGATTTATGAGTAGTGAAATATTTATTATTGCAGTGTGGTTTCTTTTAACAGCGGGGGAGGAAATAAAAACCGCCTTAGAAGTTTTTAGGCAAAATAGGGCAGTTTAGTTAGGTACGGGAATCCCTTTAAGGCGTTAAATATTTGACTAATTTTAGAAATATTTAGTAACTTCAAATATCCATCTGGGTCATTTCCCGAATGTTTCCTGTAAAATGTAGTACACATAACTTCGGCCTTTCCTGCTAAATTGGCCAAATAGTTTAGAACTTTGCCTTTACTTATATAAGTGTATAGTGTGTCAAGCCGTACTCCTAGTTTAAGAATAAACACGGTAAAATTTAATCAAGTGCAACTTGTTTAGCATTGGAACTGGCACAAAATAAATAAAACGCCAAATGGAGGCAAATGGGCGGCTACATTTACTGCATCGATAACGATGGTTATTAACTAAGATAAAAGATTGAAATTCTCTCCGCTTTAAAAGTTATATAATCTTTAAGTGTAAATATTAGAAAAGTCAAGATGGCGGAGAGGCGGCATTTTTTGAATGTTCTTTTTACGAAAATATCCCGAAATTGCAAAAATTTTCTTCAAACCATGGATTTATTAAGAATGGGTACGGGATGATTTAACATTCTTTGAAGCCAAAACAAACCATTCTAAACGACACTGTTTAGTAAACACAATTTGTAAACATTGGCCACATCTTATTTTACCTTGTATTTTTGTACAAAAAATACGTTAGAAGCATCACAAGTAATAAAAGCCCTAAAATATTTTATTTTTCTGCTAAATAATAATAAATTTAAGTTAAGAAGGTTTTATTATTTATTGGTTATGTTATTTCTAAAGGTGTTTATTTAAAGTCGCTCCGAGTCATTTATAAATCTATAAGTCGCCCTTTATCTTTTCTAGTTCATTAGACAAAGACGTACGTGTAACCGAGCGTTCGCAGACGTTTTTCCTAAGCAACCAGCAGACAGCAACACTTCTGTGCTCCAAAACACTCCAATGCTATTTTATCTCTTTCTACTACCATCCTTGATTCAATTACGTGGTAATTCGTAGTTCGTAAACTCTTCTCATAGGAGAACTGTTTTCATAACAAACAACAAATATAAGGCTTCACGTTCGATACGCTCACAGTATACGGACATCGAATCCTTTCTTAATAAATCCATGCTTCAAACGAATCTGAAACAAAATAATTAATTTCCAGGCTTCTGTTTAATCAAACTTGTGTAGCTATTCTATAGAATACTACGCCGATATACTACACAAACTTCCGGTTTTCCGGTCCGGTTTTTAATATTTATTCACTGAAAGTAACCCTCTTTTCACTGTCAATGTCACAACCTTATTGACAAAAAACTAGTGCGTATCTATGGTCAAACTGAGAATCAACAACGAAAGCCGGTCGGAACCCTTTATATGCCCTTCTGTTGGTTCTGGATAATTCTGAATTATTTTAGGATAAAAGGAACAATAAATAAGAAAATAGGAAATTATGGTAAATTCTAGGCGCTCCATCATAGGCGTTTTACGAAGAAAATAACAGAAGTGAATGTTCTGCAAAGATCCAGACCTTCTTTCATAGGCGTAACATGTGAAAATAACCAGGGCATTAAATTAAAAACTCAATAAAATCTCAAAACACACGAACATAACCTAAAGCTAAAAAGTCTAAAAACTTCTGTGAAGTCCGTAACAATAAAAATACAATAAATATAAAATTATAACAAATAAGTAAAAAAGGGTTTAAAAATATTGTGTAAAGTTTCAAGTTCCTACACATTTTGTCATCGAAGTCTTTTAAAATAAAATAGAGAATAATTAATTTAGCCTTTAAAATAGTATGTACTCGTATTTTCCATATTCATAATATAATGCAGGAAGATCACAATGTTTTCACCTCATCATGTTAATTTTCAAAAAATAGTGTTCAGTATTCCATATTATGCACGCGACCACTACCACTAGGATCTAGATCC
Organism: Philopedon plagiatum; assembly: GCA_963971165.1. Classification (NCBI taxonomy): domain Eukaryota; kingdom Metazoa; phylum Arthropoda; class Insecta; order Coleoptera; family Curculionidae; genus Philopedon; species Philopedon plagiatum. The sequence continues at coordinate 38,164,207 of OZ020197.1, read as the reverse complement.
CGCATTTGCGGCAAGTAGAGTTGATACAAACTAGTATTTTTCGGTAACAGGTACGTTACGTTCCAGTTCCAAGTTCATACCTGTTCCAAATACCTGTTATTTTTTACCTAGTACTTTACAAAGTACAAATTTGATCTGTGATTTATACAGACGGCGTTCTGGTTCTGCGTTCAAAGTTGATCGTTTTTTATTTTTATGTTGGAAACGTGGACTTTGTTTTGATATTTTATAATATTTAAATTGCTTGTTATACGTAACAACATATGGACGCACCCGGAATTTTGTCTCGGGGGGGTGGGGGGGCTGAATAATGCAATTTGGTGGATTTCTTCAATTAGTAGTGCACTTTTTAAATTTTTGTGTCTAGGATGTTGGTCTGGGGGTGCTGCAGCCCTCCAGCCCCTCCCCTGGGTGCGCCACTGCTTAATAATACTAGTTATTACGTTACCATCCTTTTTGTCGTTTAAATTAAAAATATGTTTATTTCAAAAGACATGAATTTGATTACAACAGAAAATTTTATTGCACATATTATGCAACTAAAAAGATTATTAAGTAACAAAATAAATTATTTACTGCTCTTGAATAATCAAATTAATTAAATTAATTTATTTCATGCTCTTTCCCGGCTATATATACTAATATAAGTATTAAAATAATTTATTCTGTACTTGATATCTTGTGAAAATATCAGAATTAGAAAATAACAGCTGAACAGCGTGACAGAGAAATACGTATAAATAACCGTACCTATTACTTTATACCAAATATCAAAATACTGAAAATACTCCAAATACCGCGGCAGATATCGGGACCGGCGGCGCTCGCTGCTCCGCTGCTTAACCAAGAGTATTTTACGTAAATAATACTTTACACCAAAAAATATATAAGAGGTTAGAAATGTTAACTCCTAAGTAAAACGAAGAAACACGAAATTTAAATAAAAATCAATAAATTAGTATGCCACCGTGTTCTCAGATGTCGCTCCAGGTCGTTTTCTCGTGGCGGGTAGTTTAAAAGTGATGTTGAATATATTCATTTATTTTCAAGCTAGTATTTTATTGTTTTAAAGACGATTTATTGTTTTTTTTTTTCGTATGGCACAATAAAATATTATGTATTCAGTAAAATCAGCTATAAATTGATGGTTTTACTGATTAAATTATATTTTAGAGGAAATTACAAAGTAAAAAACAATAATAGTCTTTAACAATCAAATACCGATACTTCTAAACCCTACACAGTATAATATGTATAATATAAATTATATAATAAAACTACAAAGTTGCATGTAGGCTTTATTTACCAAACAGTTATTGTTATCACATTGTTATTAAAAAATAACCCAAGTTCCTTTTATATACGAGTAGTTTTCCATACACCTAAATGTGTAAATTTTCATAAAGTTCAGATTATATTTACTAAATACCGTTAACTCCTGAGCTTGAAAGATAATCCCTATTTTTATACGAATTCATGTTGGCATGCTGAAATTCATCAAGGAATGGATATCTACACAAATGTAAAACCGGCATTAAAAACATCGTCTACCAGGATTTATAAAAAGATTAGGGAGTGCATGGAAGAAAAATTTTAAAAATTAACCGACAACATTGAGTCGAGGCTAAGTAATTTCTCTGCCTGCCCTGCAACCCAGCATCAGTTAAAACAGATATTAAATATATTGTTTAAACAAAAGCAGAATTCTTAAAGAACAAACAACAAAAAGAACAATGTTACAAAAGGCTCTTTTGTGTCCATTAAGGCAGGGGACAAAAATGATGTTTTTTGTGAATTTTGACCTGCTGAACATGATGGCGCAATTAGAATTACCGGATGCTTCCGGGAAAACCTTTTTTTTTAAGATCAAGTAAATTCTAATCACATCACGTTGTTCAGCAGGTCCATTATAAATATCTTTTACGTTTGATACATTGACTGGCAAAAAATAGCCTTTTTTACCATCGTTCCTTAAACATACTTTATTATTAAAACAAAACATGAACTCTCATACAATAAAAACTCCTATACAATAATAACAGTATATACATATGTACATAACAATACAAATAAAAAATAAATTCTATAAATAAAAACCACGTCCTGAGTAAACAAAAATATAAAGCTCTTGACATTGTAAAATAAAATGAAAATTGCACTCTGTAAAAAAATAATGATATAACATGTAACATTCAATAAAAAAATATAATACTCTCTAAACAAAAACAATATTCCTAACAAATGAAAATCAAGGAAAGCTACATACAGTCTTTATATTTTATTTTCTCCTAGTTCTTGAATCACAGGTCATGTTAGGGGATCACAGGTCACATTAGGATAGTCACAGTCGGATATCACAGGTCACGTTGTGGTATTACTGGTCACATTCTGGAATGATATGGTCACGTTTGCCAATATTTCGTCCAATCCGAATTAAAATGTCTCGTTGAGGCTATGCTGTTCTGGTCTTTCTGTTCAGATGGTAAATGCTCGCGAAGTTTATTGTGCAAGGGAAAGAAAATGATTAGTAAAAACCTATCAATTTAACTTGCTGGATTTGAATTTTTTAACTTTATCATCATGCCCCTTTGTGTAACGTTTTTTTGGTAATTTATCTTTCGCGAATTTATGAATATTGAGACGTATAATTTTGTTATTTATTTGAGTATTGGTGTCATGAATATCACAGAAATGTTCATTTAGACTTGAAGAGTATTTAGTTTTAAAGTTATCGTCTAAATTAGTTTCGTGGGCATGATCACTTAAAAATCTGTACAAAAGTGTATGTATTTTATCCACCAACTCTTACAAAAACTTACTGCATTAAAAGGGCTTTCTACTTTTTCTTTGTTGTCTTGATTCCAATTTATGTGTCCATGTACAGGCCGGTCAAGTCAGCATAGGGCTTTAAAAGCATTATCCTAAAAAGCAAACGACAAAGGGAAATAAAAAAGACTATTCAAAACCTACTGACCTTGAGAGGTCATAAAACAAAATAAATAAAAAAGTACACATGCTATTCTTGCGACTACAGAAATTCGTACTCTCTCAACCTATTATCATTATGCACATTAAAAACCAATAACTTCATCAGTTCAGAAAATATTATTTTAAATAAAAAATTATAACTTCATAAAACAAGCAAAGAAAATCAATACAGTGTACGTGGTACAGGAATAAATAGGCAGGAACCGAATATTTAAAAGAAACATAAGTAACGTACATACCTGTGTGATAAACCATCCTAAAATTTGCAACAGTTTCTATGTTATAGATGAAATCAAAAGATATAAAAAGATTAGGGAATGAAACTGTTTAATCAAAAAATACAAATAGAATGTTTAATTATAAAATAATTATCAGCCTGTCACAAATCGCGGCGAAATTTGACACACGTAACGTCAACTGAGTGAAATGATGGTTGCAGAACAATTATCCTACAGTGCCACCTCTTTTTACGGTGGCATACTAATGGTGTAACGGTCGTGTTTCCACTTATTCAATTCAAGTTTCACCCATGTGCTTTACACGTATTTCCTCTGCTGAACGGCCGACGCGTGACTCCGACCCGATACTCCATCGAGGCCAAATATCGCGTTCGCGTACATGAGTATTTAAATACGCCCCTAGTATTTTTGGTAAAATCGATAACTGTTACCTGTACCTACCCGTTATGCGGTCATACCTGTTACAAAATACGCGTTCCTAGTATTTTGTATCAACTCTAGCGGCAAGCCATATTATCGGTCTCTGTAACATCTGTAGCGCGCCATGTAGCGCATCCGATTGCATCGCCTGCCCATTCATGAGATTTAATGTGTCGTAGAGCACTCATATACTTACTATATAAATATACTGCGGGTTCCCCATTTACCCAATGTGCGGTTTTTGATGCCAACAATGTGAAATGGAGATATATAATCTCGAATAAGTCTATCCTTTAGTCTGATATTTCGTAAACTGCGATTGCGCTAAATCTTGTGTTGCTATTGGCCATCTAACGGCGCCACGCTTCATACGTTTCTTGACAGGGCTGGTTTTTTGGTATAATTGAACTAGTTTATTACTTTTTGTACATTAGGGCATAAGTTAGCACACTTCAAAATAAACCACAAGAACACCGAATACAAAATACAACACGACACAAAGAAAAAAAGGCGAGTGGCGATCCAGTTGTAAACTAGAAAAACCAGAAAGCTGAAAGAAGCCGAAATATACGCACAACAGCCGATGACTAGTACAATTCACCATCTAATTCAGTACAATATCTGACCAATGAAAAAATCGTATTAACGCATGCGCATATACAGAAATATCAGACTAAAGGATAGACTTATGCGAGATTGTATATCTCCATTTCATAATGTTGGCATCAGACAACCCGCAGTATATTTATATAGTAAGTATATGAGAGCACTGATATAGACTACGAAACGCTATGTCAGTGTCCGTTCATCAGACTTGACGAGGTACGCGGTAGAAGCAAGACTGAGCGGAGTGTCGCAATTAGGGCTGGAAAAAAGCGCGATTTTTCTGTCACAGTTCCGATCTGTGACTGTTCCATGTGTATCACTGTGACTATAAAACCTGTGATTTTGTCACACTAAAAGATGAATCGCAATTTGGCTCGGCTCGGTACAACTGCATTCAGCGCTACCGGTTTATTTGTTATTTTACCGGTGACAAAGGCACCTCTGTCGGCGTGGCACTAATAGGCGGCCGCGCTTACAAAAATAATTTTTTTTTGAATGAGTTTGCCGAAAGATTATGTTTTGTCTATGCGACTGGTATTTTTATTTTATTTTTACTTTTGATTTACCTTTAAGACTTCCTAGTGGATTGCGTTTTTATGTTAGATTTGGTAATTTTTTTTTAAGTTTTTACATTTTATTAAAATGTCTAAATCTCGGGTTACATCATTAAAAAGAAAAACTAGTATAATATGGGACTTTTTACCCCTATAGACGGCGAAATGGCTAAGTGTATTATATTTAAAACAATTAATTGCCCTCAAAAACTTTATAGCAAGCCTACAACTAAGTATTTACTTGACTCCGCCTGCTCTCGATTATCCTTGAACCGGTGATTGCTCATATTTACTCGTCGCCGTCGTATCTGTCCCGTCGCCCGCAACCGGACCCGAGAACAACTTTTAATCGAACCTAGTTAGCAGCGGTGTCGGTGTCACCCCGTCACTGCTTCTTTAGTTGAAGCGGAGCAGGTCGTGACTGTGACAGCGCTGGAGCTGTGACAAAATCACAAGTTGTGAAATCATACCACAGCCCTAGTCGCAATAAATGTCGCAGACGCAGACATTAGGGTGCAGACACAAACACTCAATGTATATATTCAATGTAAACATCAAAGTATTGTTGTCTACGAGTGTCTTAAATCCGAAAGCCATCACGGCACGCAGGAGTCCTTTATACAGTAATTTTAAAATAATAATCCAAGGTAATAGTGGGAATATTAAAACTGTTAAAAAAATCAATGAAATAAAACTAACAAAACAAAGAGAGCAAAACTGCCATAAATTTCATATTTCGCTTTAAAAATCGGATGGCTGAATTGTCGGTAAAAATTAAAATTCTTATTACTTTTTATGAATTTAAAGTAGTCTTGTCTTTTGTCTTATAGCTCTGATATGTTATTCAGAATATCTTTTATCCTGGTTATTTGTATTTTGGTAAATTATTTTTAATTTTGTTCTACATATTATTTCATAAACATATTTTCTTAAAAATCTACATTTTCTAAATAACTAACTTTTGGTTGAAAAGCTTACCGTTATTCAATATCACCTTTAATTTAAAGCAATAATGCCGCAAAAATAAACAACCTTAAGCCTGACCACTTAAACCTGAGCAAATCTATTGCAATTTTCTTATACATAGTTACAAACAATATTTATACATATACTTCTAACCTTATGACTCATTAAATAAAGAAATAGTAGAGATTTTAATTAAAATCATTTCTGTGTGTGCGTTCTAACTATAAATTAAAATTATATCACCATATTGGAATTCTCTGAGTTAAAAAAACAGTTACAAGCTCTCCAAAGTAGTGTATTTTCATTCAAGGTTTTAAATATGTTTAGTCCAATTCAACACTCGCTAAATTTTTAATAGAATCCACTTCGCTTTTATAAAAACTTTTTTTTAATTTGTTTGGCACTAAACTTTTATACATTTTTAATCAAAACTGCATGTTTGTAAGCGCATCATGTCCCTAAGAGGATTCAGCTTAATCACGAATTTTGCCCGTCACCTAAGTTGTCTGTTTTGTTTTTATTTCAACTTGATATAACTTTTTACTAACGCTTTTACACCATTGGTTGCAGAAAGCCGACAGGATTTAAAAACTAGGTTTCAGCAGATTATGATGGTTATTCTGATCTTTAAAAAATAATTATATAAATCAGTATACACTGAGGGAAAAGTTATTAACCATTATAGAAAATTACATAATGGTTATGCAAAAGTTATATACTATTTGTGACAAATAAACCGTTTGTTACGGTTATACAACGCGTTTTTCTAAAAGCTTAGCAAATTTACCATTACCACTAAGTATTATTTTATACCGGTTATATAACCAGTTATATTAAATATTACTAGGGCAAATTTTAGTTATATAGCCGCTATGTGGTTAAGTATATACCACCAAAATATCATTATATATCATTATATAACCAGTTATATTAAATTCTTTTAGAGCGAGCTTTGCTATAATATGATTAACTATATACAATTAAAATATCATTATATATCAGTTATATAACAAGTTATATGAATTTTTCTAATGGTAATATTCTAGTTGTATGACAATAATTATATAATTTTTAATGCGTTAAATATCAGCTCTGTATTTTCAAATTATTATATAGGTGCTTGATCATGAATAAATGTTTGTTACATATAAGAGCTGAACAACTTTACTAATGATAAAGCATCTATATAGTAGTTTGAAAATACAGAGAGAGCTACTTAACATACTAAAAATTACACATAAAATTGTCATATAACTAAAATATATCCATTAGAAAAATGTATGTAAAATAATTATTACTGCAATGTGCAATTTAATGACAAGTGATGAGATTTCAGTCCGTTTCAAATAAATAAAACACCAATTTCTATAAACGTCAAATATATTTATAAGTAAAAATAATTCGGAACTGTCATAACTAATTGTAACGTAAAATGTTCAGTTTTGTTTTACATAATATCTAAAACTAAAAAATTGAAGATAGCGATATATCCCCGACTTTTGCGAAACGTGTTTGGGAACGTTTAATTCTCGCCTTAGTTCAAAAATATCTTCAACATATTGTAAAAGTTATGGCAGAGTTAACAGTGCTTTTAAGAGAGGACCTGAAAAATAAAACAAATACAATGAACAAAAAATATACATTTATAAATTCATCTTATTAACAATATTGTTATGGGCGCCCATAGAATAAATTTCAGGGGGGGGGGGGGGGGTGGGGGGGGGGGGGCAACCAGCAAAAAAACCGTATGTTACAAAGTCACGAAGTTGCGCAGTTGTTAAAAAGCACCGTGGAACCCGACCCCAGGGGGCAACTGCCCCCCTTGCCCCTCTCTATGGGCGCTCATGAATACTGTTAAAGTTTGTTGAGTTATTGGTGATTTTTATATTGCTCTTCATCAACAAAACACTTTTGTTGTCCTTTAACAATAATAAAACCCCTTGTTTTTTTACCTGTAAAAAAGGTGATGGTTTGTTGACCGATTTACAGTAGTTTCATTGGTTCCGACTAGTTGATATCGGCGGAAGCAGTTATTTTTTTATTTCTTTAACAAAAACCTCCCCTTGTATCAAAATTTTTCCGTTGTTTCTTACGTTATCCCACTAAATTTTTCCATAAAGTTATTTTATTTTTGAATCAAAATAATAAATTTTCCCCATCAATCACCCTTTCAAAAATACAAAATTTTATGCTTACCTATTAACGTTTTGTTCTGGAACCACATTTCTTTCATGCTTTGGCCCCTGCTGCTAGGATGGCATTAGCTAGTTCGGGCAGTTTGGTGTAAGTTAAATCATCCTTGTCACTATATTTGACATCGACGTCACTTTCAACCTAAGGAGTGCTTTTACTAGTTACTGGACAAACAATTTTTGGTAATAAAGTACACATCTCATAAGTATACAGTATACACACAAAATTGTATGCTTACCAATTTTTTTTCTGGAAGCACACATTTCTTTCATGCTTTGGCCCCTGCTGCTAGGATGGCATTAGCTAGTTCGGGCAGTTTGGTGTAAGTTAAATCATCCTTGTCACTATATTTGACATCGACGTCACTTTCAACCTAAGGAGTGCTTTTACTAGTTACTGGACAAACAATTTTTGGTAATAAAGTACACATCTCATAAGTATACAGTATACACACAAAATTGTATGCTTACCAATTTTTTTTCTGGAAGCACACATATCTTTCATGCTTTGGCCCCTGCTGCTAGGACGGCATTAGCTAGTTCGGGCAGCTTGGTGTAAGTTAAATCACCCTTGTCACTATATTTGACATCGACGTCACTTTCAACCTAAGGAGTGCATTTTACTAGTTACTGGACAAACAATTTTTGGTAATAAAGTAAACATCTCATAAGTATACAGTATACACACAAAATTGTATGCTTACCAATGTTTTTTTCTGGAAGCACACATATCTTTCATGCTTTGGTTCCTGTTGCTAGGATGGCATTAGCTAGTTCGGGCAGTTTGGTGTAAGTTAAATCATCCTTGTCACTATATTTGACATCGACGTCACTTTCAACCTAAGGAGTGCTTTTACTAGTTACTGGACAAACAATTTTTGGTAATAAAGTACACATCTCATAAGTATACAGTATACACACAAAATTGTATGCTTACCAATTTTTTTTCTGGAAGCACACATATCTTTCATGCTTTGGCCCCTGCTGCTAGGACGGCATTAGCTAGTTCGGGCAGCTTGGTGTAAGTTAAATCACCCTTGTCACTATATTTGACATCGACGTCACTTTCAACCTAAGGAGTGCATTTTACTAGTTACTGGACAAACAATTTTTGGTAATAAAGTAAACATCTCATAAGTATACAGTATACACACAAAATTGTATGCTTACCAATGTTTTTTTCTGGAAGCACACATATCTTTCATGCTTTGGTTCCTGTTGCTAGGATGGCATTAGCTAGTTCAGGCAGTTTGGTATAAGTTAAATCATCCTTGTCACTATGTTTGTTATCGACGTCACTTTCAACCTAAGGAGTACATTTTACTAGTTACTGGCCAAAAATGTTTGGTAATAAAAGACACATCTCGTAAGTATACAAACAAAAATACAAAATTGTATGCTTACCAATGTTTTCTTCTGGAACAAGATATATCTTTTGTGCTTTGGCCTCTGCTAATAGGATGGCATTAGCTAGTTCAGGCAGTTTGGTGTAAATTAAATCATCCTTGTCACTATGTTTGACACCAATGTCACTTTCAACCTAAGAAGTACATTTTACTAGTTACTGGACAAAAAATTGTTGGTAATAAAGTACACATCTCGTAAGTATGAAAAAAGTGGGGAAACTCTAACTTTTGTACTTTTTAGTAACTAAAAGTAACCAAAAATTAAACAAAAGAGAGGTTAGGTTAATTTATTAATCCGCTTCTCAACCTTTTGACACTGATCAAAGCATAATATCTATTATTATTAGCTTAATATCACTCTCGCTACATTTCAATACAGTTAAAAAAAGTAATACAAACTAAAATCACAATAAAAGCCTAAAGAAAAGAAGAACATCCTACGCCAGGAAAAATAGTACCTATTTTCAACTGGTAAAATGATATTAAAAATTGCAAGAAAATAAAATAATCCGCTATTTTTTCACTACCTATATATTATTACAAAAGAACTGCCCTATTTTATTAAATATTATTTTTGAAGGAAATTACGCATTGCGTTAGTGTAGAACCAAAAATATACATCACACTTGTAAACGACAAACTTCATAAGAAAAGCCGCCATGTTCACGATTCATGTGTGGGAAGGTGAAGCTAGTAAAGCAAAAAAATACTTAGATAATATATAGATTCCTTTAAATTAACTTACTTACCCTTAAATCTTTCTAATTATTCCTTTGTCAAAACTAACTCCATCCTCCATCATTGCAAAACTACGGATCTAACAAATAAACTGCACTGTCGCAAAATGCCAAAATAATGCCTTACCTATTAATACATAAATGCAAATGGCCGAGTCGCGAATCATCCGAAATTAGACGAGCTGCAATGTCGATTAGAGATGAGCGATATCGTGATTTTTTAATATCTATGATATCTGATATATCGTTACTTTTTGATATCAGTGATTTAAAAGCGTGACGTGATCACGACTTTCCAGTAGGCAATTTGCTTCTACAAAATATCGTGAATTGCGATATATCATATCACTTACTACTTTTACCAATTAGCTATCTGCACCTGTGCTCAGTGCTGTGTATGTCATGTTCGGAAATAAAACGACAATATATAAAATTTATAATCAAATTAACTTATTAAATTTATAAAAACAACAAAGTGGGTAGTAAATTCGCTGGTACACAAAACACAAACAAAACAAACCAAACAAATACATCGGTTTGTTCAAACTAAAATAAACATTATTGCCCAATATCTAAGCTGGTAGCGTTTTCCTAAAAAAATAAATGGGTACCTATTCTAATGTATTCTTTAGAAAAAAAAAAAGAAAATGCAAAAACATATTTTTGATCGCTTAAAATAAGTTTAAGTACTTAATTCTGATATAACAAACTTACCAAATTACGATCGTCCAATGCAAGCGAAATTGTAGGGTGCTTATAATTTAAATGATTTTTAAGATTCGAGGTGCTCGTTTTAAAAGACAGTTTTGCTTGACATATATTTCATTTTGCAATACTATTTTTTTCATTATCAATTTCAAAAAAATTCCATAAATATCATCTCTTTCTTTTTAAATAATACTAGACATTGTGTAACAGCAGCCAAAAACCGAAATTAAAAAAATATATGCTCCAGTCTCCAACCCCAATTCTTTTATTCTATATCTAATCCACAAATTGATATACAATATTAACATCAAGCAGAATAAGTAATCATAATCAACCAGTGATCACTGACACCACTGATATCACATTTCACGAATAACGAATATCAAATACTAAAAATAAATTCCCGTGACTCCGTGACATGCGAGTCGCGATATGCGTTTCAAAAGAAACGTGAAACGGACGTAAGGCACGATATCCCTTGCAGCCCATATATTCTTCAAAAGTGACATACGAACATCGACCTAATAACCTAATGCCGATACATGTTAATGGATAAATATCACTTTTCAAGTCACGCTTTTACCCGGACTCTGGTAGCAACTGTTACTTGTGATTTTTAGAAATCAGTGAAAAAATATCAGATCGTGAAATATCGCTCTTCTCTAATGTCGATGCATTTTGATTGGTTGGCAAACGGAAACCTTGAACAAAATTATAACTTGATCTTCTTGGGACAAAACAACTGGTATATTACCATTATATATTTTTTGTATAATGGTTATACAATCTCTCTAAATGGATCATGCATATTGCTAATTATATTAGCACTATGAAACAAGAATATAGCGGCAGCAAAGTATTTAACAACAAAAGGGATGTTGTATAACGGTTATATTCCTTAGTGCAGCATAACTGATATTCTTGCCACAATACAAAAGTATCGTAAATTTATAGAGATGCGTATTTATGGGTATGGAAAATTGTATAACCACAAATAACCTCGTGTCAGGATAACAGTTGTATTGGGGGATTTCTCTCAGTGTACAACTGTTTAATAATACATTCTTTATTGACGTTAGTAATCGTTGGCATTATTACTGTGTAGTAATAATCTCATTACTTAACAGATTTAGGTCAATCAAAACACAAAATTTTAATAAGAAAATTATCTAGAATGCATGAATACAATCGGTGTGCCTTAACTAACTTTAACCCAAAGGTCTTCCCACTTTTATTCAGAGATTTGTATTCAGATTGTTTTAAAGTGGTGTGGCCTTAGTAATTTAAGCCCAAAATGAAAATCCTAGATCAATAGTTTGAAAAGGAAACATTATTTTACCAATTTTTCTTAGTTTAAGCGGGATTATTTTATGAAAAAGAGTAGTATCAAAATTTTTAAGGCGTATAATCTTCTTTCAAGGCCTGGAAAAAATATTTTCTTAGTGAAAATATTTAATATTTTTAAATGGCTTTGATAATCCTAAAAAAAAAATTAAAAATTAGTTCTTCGTCACTTCTTGGTAAGTACCTATATCTTAAATGGTACGTTCAAATACGATGGTTTATGAATTAATTTTAAAGATAATGTAACTACATATCTAGAAATAAAATCTACAAATCAAAAAAATAACTGCCTCTTTATCTACATATGTGCAAAAGATATAGGTAACAGAAGGTTGACAAATTCGAGCAAAAAAATTATGGAATCAGAATGTTGTGATATATCTCAATAATTATAAGTTATGGTTAAAACTGTTCGCTATTTTCAAAAAGTTGACTCAATTTCAAGCAAATTAAAAAAAATCGTCCTTTATCCGGGATAAAACCAAAGATAGGATCGTCGGAGTGTCCACGCCGACGCGACGCGACGGTGTCGACAGTGCCAACCACGTAGAGCACTGACGAAGTGCATTTAATAGCTGTATTAGTAAGTTTTTTCAATTTCTACTTACTTAATGAAAATATAAAATTTATTCCTTTTAATTTAATTTCCTTTAAATGAATTATTTTCAATGTATCATTTTGTGCTTTTATATAGAATGATACATTGAAAATAATCCGTTTAAAGGAAATTAAATTAAAAGAAATGAATATTAAATGTTCACTAAGTAAGTAAAACTTCACAGTACAGCTAATTTAATGCATTTCGTCAGTGCTTTACATGGTTGGCACTGTCAACCAGGCCTGGATTGGGACAGGCGAGCGACCGAGAAAATCTCGGTGGGCCGCCGGCCCAAAGAGGCCGGTGAGGCCGAAGGCCTGGGCACTCAGACTTTATCCCACTTCGGATCATAACATTTCCCAACCCCAAACATAAAAAGAAAATACCTTGAAAACGATGTAAATTATTATTTATATATTAATTTTAACTTATTTATTTTTTATATTAAATATTATATTTTTCAATATCATTTAACTCACGTGTAAAAATAAAATTAAAATAAACACTTTTTGGGGACATCCGCTATGTGGGTATGTGCCGGGCCAGATTGACAGATTTTTTTTACCGAGCTGAGGTCAGACCGGCCTCCTTGGGACTCTTGGGAGGCAAATACAATACAAACGGATTAAAGGTATTAACATTTAAATTTAAAATTAAAAGAGTAAATATTTTGTTAACCAGAAATATATTATGATATGATTTACAAACAAAACAGATATACAAAGCAGGAAACCGAAAAATAAAAGAATACTCTGTTAGCCTTAAACAACAAAAATAAAATGTGATTGTGAAAAAAAAAATCATAGTTACTAACTAAGAAGCTTTCTTATTGTGCTACTATTTTCGGCTATAAAATCACATCTTGCGCTTGAGCTTTCCTTAAAAAACACGATTTTGACGCACAACGAATTGTCAAATGCGGAACAATGTTCTGCGTTCTACCTACAGTTCCGACTTGTAAATTTATATCCTAATATTCGAACATAAAATTTCTTTTTTTTGTTTTCAAAAATCTCTTTAACAAATATTTAGGGTTTTCAGTGACGCGGGTAATTTAAGGCTAGTGCGGGTATTTTCAACACTTGAAGTGGGGAAAGTTGGATGATGCATTGGCAGCACTGAACGCGTTAGCGTCGCACAGTGTAACATTTTTGATGGTTCGTTAGCATAGGGCAAAACAGCGACTATCGAATTTTAATTTGTTTTGTCTCTAGATTATTCGTAAAATGTATCACCGTAAAGTACTTCCTTTTTAAGCAGAAATTTGACTTTTCTGAGAGCAATAAAAATAATGCGAAAATAAGTCTAACTTAAAAAAATTCATAATATGTGTTCTATAAAAAATGTGAAAGCAATTTTTGTTGTAGCTATAGTATGCTAACTACTCTTGATATTTTCAGATTTTCGTGGAAATATTTGTAAAGTTTACTTACATACGGAATTTTGAAGAATTGTGGTCCTAGTCGAAGAAAAAACAAAGTTTGGTGTGATTTTTAAAAAAATTCCTAAATATGCCTCAGTTGTCGCATACATTAGAGTAGAGGATTACCAACTCATACATTAGGAATATCCAAAAATCTCATCCGACTTTGTCCGATTATTGAAAAAAAAAATTCTTTAGTAATATCGCACAAGCAGGAATTCAAAGTTGCTTTTTAATGCCGCTTTTGAAGATATTCCAGGTATGTTATATTAAGGTTTCTAAGAAGTTACAAGTAATTTAACTTTTACTTAGAAAGGTGGCTAGAATAAAATTAAATAAAGTATTCATGAATCTAAGTACCTACCTACATAGTTTTAAAAATACGTTATTACACCCAGTTTTAAATTGTTACTTTATTAAACATTATATTATTCTAAGAAGTAGGTAATAAGTTAAATCATTAAGCACGCTTTGTAATTTCATTTTCAATTTATTTCTTCATGTTCTTAAAATCTTCACAAATTTTTTGCATTCGTCAAAGGATTTGCTAATGTTTAAAATATCATAACAAGTAACAACCTAAAATATTACAATAACAAATGCTAAAATCGCGAAAGAGAACTTACATACGACATATATTCTGACTTTCACAATAATTTATTTTTATTTTTTATTCACGGGACACTGACTCATTGATGCCACAAACACTGTGGGGTTACTTAATTAAGGATGCCACCACATGCAATATCCAGTAAGGTTGAAAACAAAGTAATAAAAAAGTGTCAAATTTATATTTTGTTATTATTCGGTAGGAATGTGCAAAGCAAACGTTCAAACGTATTCAAATTGTTTGATTTACAATTTGTAAATTACAAACAAAAACTCAGAATTTGTTACAATTGTTAATACAAAAATTCTTCCCAGTTTTGTTAAAGAAATCCCAGAAATCGGGAAATTTCCCACAAGTTGGCAACACTTTGCCGGAAAAAACTAAATCCACGATAGGTGATTATTATTTAGACCGATGCACAGTGTAACAAAAACGAAAATTCATGGACATTGGAACTTTGCTTCGCTGTTTCGCAAAAATTGTGGCATATAAAAACATATATTGGAGTACGTTATTACTGTACTAAATTTATACCTACGTAGTACATTACTAGGTACCGGTCGCTCAAAAATATAATTATTTTACGACAAAATAAAAATACTGTTTTCGGTTTACTCGTAGTAGACTTAACCCTTTAAGGCGCACTGGTCGATTAAACGACCTCTTATTTTTTAATACTTTGCAAGTGGCGCAGAGACTTGAAAATGGCCGATTCGATATCTGGGGAGATGCCTAAGCGCTTCTAGCATGAGTTTTAACCTCTGGGATGCGCGACTCGCGATTGGCCTAATAAGTGGTCGATTTATTCGACCACTGCACCTTTAGCGACTTTTACTAGGTTGAAGTAAGTGCTGTGGAAGTTCTAAGTGCTTATTTTAATTGTTGGGAGGTGACAAAGTAAAAACGAGATAAGAGAGTTGTAGAAAATGCATTCAAAAATGATCACACTCTGTAATTACCCAAAATCTTTGGAAAATAGATTGTATTTTCTTACATATTTTTGAATTTTCTACCCATAACCCTAAATTTTCAGATAACATACCATGCGTTTTTCAACAATTTTTCTTAACATTTAAGGTTTTTGTACACAATTTTGTGCAAATTAAATTTAGGGATAACTAAGAACCTGATATAATTTTACTTCTGCATATCTAAACTCGGCTTACATAATCTACGTTGATATAGAGTTTTTGCTTACACAGGAATGTAGCAAGATAATTTCTGGCTCGGAAAAAAAGCACTAGCGCAATAATGCGCAATAATAGTTGGTCTAGCAGTGGATCGAAAGATTTAAAAAGCTGGTGGGAGAACAGTTTCCGTTGAAACTTAAAAAAATCGGTCAAGTGCAAGCTATACTTGCACAATTATTAGTATTCCGTGCCATCAGCCTCCCACGGAACCAAAGCAAACCTCGGCCGCCCGATCCCCGTTTATCTGCTGCGCTTCCCGCCGCCGATGGAACCAAAGCCGCATCGCATCGCGTATGCGCGGAGCTGAGTGGCCAAATTAAAAATTTTGAAAAACGTGTAAGGACAAAAGTTCTTCCCTAGATTTTTTTGAGCGATCCTTTTAGTGATAAGGGTGGGGGAAAGCAATCTTTAAGAATTTTTCCCGAAAAATGTCTAAAAAATGCATTTAACAAATACTTCATATACATCGTTAAATTCTTCCCAGTAAACCAACTACAGTTTCAGAAACATATCTGAAACCATAACTCCGAGATGTGAAACGTTTCGTATTTTTCTTCAGAGATATTTGTAAAACATCCCTGAAACCATAAATGACCTACCTAAAATATGTTTCACTGAAACATTTCAAAGATTGATTTATGAAACATAACCAATTTTAGTTTCTGAAACATTCTTGAAACCATAAGTGATCTATCTCAAACACGTTTCACTGAAACATTTCAAAGATCGATTTATGAAACATAACCAATTTTTTATATATTTGTAAATGAGAATCAGCTCTCTAACCACCAGACGATACCTTATATTATAAGGATATGAAACAAATGATGTTAAAACAGCTATTCTCCGGGTTATATGCCCCTCCGAGCGCTGGATTACACACCAAAATTTGCCGTATTTTGAAGTTTGACTAACACTGTTGGACAACAAAATACTTGGTTTGACTGCAAGAAACTACCAGGAAGAAGGAAGCCTTTTCTTTACAGGATAAACGAATATACCGACCTTCCGAAACAGCAATCCTAAAAGCTAAACATGTCGAACTGCATAAGCAGTATGACACAGGCAGCGCCATCCATTAGCAGTTTCAAGCAGTCGGAGGAGTAATTTTTAGAAAATATTTTTGAAACATGCATAGGTACGCAACTTTCAACGGAGAATGCAGTGGCGGATCCAGGTTTTTGCTGAGGGGGGGCAAATTTTATAACGGGTTGAAGAAATACTTCAAATACATTAATGCCGTGATTAGGGCTCAGGGGGGCAAAACCCCTTTCGCCCCACCCCCCTGAATCCGCGCCTGAGAGAATGTTTTAAATGTTTATAAGTATTGTCAATTTGAAATTTAATGATACGTTTTTACTGGAACATTTTTGAAACATGTATAAAACCTTCAAAATAATGTTTCAAATGTTCATAAGTATTGCAAAACTGATACGCATTTCACAAATGATTAATGTTTACTGGAACATTTCGGGAACATGTATGAAACCTTCAAAAGAATGTTTCAAATGTTTATAAGTATTACCAAATTGAAACATCTCACAAATGGTTAGTGTTTACTGGAACATTTCTGAAACATATATTAAACCTTCAAAAGAATGTTTCAAATGTTTATAAGTATTGCCAAACTGATAAGCATTTCACAAATGATTCGTGTTTTCTGGAACATTTCTGAAACATGTATGAAACCTTCAAAAGAATGTTTCAAATGTTTATAAATATTACCAAATTGAAACATCCCAGAAACGATTCGTGTTTAATGGAACATTTCCGAAACATGTATGAAACCTTCAAAAGAATGTTTCAAATGTTTATAAGTAATACCAAATTGAAACATCTCACAAATGATTCGTGTTTACTGGGTTGCTTCAACAAGCTTTCATTTCATAACCTACACGATGCCCTTGAATTTTTTTCTTTTCATTTCCCAATTTACACCCGAAATTAACCCTCAGAATCAAAATGTTACCTTTTATACTATCAATATAGGGTCGTTAACTGTCAAAACAAAAATAAGTGGTCGATTTAGATTATGTACGACTTTGATGTCTTAAGGGGTACTTAAGGTTCTTTGGTTGATATATCGACCACCCTTCACAGCCAAACTGTCAAATCTGACAGCTTCATTTTTCTAATAAAAAGTGCTGCTTTTGTACTCAGGAGTAAGAATATGCCTTTGAATATCGAATAATTTACAAAAAAAAGTACTGCGCCTTAAAGGGTTAAATACTAATTATATAAAAAAACATTAATTAACCTAATTTTCACAATCTGAGCTAGAGACTAATCCATTAGAAATTGCCTTCTTCAATGTTAGTTTCTTTAAAAAGTGTTTCGGTTTCTAAGAACAGATAATTTTTTTTTTCGTATATTTGGGCATAATAAAGGAAATAAGGCGATTTGAAGAAATTAACAAGTTGTGCAGTATGTCCTCAATATTCTCGGTCCGTCATCGCTTTCGCTATTAATGTTCTCGGAATTTACGAAACTTTTTATTTCTAGCTTCTGATGCCTCTTTAGATAAATGTCCAATAGGAATAGAAGAAATGTTTTCGCAAATTCCTGCCCCATGTATTTATAACATGTGAATTCTGGATGGCATATAGCACCAACTATATAGTGGCATATACAATTTTGCAATACTTATCTGTCTTATGGAAGAAAGCGCTTAAAGAATTACAGCAAATGTGTTAATTAAATTTCTGTTGAATCCAGTGATTGCTGTTCAATTTTCGTATTGTCGGAAAAAAGTTCCAGCAGTATTGCCGTCATTTGTAGTGCCGTCACTATGTTTTACAACGTCTGTTAGTATCCCAAGTTCATTTCGGAAATCATTTTGTATTTTCTTTTTTCTTTGCTCTTTTATTACTTTGTTTTCAACCTTAGTGGCATCCTTAATTAAGTAACCCCACAGTGTTTGTGGCATCAATGAGTCAGTGCCCCGTGAATAAAAAATAAAAATAAATTATTATGAAAGTCAGAATATATGTCGTATGTAAGTTCTCTTTTGTGATTTTAGCATTTTTTATTGTAATATTTTTAGGTTGATACTTGTTATGTTATTTTAAACATTAGCAAATCCTTTGACGCATGCAAAAAATTTGTGAAGATTTAAAGAACATGAAGAAATAACTTGAAAATGAAATTACAAAGCGTACTTAATGAGTTAACTTATTAGATACTTCTTAGAATAATATAATGTTTAATAAAATAACAATTTAAAACTGGGTGTAATAACGTATTTTTAAAACTATGTAGGTAGGTACTTAGATTCATGAATATTTTATATAATTTTATTCTAGCCACTTTTCTTACTAAAAGTTAAATTACTTGTAACTTCTTAGAAAATTTAATATAACATACCTGGAATATCTTCAAAAGCGGCATTAAAAAGCAACTTGGAATTCCTGCATGTGCAACAATACTAAAGAAATTGTTTTTTTCAATAATCGGACAAAGTCGGATGAAATTTTTGGATATTTCTAATGTATGAGTTGTGTAATCCTCTACTCTAATGTATGCGACAACTTAGGCATATTTAGGCATTTTTTTTAAAATCACACCAAACTTTGTTTTTTCTTCGACTACCTAGGACCACAATTCTTCAAAATTCCATATGTAAGTAAACTTTACAAATATTTCCACGAAAATCTTAAAATATCAAGAGTAGTTAGCATACTATAGCTACAACAAAAATTGCTTGCACATTTTTTATAGAACACATAATATTATGAATTTTTTTAAGTTAGACTTATTTTCACATTATGTTTATTGCTCTCAGAAAAGTCAAATTTCTGCTTAAAAAGGAAATACTTTACGGTGATACATTTTACGAATAATCTAGAGACGAAACAAATTAAAATTCGATAGTCGCTGTTTTGCCCTATGCCCACGAACTATCAAAAACGTTACACTGTGCGACGCTATCGCGTTCAGTGCTGCCAATGCAATCATCCAACTTTCCCCACTTCAAGTGTTGAAAATATCCGCACTGGCCTTAAATTACCCGCGTCACTGAAAACCTAAATATTTGTTAAAGAGATTTTTGAAAAAAAAAGAAGAAATTTTATGTTCGAATATTAGGATATAAATTTACAAGTCGGAACTGTAGGTAGAACGCAGAACATTGTTCCGCATTTGACAATTCGTTGTGCGTCAAAATCGTGTTTTTTAAGTAAAGCTCAAGGGCAAGATGTGATTTTATAGTCGAAAAAAGTATCACAATAAGAAAGCTTCTTAGTTATTAACTATGATTTTCTTTCACAATCACATTTTATTTTTGTTGTTTAAGGCTAACAGAGTATTCTTTTATTTTTGGTTTCCCTGTTTTGTATATCTGTTTTGTTTGTAAATCATATCATAATATATTTATAGTTAACAAAATATTTACTCCTTTAATTTTAAATTTAAATGTTAAATGTCTTTAATCCGTTTGTATTGTATTTGCCTCCCCAGGGGCGGACCGTGACTTTTGGTTTGGGGGGGGGGGGGGGGGGGTTGGTAGACAAAACCATTGTTTTTATATAAATATGTATATACTACCGTGCTGTATAATGTTTATAATAACTACTATAAGAGATCAATGGGGGGGGTACCCCCCCCCCCCAGCGGTACGCCTCTGTGCCTCCCAAGAGTCCCAAGGAGACCGCTCCGACAAGAGGCCGGTCTGACCTCAGCTCGGTAAAAAAAATCTGTCAATCCGGCCCTGCTGTCAACCCCGTCGCGTCGGCGCGGACATACAGTTTCCGATGATCCTATCTTTGGTTTTATTCCAGATAAAAGATTTTTTTTCTTTTTGCTTGCAATTAAGTCAACTTTTTGAAAATGATGAACAGTTTTAACCATAACATATAATTATTGAGATATATCACAACATTCTAATTCCATAATTTTCTTCGAATTTTTCAACCTTCTATTCCCTGTATCTTTTGAACAGATGTAGATAGAGAGGCATTTTTTTATTTGTAGATAATTACATTATCTTTAAAGTTAATTCATAAACCATCGTATTTGAACGTACCATTTAAGAGATAGGTACCAAAAAGTGACGAAAAAGTCATTTTTTCAGCTTTTTTAGGATTATCAAAGCCATTTAAAATTATTAAATATTTTCACTAAGAAGATATTGTTTCTAACTTGAAAGAAGATTATACACCTTAAAGATTTTGATACTACTATTTTTCATAAAATAAAATCGCTTAACCTAAAAAAAATTGGTAAAATCAAGTTTTCTTTTGAAACTATTGATTTCGGATTTTCATTTTGGGCTTAAATTACTTAGGCCACACCACTTTAACACAATCTGAGAAAAAATGGAAATGGGAAGACCTTTAGGTTAAACTTAGTCGAGGCACACCGTGTACAATGAATAGATGCAGTTTTGTGGTTAATTAGGACCGTTGAAAAATTAACAAGCTGGTATATTCTAAAGTCACTGGGCGCCATGTTTAACCGCTTTACCTAGTTTTAGCTACCTAGTTTTAGTGTTTTATTGAGCGATTACGTTCATATTTTTATATTAAAAAATGGACTTAGACTCTTAGACAGTAGCAGTAATCAAATGTCAGAGCAAAGAATTTGGTTTATTTGCCAATAAATGTGATCCTGATAAAATTTCCCTAAATCTTATTCTCCAGACCAGTTTGAAAAAGGTATTGGGATGTACAGTTTTATCCATAAGAAAGTCCTACAAGTCTTATGACTAGTTTTTGTATTATTTAAGCTGTTTGAAACAGGCTTTTGTTACTGATTATTTCTTGAGGTTATCATGTAATATCATATAAGGTTATATACGAAAAATACAAAGCATTGGCGTGGATGAAGTAAATAAAAAAAGTAGGTCAAATGGTAAATTAATACTTAATAAATATATTTGATTTTATAATAATACGAACAAATTGAACCTTGGTTTTCGATCACTTGAGCCGATCTATTAGGCATCGAGTAAACTGAATTTATTATAATAATTGGGTCAAGCTTTTCCCAGCATTCATGGCTTATTTCCCACAATTTATTAGAATTTTGTGGCAAAAAATTCCGGATATATATTTTTACAATAATTATAGTCCACATATTTTCTATTGGATTAATGTCCGGACTGAAAGAATGCCACGGTAACACTTCTGCATTATTATTTTGAAACTAGTCCTTCACAGCATTTGCAATGTGCACTGGGCAGTTATCCTGCTGATAAATGTAATTATTATTCGGGTAAACGGACTGAACAGACGGAAGCATAATAATATGTTCCAGAACATTACGATAATTTTCAGCATTGAATCTTCCCTCCAATCGCTATCATACGCCATTAATACTACCCTGTTCCTGAATTGAAATTCTCGATATATTAAAACCGACTAGTTAATGTAACTTACGTGTTACTGGCCAAGAAAAACAGAACATTTTAGAATTTTATTATACTTAACTTTATTTCGCGAAGGGCTTTTGCAGATTTTTTCAACTAAAATATATTTTTAATGAACCATTAATAAACTCCTCAGTCATCACATTATGCCTACTTTATCAGCATCGTAATAAAAGCTCGTGTATGTTGAAGGCGCCAAATGTATTATTTTGATCTTTCGGAAATTTGTTTCCATAATGTTCTGTTGACAAACATGTTTTTGTAGATCAATGACCAACACTTTTTAAGTACCAGTGTATCCTCAGTTCGCAGTTCTCTTACTGAAAATATGTATATACAATAACCATCATATTAGTAGTGACTGCAGAAACTAAATAAATAGTCACTAATGCTGTTTTTGCAATGAAGGGCGTGTGACGTATGTGCATTGGGTGGCCATTGGAGATAACGTGACTTTGGTGATATTAAAGCTGAATGTGAAACTATCTTCAGGGATATAATTGCGACAAAATGGATTATTTACAACAAAGGTGTAGTTTTTGAAATGACCGATTCAAATGTTTTTTCTTACGAATAATTTCACTTAACAGAATTTTAAAAAAGGCAATAATTACTGTCCAAAAGTAATCATAAAATTTTAAACAATTAATATCATGTTAAATCTTAAATAAGGTTGCAAACACAATCCACGTTTTCGTTCAATTACACTGACAAACCATAAAAGTTGCTGAATATGTGGTTAGGTATGTATATAATATGTATGCCAAACACAATTATTGAAAATAAGTACGAGGGTTTCGGATATAATTTCTCATTCAGTAGTGGTGCAAAAAATGCGGATTTAATTTTAGATCACAGGGTATAAGATATAAGGGTAGTTCGAGTTCGCAAACCAAAAGTGCCTTGACTTACTGATGCTATTAAATTACTTATGAGGCAAAGAGATAAGGCCCACTTAAAATTTAGGAGATCTGGATCCGAACAGGATTGGTTACAATATAAACAGTTTATAAACGTTACCCTGTCATGTTTAAGTAACGAGAAGCGAATCTATCTCAGTGGAGCTATTAATAAAACAATCTCTCACTAACACGGGTGTAGAAGCTACAATGCAACTACCATTCCTCAAATTCTAGCAAATGCAAACGAAATTGAAAATTACTTCTTACGATCCTTGTAAAAAGTGTTAAAAACAGTCAGTTTAAGATACCGTAAAATTTTTTTGTATGCAGAAACTCCCCAGAATGTTAACTAATCTAATGATTAAACCTCAGATGAAATTATAATAAAGATAGGTAACGCA
Source organism: Philopedon plagiatum (assembly GCA_963971165.1). Classification (NCBI taxonomy): domain Eukaryota; kingdom Metazoa; phylum Arthropoda; class Insecta; order Coleoptera; family Curculionidae; genus Philopedon; species Philopedon plagiatum. Next base: position 38,140,559 of record OZ020197.1, on the reverse strand, counting down.
AATACCCAAAGCATAGGAATTTCTTGTCCCGTACTACAAACAAAAATCCGGGGGGTAAGATAAGGAGTCAACTTTCTTTATAAATAGGCGGTAATCCGTTAATAAATATGCGCCAGTGGCAGTCTGAAGATTTTCAATAATAACAAACAAATAGATTATGTTCAAAATAAGAAAATAATTTATTTTTATGATTAACTTGCTGAAAATGAGCGGTTTAGTATGAACTTTCTCGAAGTTGTTCTTCTTCGCTGTTCAAATCTCACTTGGGAAGGTGAACTTTTTTTGAAAAAAACTATCCCAGGAAACAATTTTATTTAAAAACATTCATATTATGCCTAAAATTTCATTATCATGATGAAATCTAGAATTCCAGAGGCGATATAGAGCTTAACCAAGGCAAAAAGCGAAAAGATCTCCACTCGGGTAAGTATATAAAAAGATGATGGTGTTCACTTATTTCTGAAGAATATATGTATTTTAAAATGAAAACGAAACAAAAAAATATTCTGAATTATTAAGAGCTTAATGTGCATTAATATAATTTCCATAACTCAAAATCCTCCAGTCCCACTTCCCATATTTTAACACATAATTAATCCCCCCCTTGGAGTTTAGAGTATACTGTCGATGCAAGCGGCTATACATAAAAAAGAAATTATATCTAAAAATGCTACACGTGCACCTGCACATAATTCGCCGCTGAAAAGACGAAGGGACGTAAGTCCAAAAATACATATTTTGAGTTACGACCACCACAAAGACCTACCGGTCATATTATTTAACCAGCAAAGAGGCTCGGCGTATTGCTCCGTCTTCTGGTTATCTTGATATCGTGAATCTAAATGTGGGCGGATCTCCTATTCTAACAACTGCTGAAAATACAGAGAGGCGTAATTCGACTTACGTACCCAAAATTTGCAGTTAGAAAGAGAGTACATTGTAAGATGTGTTAAAAGAGAACCTAAGAAGGAAACTAAAACAAGAAGTGAAGCGTCTCGGAGAGTAATGTCGAATTATTATTTTCTACCTAAAGAAGATGGTGAGGTAAAGTTGTGTCAAAAAATGTTCTTGAATACTTTAAATGTATCAGAAAGGACAGTTCGCACAGCTCTTATAAAAAGGACGGTGTCCGGAATTGTAGAAAAGGAGAAAAGAGGTGGAAGATATATGATTCTAAAGAACAAAGATGATGCGAAAAGAAATGCGATAAAGGCACACATTCAGCGATTTCCACGAATGGAATCGCACTATTGCCGGAAAAGCACAAGTTGTGAATATCTTCATCCAGATCTTAACCTCACCAAAATGTACAATATGTGTATGCAAGAATATCGCAATAGTGTCTTAACAGCTTCTTATCAAACTTATAGAAAGATGTTCAGAAGTCTGAACCTTTCGTTTCACCACCCAAAAAAAGATGTTTGTGATCTGTGTATTGCCTATAGAGAGGGTGACGTGGAGAAAAAAGCAAGGCTGGAAGAAGAGTACACCCAACACATACAAGAGAAAACGGAAGTTCGCAAAAAGAAAGAACTTGCAAAATGTGACCCTGACAATGGTACAGCTAGTTTAGTATTTGACTTGCAACAAGTTATGTTGCTTAGAAGCAACGAAGGTAAACTAGTAAACTCTTTTATAAAAGGAGGCTTTTAAATACATAACTTCACAATATATAATCTTAAAACAAAACAGTGTGACTGTTTTTTGTGGCATGAAGGCAAAAGAGGCTCCTCTGAAATAAGTACTTGTCTTTACCACCAACTTAAAAGTCTAGATGCAACAAAAATTCAGTTATAGCTTCCATGCTCCTACATTCGATGTGTTCACTAAATAATTTAAAATATATTTTATTGTCATTTTTTGTTCCATATCATGGACAAAATGAAGACGACTCAGCCCATAGTGCTATTACGAGTGCCTTAGATAAAGCTGCAGAACTCATGATCCCATCTCAGTTGATCCCAGTATGTAGATTAGCTCGAAAAAAAATCCGTACCTAGTCCATACCCTTTCATCAGAAGATTTCTTGGATTTTAAATCGTCAGCGCAGGATCAACGTATACTTTCTGTACGACAAGATGATAATGGGAATGCATTAGACTGCATAAAAATATGTCAATTTATGGTGAAAAAAAAGCAATCCGAACAAAATATATTTTAAAGACACACATTTGCTTGAGACTGACCGTGTAATAGCTTAAAAAAAAAGAACAAAGGGTCCGCCAAGTACACTGCCACGACTTAACAAAGTACCCCCTAGATATCTCAAGAAAAATTCCAATACCTTATGCCCTTATGCCAAGGCAACACTTCAGTAATTAATAAAGCTAGCGGAACACCAATATTTCGTTAAATATCTCCCCCATTAAAAATAGTGTCTTTAATGTTTTTGGTAGTATTTTTTCAGATAAACGTTTATTATTTTGTTATAAAACTCTTTGTTTTTTGAAGTTAAAGTTTAAGTTACTTTAATATTTTCCAAATTACTTTGTTAAGCCATAAATCAATACACTTACACAAAGTGAGGTTTTTGGAGGCGATAAACTTTTATAAGTAGTAGTTGTAAGTCGGCCAACTATTATAGGATACAGAAAAATTAAAAGACAAAGAGGCGTATCTCTTTCAAAAGTCTATATTTTAGTACGTACTACTTCTTTTGCAAAAATGTAACTTTTTATAGAAACTATCTAATCTAGTAAACAACTTAAATCTATGTGCAATACATAATAGATAACGAGATACATTCAGTACTCATTGAAACATAGACTTAAACTTTAAATGCTCCTCCTGAAAAAACGCTAAAACGGAGTTACACTGGATTTATAAACTCAGTTGAGGTTCAGTTGAAGTTGAGGTTCAAGATAAATAAACGCAAACGCGTACTGGCGTTTATAAACACAGTTCAGTTCAGTTCAGAAGTTTCCATTACGCTGGCGTAAAGTTCGAGATAACCAAATTTTATGTTCGCAGTTGGTGCAGTTGGGCTCCCACCAATCAAAACGCAGAATTACTACATGTGATGGTGAAGCCACACCTCTGCCGATCATTTGCCATCATTTTGTAAAGAAAACAATTGTTTTTCCTTTTGGTGTGCCTGTGTTTCCATATATTTTTTTCCAAATATTGCGATTGTGGATTGTGTGCTTTTCATTTTTTCTAAATATGTTTATGATATCACAGTTGTCATTAACCTCACTTTACCCTGCACCAATGAAATGAAAGCAGCGAACTGATTTTACAAATGGCCCAAAAAGCTCAACTGCGAACTTCAACTGCACGAACTGCGAACCTCAACCTCAACTGAACCTCAACTGAGTTTATAAATCCACCTTTACGTCCCTTTGTCTTTTCAGCGACGAATTGTCGAACATACTAAGGTGCTTTTTTGGGTTTAAGGTGGAATGTCAAAAATTTTTTATCGTAGTTACAGAAAAAATAAATTAAATTTGTTACATTTTTTTATGGTTTGGCATCAGTAGGGACTTTTTACATATTCCCTGATTACTTACGTTATAAAATAAGAAATCATTCCTGATCCAATCCACCTCAAAATATACTTTTTATGACTACATCCTACATAGAGTGTGTCCCAGATGGAAATACCTAAATATGTCGTAGGTCATTGTCATTGTCATTAAATTGATTTATTTGATGGTTCTTTTTCTTGACAGCTGAGATGTGATGTGCTAGAGACTTGAGCAAATTCTGTAGCTAGGAAAAGTTGTGGGTGTTAATGTCCTGGATAACCCATCATGGCTACCGGTGCCTAAAAATTACAAAAAACACATTGTTGTTCTTTGGCACTGTCAGTAATTAATTTAAAAATGTAAAACAGTGCTTAAAAGTGTTTAGAACATATTTTGAATACTTTTGTAATTACACTCAATTTGAAGCATAGAAAAAGGCTTTTAATAAATTTACGATCATTCTGCAACATTACTAGCTCGGGTTTTAAAGACGGTTCTTCTGTAAAAAGTGCTTTGACTTATTAAATACACTTAAGTGAAACTTCAACATTACTCTATTTATTGTTTAAAATCTAAATTTAGTAAAAAATACTGGCATCAATTTTTCACAGTGACATTTCATTTAATATTTCTCTAGCTATTTTCCTACCCAACAGATGATATTTAATAGTTATAAAATATAGTTATAAAGTTATAAAAAAATAATAAATTGGTTACAAGTGCTCACATTTAACCACTTACCGGTCCCATTACTAAGGCTACGGAGTCAGTTCAGTCATATTGTCCCAATACATAAATTATTGTGGAAAACAAATACCAAAAAAGTAGTGATGTCCTTATTTCAATCAGCCCCCCCAAGACAAATCAGACCCCAAGACAAAATCGTAGGTGCGCCCATGCCCCAGCCCCCCACTACATTTCGTACATATGGTTGACCTGTTGGTAAATCGGCTGTATGCGCTTGATTGTCTGTCAGGGACAATATATTAAAAACATCATGATGATGACTATATTTGGACTTTAATACGTAAGAGTGATTTTGATCATAAAAGAAAAAGTAAAATTCTTCACATTTAATTTTTTACAATAATTCCATTAATATATCAGTACATATTATGTATATTGTTGTATTTTGTTATTGTACCTTATTACCTACTACACAGAAAGTTGCTGTTTTTCCTTAAATTGCATACCTAATAGCGATTTCCTGTTTACAAAATCAAAATTTTTCGGAAAAAAAGGAATTTTCTTATTGAAAAACGAATAAGCAGTAACAATAAAACATGGACTATCTGATCTGAAGCGGTGGGAGGGTGAGCCGAAGCTCTACGGCACTTAGGCCTCATTAGACCCATTGTGCGTCCTCCCGAAATAGGAGACTTCCTCTCAGCGCGTCAACCAGCCTACTGATTTAAAGTAGTTGATGACGTCACCGGGAGGTGCCTCTCTGACGTTGTTTAAGGTGGTCCAATACTCGCCGAACACGGTTTTCCTTAAGAGTGTAAAAGTCGGGCAGTCACAAAGGATATGCTCGACGGTCTCGTCTTCTTGTTCACATCCTCTGCATAGGGGTGTGTCAGCTTGACCTATTCTGTGAAGGTGCTTGCGTAGTTGACAGTGTCCTGTCAGAATGCCCGTTGTAAGACGCAGGTTCTGCCTTGTCATCGTCAAGTACTTTTTAGCTGTTTCGCTGTCAGGGTAACTGAGTAGCTTCTTGGCAAGTTTGCAGCCTTCCGTTTCATCCCATACTTTTTTAAAAAGTTCATGGGAGTGTTTTTTAATTAGGTTCGCTACCACCGACGTCGCTAAGTCAGTGGAGCAGCCAGGCCCGAGCATATTTAGGGCGGCCGCCCCCCTAGCTAAGGAGTCAGCAATGCGATTTCCTTTTGATGTGCCGTACCCTTTCCTCCACCTCAGAGTGACCACATCAAAACATGGACTAACCAGAATCAAAAATCGTGTTGACCGGTGTTATCTCCCTTACGCCCATACTCGTATAAAGCAATCCCAGAAGAATGCACAGAACAAACATTAGTTTCTCTTTGTTAACTTGCTATTATTTTTACCTCTAACTCACTTGGCGTTGGGGATGTTAATTGATCTTATTATTCAGAAAAACAACATGGGCAATTTTAAAATAAAGAGTCTTGTTTTTATAAATATCTTTATTTTTCCTTATTTTACATATGACTAGGTACTAAAAGATGCAATATTTAACCTACAACACTTCCTGCGTTTTTTGTTATATATATATATATATATATATATATATATATATATATATATATATATATATATATATATATATATATATATGTATATATATATATATATATATATATATATATATATATATATATATATATATATAGATTGAACAAGACTCAATTCTTATGTACATTTTCTCAAATTTAAGGTGAGGCTTCCAAAAAATAATATTTTATTGACATATATGTATGTTTACTTTATCATATTAACCTTGATAATCGCAACTAGTAAATTAGAATTTTGCTATACTTTGTATGCATAACTTCGCTGGTCGGACTATTCGCGGCCAAACTCCTCTAATAAGCCCCGTCCGTGTGCTGAGCGCGCACATCTAGGAGTGCTATTGGATACCAATTTTTGTACATATACTGTAAATGTTATTAAAGAACCCAGTATATAAATCGCAATGAATGCGAGAGTGTAAATAGGAATGAATGAGATAATGCATGAAACAATGAGAAAATGAGCGAGTATGAATGAATTTTTTAAGTAACTATAAACATTAGTTACATAGGTAATGACCATTATATACTTCTAGTCACAAATATCAAGCAGGTTTTTTGCTTACCTTTTTCCTGTAAACATTGATTTAAAAAAAATAAACCATTTTAATTAACTTCACTTAATTTTTCTAAGCTTCTCTAAGCAGTGTTAAAATTATTCATGGCCTCCGTAAGCTGCCACGGTGGAGGCCTTACGCAATTTTGTCACTCACCCTTGACTCTACCCAGGACTGTCATCATCCCCGGCCAGTCGTGGTTGTATTTCTCTTGGTGGGCGCTTGGCTTAGTCTAAGCCCGTACCTCGATGTCGGTATTAAATGTATATTGTGTAATGTATTGTTTTATATAGTATATTATATGGTACATACTTAAGTGGTATATATAAGGATGAAATGTAAATAAGTCACTGGATAAAGAATTTTCTGCCCGATCACTGAGGTTAAACGACGCCCGGCACGGTTACTACTTGGATGGGTGGCCGCCTGGGAGCGCCGCTCTAAATAAGTAAGGTGGTAGAGAAATTATTCTTCCTCGTCCGAGGTGATAATACCCCTCCTCTTAAAGGGCTGGTGAAATCCCTACCGATGTTTCCAGCTCTGGATAGATAGCGTATCTTTTTTTCTTCGACAAGGTATTTGCATGTATCATTCCGAAAAATGTTCTATCCCACTAACGATCGTAAATACCTCACGGCGGAAAGCCGTCTGGAAGATAAAAGTGAGCGTAAGCGTTGAAAGTTAGAAAATTTTCAAATCTCTTAAATCACTCGGTATAAAGCTGAAAAATTTATAGGTAGTATTAAAAAATGATGCCCTTATGCCACCTGCAAACCGGCGGAAACTGCACTGAAACAGAAGTAGCTGGCGGAAAGCTTTAACCATTGAAAAAATTCGATAAAGTTTATATCATAAGGTACATATATGTCCGCCGATTTGTATTTAAAATTTTTATCATTGTTTAGGATCATAGTATGCAAAAGGGCGGAAAAAAATTCGGAAGGTAACCCCTTGAAAATGTCAATTGAAAGTGCCTTGCGCCTATTGCGTTTTTACATTCTCCGCTATTCGAACTGTCAATGAAAACGATTAGGATATATATTCGGATACGCGTTTATTATCCAACTCGTAATCAATTTCCAAAATGGCGAACACCGGTTGAGATTTGAAATATTGGAAAAATGAATGGTAACAAACATTTTATTATTAACAGATGTAGAATCTATACTTAACTTTATTTTTATACCTTAATATTATATAAAATCTTATACAATAATTAATTATTATATTAGAGTCTCCATTTCGTTATCCGAAGTTTCATCTAAACTTTCACACTCATCATCCCCTCTCTGAACAATCGCATCATCAGATAAATCATCCTCAATATTGGCATCATCGTTGTTTTTTATATTGGTATATAATCTCCTTGACACTCAAATGTAATTGATCGCCTGCAACCAACCGGAACTTAAGGCGCGTATACACCTGAGCACGAACGGGTACGAGGCAAAAGCGAGCCGCCGCTCACGTACAGGTGTGTACGTATCACCGAGGAGAGGCAAACGGCATTCGGCCGAACGACGTTCGGAGCGAGGCCGTGCGATACCATTCGACGGGAGTCGGTACATCAAAGAGAATTTGGTTCAGATGTGGACGGTGTTTTGCCTCGTTGAGTTTCAAATTAAAAAGTCAGTGTAGTGTGGTGTACGTATTTATTATTTTTGTGGTTTAGGCAAAGTTTACAAAATTAATGTTGTAAACTTTGGTTTAGGTTTCAATTAAAAATGAGTTGGGATACTGAAAAGATATTGTAGGCTAATAAATGAATCACCAGTTGCCAAATATCTCAATGTGATAGCCAATCTCTCTTCCGGAGTAACAAATTTTCGTAAATATGTATCGTTTCTTGATATTGTTTCACGAATTGATTCCAACAAAAAAATTAAGTCGTTGGGAGACATTCTTGTGAAATTTCGAAAATGGCCACTATCTTCCTCCACATACTATTTAAAAATAATTTTCCTCGCGTGATAAGTCTATTTTGGTATATTCTGGTTGTCTACCAGCGTCTTTTTTTCTAAAATATTTAACAAATAACAACAAAATTGTTTCAATCTACACTAAAATTTTATTCATAAACATGACAATTGTTTCGACATCACAGTGTCTTCGTCGGATGGTTGGTATAAACTAACTGTTCTTATTATATGTATTAAATACTCAACAAATTTTTACCTAAAAATTTTTACCTAAAAAATTTGTTGAGTATTTAATACATATAATGAGAACAGTTAGTTTATACCAACCATCCGACGAAGATACTGTGTTGTCGAAACAATTGTCATGTTTATGACTAAAAATTTAGTGCAGATTGAAACAATTTTGTTGTTATTTTTAAATATTTTAATAATGGATCTTCATCAAGTAAAGGCTACATCAATTCAATCTTTTTTTAATAAAAGGACGTCAATATAAACGCAGTACTAGCTACTACCACATCGTCGACGCTCTCCATACTCCGCAGCTGATCTGAACGAACCATAGAGAAAATGTATAGTAGAGAAATAATGTCAATTACGAATGCGGCAAATTTACCGAGCTGAATCCGTAAACAAAGACGGTCCTCTGCGGGCTTGCGCATTGTCGAACGTTTGCCTTGTGATAGACAGGACCGTACTTCAAAATTTATTTCACATGACGTGAATCTTTTATCGAGTAATAAATGCTAAATATATTACTTGTAATTATTCTTTTTATTAATGATAAAAATGTAACCATTAGTGAGATTTTAACAAAAAGTGTATAGTTTGTTGGCTTAAATCTGAGTTTTCTTGCTATACAAAACTGTCGATAATTCCTCGAAAATAGCTCAGTTTATATATATATACAGTGCGTCTCTTTAATGTCCCCCCCCCCTCTTAATTTTTAAACGTTACATTTACAAAATTGAAAGTTGAAATAAAATATAAGCATAGTATTCTAAGCAATAGAAATAAAATATGCAACTGTTTTAAGAAGTAAAATAGTAAATCAAAAAAAATTACATGTGTATATTTTATTGGATTGGCATCCCATCCTGTATAATTATTGAACAAAGCAAGTTCTAGGGTAAGATGTAAATATTTTTACACCTATTTACAGTGTGTGCACTTGATACTTTGCTGAAAGCGCTACTCCTTACGGCCCCATGTCAATCTAATCCACCGATATCTTAGCGATCCTTTGACGAAAGCGCTTTTTTCTTTCGCCATCCCTTTTAAAATACTCCCCTCTACCCTAATCCACTAGTATTTTTAGTGCCCCTTTGACGAAAGCGCAAATATGCCTTTTGGACACTCACCCTCCTAATCCACTGATATCTTAGCGATCCTTTGGCGAAAGCGCTTTTTTCTTTCGCCATCCGTTTTAAAATACTCCCCTCTACCCTAATCCACTAGTATTTTTAGTGCCCCTTTGACGAAAGCGCAAATATGCCTTTTGGACACTCACCCGTCTAATCCACTGATATCTTAGCGATCCTTTGGCGAAAGCGCTTTTTTCTTTCGCCATCCCTTTTAAAATACTCCCCTCTACCACAATCCACTAGTATTTTTAGCAAATATGCCTTTTGGACACACCCTTCTAATCCACTGATATCTTAGCGATCTTTTGGCGAAAGCACTTTTTTCTTTCGCCATCCCTTTTAAAATACTCCCCTCTACCCTAATCCACTAGTATTTTTAGTGCCCCTTTGGCGAAAGCGCAAATATGCCGTTTGGTCACACTCACCCTTATGCAATATAGGGGAAGGAGGCATTGACACTATATATGACCTTCTTACACCATCTTACCCCTTATACAATGCCCCTAATACACACACACCCCATCGGTGCCTTTCTGACACCTTGACCACACTCAATATACGTCACTGACAAATATTTCTACTTCTCCGTGTGTGTATTCACTTCAACACCGGAGTGCATTTAAGATAAATTATATTTTTTACCTCCTATTCTTTCACATATTGATATAATTTAAATTTGGAATTAAACTATTTCTATTTATGCACTACTTGTAAGAAATAGACTACGAAATAATTCCTTATATTTAAAAGTTGGATACATAATTGGCGAAACATATGAGATGTCTTTAACACTTTGTAAAGACTATTTTTGTATCGAAATAACAAGCTTCAGAGGTTCGCTATATTCGCCACCCCAACCAAAAATACCATAACATACAAATGACTGAGATTTTTTCGGCCCGGTTCTGTTCGTCGCGTTGCGTCATTGAGTTCAACAACCACTTTTGCTAGACGTCCCGAGTGCGCATGCCTCGAGAGGACCGTCGTTTAAAAATCTGACTGGCGCCCAATGCGTACAAACGCACTTTTTCGCCCATACATTGGACGGATTCAGCTGGTGTCGCGAATACGTTGTGATGGTCTAAATATATCTTGTCTATGGAACGAACTAACGAACGTACGGACGGAGGATGGGAAAGGCGCCTCGTTCGGTGCCTCGGCGTTTGTTGTTCGCAATCAAAAAAAGTTACAGCGTTTGACATCGCATGCCTCGTTTGGCATCGCATGCCTCGTTCGCGTTCGTGCTCAGATGTATACGCGCCTTTATACGTACATTTATTTTCATTCAAAATCCATCCATACTCTTGTGGTTCCAATTCAGTAGGTATCAACTCGTGCGAATTTTGCCAAACATTTGTGATGTAGTGAGCTCTAAATTTTTTTTTCTTTAACTCAGAGTAGCAGGGGGATAAGCTTGACGCATCACAGTTTAGTTTTTTTTTAGTTAATGACTCAATACAATATAATTTATTTCGTAATTGCACATGAAAATCCTTGTCCGAGCATCTAATCAAAATGTTAGCATCGCGATCAATTTTATAAGCATATTGAATAATATTTGTGTCAGGACATAGCAGATCTACGCAGTTGGCACTGTCAAGACCGTCGGCGTCGGCGCGGACATAAAGTTTCCGACGATTCTATCATTGGTTTTAATCCAGATAAAAGATGATTTTTCTTGTTATGTTGCTTGAAATTGAGCCAGCTTTTTGAAATCGATGAACAGTTTCAACCATAACTTAGGTATAATTATTGAGACATCACAACATTCCGATTTTATAATTTTTTTGTTCGAACTTTTCAACTTTGCTGTATCTATATTCTGCATCTGTTAATAATAAAATTATTACCATTTATTTTTCCAGTATTTCAAACCTCAAACGGTGTTCGCCATTTTGCAAATTGATTACGAGTTGGATAATAAAAGCGTATCCTAATACGTGTATATCCTAATCGTTTTCATTGACAGATTCACGAGTTCGAATCGCGGAGAAAGTAAAAACGCACTACGCGCAAGGCACTTTTGATTGACATTTTCAAGGGGTAATCTTCCGTATTTTTTCCGGCATTTTGCATAATATGAATTATAATGAATAATATGAATAATTAAAAATTTAAATACAAATCGGCGAACATCCTTATGCTCTAAGCCTTACCGACTTTTTCCTAAGGTTAAAGCTTTTCGCCAGCCACTTCTCTTCCAGTATTGTTTCCACCGGTTTGCAGGCGGCATAAGGGCATTATTTAACACTACCTATAATTTCTTTAGCCATATACTGAGTGATTTGAGAGTTGAGAATTGAGACTTGAAAATGTTCCTGTTTCCAACGCTCACACTGACTTTCATGTTCCAGGTGGGTTTCCACCGTGAGGTATTTACGATCGTTAGTGGATAGACCATTTTTCGGAAAAATACATCCATTTACTTTGTCGAAGAAAAAAAGATACGCTATCTCTAAGACTGATATGACAGGGCAGAGATTAGCTACGATAAAAACGCTTTCACAGTATTTAGGTTATTTTTCGAAGAATTTAGGTCATTTTGTCGAGTGAAAGCCGCCTTCGTATAAACCTAATTTTAACAATTTAGCTTAGGGTAGTTTAAAACAACTTATAACGCAAAATAGTTAACTTAGTTTAGTAGGTGTTTACGTTGCAATAATTAGAGATTGTAGTAATAAAGATTTAACTATTGCTGAATGGAGGTAAAGCCAAAGCTAAGAAACAAAAACGATTGCTGCAGGTACTTAACTTGCAAATTCAATCAACTTTTCGCTGTCGATTTTGTTAATTGCAAGGCATTACGGCGCCGTCAGAGTTCACATTATCCGTTAACTACCCGTCACAGACGACACCGACAAGCACAGACACGAAAAATAGCTCTACAAAGAATGTCGATCTATCGTTGTCGTTACTTGTCTTTGTAGTGTTTATGTCAGTGTAAGTATTGTATTGTATAGTATTATTAGTGTGTACATCAATATTTATTTAAATCAAAGAATATTTTATCGTGTCTTTCCTGGTTCGTAACATATCGCTGTATGTCTGATAATGTGAATCAGCCTTAAATCTAATAATTCATCAATTTTCTGTTGTTATTTATTCCATTGTATACCTAGTTGTTGCTGTAAAATTTGGTTTCTTTCATTCCAAAATGTTATATAAGAGAATTATATAAGGAGGATTTACTTTAAACTTAAAGTATGTACTGGTTGAAATTATTATACATATGTATGTATTTTAGTTGAACAGCTAGATTTTGACATGATTTTGCCCCATCATTAGTAAAGTCGTCATTAAAGACGTATGAGTATTCTAATATTTCAACGATTTGATTGGTTTCCAAATGATTTTTATGTTAAATCGTATTGCTGAAATGAATTTCGTCCTATGATTTTTAAAAATACATAATTGAAGTGTTTTTCTTTGTGAATTTTTATAAAGACTCAGGAATAAATTTATAGTACAAAACTTAGTGGTCCTATTTTTACACTTCAGTGTAGAACTTTGGAATGTCGAACTAGGTGTGCCGGTCTAGCGATAGTGAATCACCGTTTATATTTGCCAAAATCATCGTGAGAGTATAAAAAGTCATAAGCGATAAAGAGAAAACGCATAAAACGATCAAATTAAAGCTAGGTTTCAGTGCCATAATAACAATCTTGTGATAAAACCGAACTAGTGAACTAGAAGGTTTGTCCATAATAATATGGTTTTACATGTTAAACTTCTAACCTTATCTTAGGCCATATTTTATTAGAAGTATAGCGATAAAACTTGACATGGGTAACTTTCAGAGATTATATCAATTTGCTAATTATGCCGGAAAAGCTCCAAAAATACCTAAAAAATGCATTTATTTTTTCAGAAACATTAATTTTTTACATCCCTGGTATTATTGTTTTTTACCTTCTTGTACCAGATAAAGGTGACATATTTTCTGAGATTTAAAACTTTGTCAGAATTTTAAATACATTTTTTATGTATTTTTTAAGCATTTTTGGCACGATACACTTACAACGAATGCTGCGCTATATGAGGTTACTTCGAGGGAAAATTGACTAATAAACGACAACTCAAAACACTACCCGACAATAAACTGACCTGTACTTATGTACAAAAAGTGCAAGCGTCTAGGCGCAATTTAAGATTTTCCTCGAAGTCATAGCGTAGCATACCTAAGGGCCTAACATGGGGTTAAAAATTTAACATGTAAAACTCTATGTGTGCTTGTGTACGGCCTTATAAAGGAAACACCCTGTATTGTTTAGCCAAGCTTTCGAGAATTTATTGTTCTCTTTTTCAGGACATGCTACAATATAAACATGATAATTGATAAAGATATTATGTATGTATATTAATCTAAAATTTCTATAAAAAGACTAATAATTAATTTAACTCACGAATGTGGGTTGTTACTGAAAAAACCATTTTCAAAATTAAGAAAAAACACATCTCCTCATAATCACATACTAGAACACATATTTAACGAACCTAAAAATGTGGAAACTTAGAAATCATCTTTTTTCACGTTAGGTGGTCCAGAAAAGCTATGCTGCTATTTCGAGTTTTCTTTTTGTTGGAATTAAATAATAAAATAAGTTTTTCTTTCTTGGTTGAAATGATGATTAAAGAAAAGACATTCTTGTTATCAGAAGAAGAAGTGCGCAATTTCTATTACATTGTACCGTGTGTGCCACAGAATAAACTTTATGTGAGAATTTGAGGTCAGAAAATTAATCTGTGTCATTGACGGTATCTAAATCCTGCAGGTGAAATACAATGACTAACAAAACTTTACCTTTCTCTGGCAAAAATATATGTATTTAAATTCATTGGGAGTCACTGGATTTCCTTGAGAAACAAGTATTAAAAGAGCGGGAAGCAAGGAACCTCCAAATGAAGGAAGAAAAAAACAGTGCAACTGGAAAATGTTATGGTAATCCGTAATTGATATCATCCCCCAGTTTCTCAGAACAACGCTCACATCAAAGTACTGCTTGGGTACTTGGTGCTTGGTTTGTATTTTTCTTTGTGCATTTTAAGCAAATAACTGTAGATGGAACTGAGATTCTGGGTGTCCGATTTTTTATTTATTGAGTTGCTTTCCAATTTATTATGGACCATTTCTAGGAAGATTCTTTTGTAGTTAGATGTAGCTGTTTCCAAGATCTCAGCTCTCTCCCAGACAATTATGTCTTTTCAGCCAACCTCTAAACGTAAAATAGACCAGACTTCAACAGGGTACCAAAAATGGCAAGTGACTTAAGGCGACGATGGATTCCTGACAAAAAAGTTGTGTCCTATAATACACAGGGTGTTAATTTAAGACTGTACGTTTAGATTTTTTGTAATACGACTGTACAAGTAGTTTTTGACGTATTGCCAAGAAACGTAAAATTTGACATAGGAGAGTTTTTAGAGCGAGAAAGAAATAGTTATTTCTCAATTTTGTTGTATCTGTTAACTTTAGTTAACCGTTTTCCTCTGCAAAAAAATGGATACAAGATATTTTTATCTCACCCTAAAAAAACCTTGCTATATCAATTTTTAGGGCAATGGGTCGTTTTTCTTTTAATATTGAAGAAAATTGAAATTTCAATTCTTACTGTAACATCCTGTATCTCTTTTAACATTAACCTCTGGACCAAAATTAATTCAAATTTTAGGATTACCATGTTTAACTTCCAAAAAGACATGACTTTTCAAAATATTGATAAATTCCTGCAGAACTTTAAAGCTTCATCCCAGAGTTGTCGACTTTCAAATAAAAATACAAAATGTCACCTAAAACGACGACGGAAATTTGATATTTTAAATAAAGTTGGCCGTTTGTGCTACATAGTTTAAATCCCGCTACTCGCTCCATAAATAATAATAAAGGACATGTGTTGATTAAAAAAGAGGACAGTTGTTAGGAAACAGCAAAAAGCGAAGAAAACAAAAATCTGGTTCTGTAAAAAGAAAACACACATGGCAAAAAAATTGTTTTTTAAACTTTTTCTAATGAAAAATTAAACTGTAATGACAGCGATAACTGTAGCTGGGTTCGAGATAAAATGATTTCTCCTTTTATCTTGGAAACTACATAAAATAATTATGGGAAAAAGTTTGAAACAAAAGTTCCCTGTATTTATCTGTAATTTAGTTTTTGCAACTACCGTGTTTATATAGAGGAACTTGAATATTGTCGGGCAACTGTCAACTTTTTTATCTTGAATGGAATACCCTGTGTATTCTACATGATAAATTCTACACATATTTCATACAACATATGTCCATGTTGTCCAAGTCGGGATATATTTTATCTTTGGACAGCCGACGAAGTCTAAACCTAAGTACTATGTACCTTACAAAGAGTGTTTACATGTTAAAAATAACATATTTCTTATTATGACAGGCTGTATATAGCCTCTAAATAGTGCCACTGAGTGGAAAATTACGTGCACTTTAATTATTTTAGTTCTATGTCCAAAAATAACCGATTTTACCAAAATTGTGGTGGTTTCTGTTTAAATTTCGGAACTATTCCAGGAAATATTCCGAAAAAAATTCCGATAATGAAAAACTAAGGAGACCGCCAAAAAGATGCAAAGGATATTTTTTACATGTCAACAGTATCTCGAAATCTGTTCAACTTAGACATATGCTATAGTCAATATATCTAGAAATTATCATTGTTTAAATTATGGCGCAATCTACAGAGTGTTTCATTAAAGTTAAGAAAGTTAGTAGTTGCCCCAAGAGTACTCGAGATCCTGTATATACAGCAGTTACAAAAATTAATTACTTATTTCAGCCATCCTTTAATCATTATTTATGGACTTCTAATTACACAGGTCTACAGGGATTATTATGTTTAAAAAATAACAGCTGATTCTATACGTAACGTACGTAACGTAACGTACGTACGTACGTACGTACGTAACTCTGATAACGAAAATAACAGCTGTGTTGCCTCTCCACGTCCAAATTTTTTAGTAAATATTGGAAAATTTTACCATTTTGGGGTTTAGATATAAGTTTAAAAGTAAATTTTCTTTTTTCATATTTAAACTACCCCCCCCCCCCCCCTGAAAATCTTGACGCAGTTCGCGAGAAGCAAAGTGAACACTTTCACCAAGATGTAAAGGAAAGGAAGCAGAGTTATCAGGGACGATGGAGTGTGACAATGATTGCAGACTACTTACTGCTGGATGTGCAATGTGTGTGTTGCCCAAAAAACGCTACAGTAGGCATTAGGTAAAAAGAAGTTTTTAGATGAAACGATGAACATTCCTTTCGACAAATAAAAGAGTGACAAAATGTAATTTTATATCTTTCTTATTCTTTTGTATTAACTGTATAGTTATAAATAAATATAATTTACAAAAAATACATTTTATGTTCTACGAAAATCTTACGTGATATGTAAAAATACATGTCATTTTTGCCTCAGTACTAAAACATGTAACTGATCAGGTATTACAATAAAAAAATATCTTTTAGAAACTTAAATTTTCTATATCAGTGTGGGGAATCTGCAATACTGATGCCAAAATACAGACATTTTAAATAACAGAAACAGATTTTACAAAACTGATGTTTGTAAGCACTAACACAAAATTGATGTTTTAGCTAAGAACTCGTGATCATGTTCGTCAAATAAATAGTATTTAAAAATTATGAAAACAATGTTGCAACTTGCAACGTAAATAACGTATTTGGTGGCCCCTCCTTAATTTTTCTTCACATTCATTGGCTTGCTAATCAATCATATAGTTTTTAAAAACATAAAAACATCTTGTCATACCACCTTTCCACACTTATAAACTTAATATTAATAATACTTTTATACTCTCCTATGATTTAGGGAAAATTTAAAACATTTTTATAAAACTACTTTTTACAATTATTTAAATAGCAAATATACAATAAAAAGTGACCAGTGTATGATTTGTGTGAATTATAATTGACTTATTTAAGAGTGAGTGAACACTTATACTCTGTTTAGGGATATTCACTGAAGGTCAATTTAAAGAGTTGTTAAGGCTTCATTGCCGACCACACCCATTTATTGCCAACTTACTTTTGTTTTAGTATAATTTTTTCGCTTTATTTTTCATTTGTATGAATATTTTCACAATATTAACCTTAGATTCATATTCTATGGGTACCTTTTAACGTATTTACAAAAGTTTCAAGATACTTTATGATTTACTTCAGGAAAACATATTTAAAAAGAATATTGAGGCTTTAGTGACAAAAAAATGCCACCATAGAAATCTCTTAAAATATTTATCTTCTGAATGAAATCATTAATTATACACGTTGAAACTTTAATTAATTATTGACTAAAAATTGCTTGCAGGAGATGAATCTATACTTAACATACTTATAATGATATTGTTAAAAATTTTAAAGCCGAGAAACCATGTCAAAATGAAAGTAAGTTGGCCACCATGGACGCGATTGGCCAATGCCACCTTAAGTACTGAGTTTTAAATCCGGCAATGCATCGCCCAAATGTTATTTAAATATATTCTGTAATAATATTATGACAAACAACATTCCTTGCATCTAACCTAACATATTTTCTTTAATTTCTAAAGTTCTGGCCCCTGACCTTGAAAGGCATAAAATAAAATATCATACAGAGTGTTCCTGAATATGTAGTAAATATTTCAGGATGGTACATCTAAATTAATTTTAGGTAAAAAAGTTTGCATAAATATGTCCTACAATGCTTTATTAAGATAAGGGGTAGTAATTTACATTGTATAATGATTTTATTAATAAAGTTTCGTGTTTTGATTAGCCCAAGCCTGTTAAGTAATGGGCTCATTACTACAGACTGTGAAGTAATAAAAATGTTGACCTACTTACTAAAAAATGTAGCAATAACCTTGTATCATTAAATAGGTTATATAAAATAACTTGTTTTGTACAAAAAGAAATACTTTAACTTGGCCCACAGTGATACTTAAATTGCCCAGTTTGGAAAATTGATTTGATTATTGGGTATAAAACAAATTGCATTTTTAACCTATAACTAATGATTTCTAGTCATTTTATACATCAACCATATTGAGTCCAATGTAGAGGCACGGGAGTATGTAAACTGCGCACAGCCGCCTCATACGAGGGCAGGCCAGAATTGTCTGACGACTTTACTTCTACCGGCTGATCAGACATTATAACAGTATCGTAAGGTGGAGGAGGGCCTGGAGTGGGACACCGTGATATTTCTCTGTCAGCGTAGTCTTCAACTTCCACTAGTCTCTAAAAGAAAGAATAAGAACTATATTACTTATTTCTTGGGTTTAATGCAGGCGCGGCCCGTGAGTTTTTTTACAGGTGGGTCAAAATTTTGTGGGCAACTAGCGATATCAACGCAACAAGCAAAATACACTTTTTTAATTAAGGAAGTTTTTTTAATAATGTGCCAAGAAATTATTTACCTACAAATAAACACCGCAAAAATCATAAAATAGGTACTGCAGTATATTGAACATTGCTACTCTAGATGTTTATGGCTTTTTTCTATGTGTTTTAGTACTCTAGATTAGTAGATTGTTAGCGGCTTCCCGTTTTGATACGTTTAGCGTCTCCTCGATAGAGGTCACGCCTTGTACTAAAAGCTCAGAATGAATAGATGGTGATGTTTATTATGAGCTAAAAGTATGATCATTCGTAAAATAAAAAAAATTAGGAACGCTGCCGAAACTCCGTTTTCTTTAATAAATACAATACTGGCGACTAGACATAGTAATACGATCTTTGTCTACGCACGTGCAGGTTGCCAGCTGTAGTAAATATGAGATTGCCAATAATTTTAAAAATATTGTATCGAGGAACAAGTGCTAACTTGTTGCCAATACACCTTTTAGAGCCAATCTAATTTTTTAAATAACCAAAATTTAAGAAAAGTTTACCCCAATACAGCCTCGAACCCTCGACCTCTCGGTCAACTCGCTGAGACTCTACCTCTGAACTACGCTGGTAATGTGAGAAAACCGGTCCAACGCGATAGTTGACGACTAGCGCTGGCGTGGCCGTGATCGTATTTATAAATTTTTATGTTTAACAGCTAATTAATAATAATACATTAATACAATGAAAATACAGTGCGCATATTAGCTACATAATTACTTTTTCCAAACTAAATGGTTTGAAAGAGTATATTTTACGGGGCGGTTTGAGTGTATTTCCATAGTGGGAGTGGCCCGATATTATTGGTGGGCCGTCGACCAATTGTGTCTCTTTTTAACTTCCTAAAGCGCGTATGTGTGTTTCTCTCTTAGTTTTAATGAATTTATATCGTCCATATAAACCTATGAGGTCAATTTAAAATACGACCTAGCCCGGAGCAAGCTTGGATAATCTTTCGACGATGGCTTGGCTTGATTCTTTCTTGGGGAGTTTTCGCATGGAACTTGAAACAAAAGATTCTTTTTTTTTTGGTTTTAAAAAATTAAAAAATAAATTATTATGTAGATCGTTAAAAATTTTAGGTGGGTCATTGACCAAATGACCTTACGGCCGCGCCTGGTTTGATGTCCAAATGCGAAAACCAGTACAAAATTTAATAACATCATATTTTCCTTTCTAGTAAAGGCAACTAGTATAGTGCGTTTATTGCACAGTCAACATAAAGCTGGAAATATCGGCTTGTAACATAGTAACATTTAGCATATTTGAAAAATATGGCCAGATGCAATAAATTTGCCTCTATTCCCTCTAATAAAATCCATGTAGTAAACTCATTTAAAGGATTTTTTTTTAGAATCTTAAATCTAGAATTTAGGTGTACCTAGTTTGGAACTCAATATACAGCGTGTTACAAAACTTCACCTACGAAATTTTACAGGTTTTTCGCAAAAATAAGAAAAACAGTTCCTATTAACAGAGGTCCGAAAACACTTCAGATGCAGGGTGATAAAATTTAAATTTTAGTGTTTTTTTCTTATTTTACACCTTTTCAAAGATTTCATTCCCATAAGATATCCAAAAAAAAACCAAAATACCAAACAGTTAAAGATTGTTGTCTTTGTACAGAAGGATAGTCATTGTCGCAAAAAAACATTCGGGGATCAAATATCGACACACTATTGCCATAATATCGACCTACGATAACACTGTTACCGAATGTGGAAAATTGACAGCGCGAATTCTGTAAACAAAGTTGGTGTCCTAAAGGCGTGCGCATTACAGAACGCTCAGCTGATGACTGATAGGACCGTACTTTAAAGTTTAGTATTTAATACATATATGTTGCCTTTGCTTCACTATCTTATTGATTAAATGATAATCTTCATTTATCAAAATATACAAAATACTACCCTGTGCAATTAAATTGTCCTTTTATTAGAGGTAAAAAAGTAAGCCATTGCGGGTGAGGTTTTTGTAACATTAAAAAAAACTATCGTTAGTTGCTACTAAATACTTATTCCTCTTAAATAGTTTAATTATTGATATAGGTAAAACAAAATGCCTATTACTCTGCATTTAAAAATATGTGACAAAATAGAAAATAACAAAGAAAGGTTAAATTGGCAAAGCAAACACATTTGTGATTTATTAAAATGGTTTCGACCTATTTTTACATGGTACATTCCAATACAAAGAAGGTTTACTCAGTTTCAACAGCAGAATGTCGATCAGTTTTTTTTTTGAAAATAATCAAAATAATTTTTACGACTCTGACTGATAAGAAATGGTTGTTCTTGTAAATTGTTTCAATCGTGCTTATAATAAATATAAATAAATAAATAAATAAATGTTTATTGATCTGTGGACATTATTACAATGTATAGATTTCGTCAATAGCATTAATATGATTTACAGAGTGTCAAAAAGGTAAAAAATTTTTTTTATAAATCAGGTACAAAAAAATTCATCCAAACTATAGATAGTCCTATTGGTTAGAAAATGTTTCAAACCTTTTCTAAAACTTAATATACTATTAGAATTTTTTAAGTGTAGTGGTAGATTGTTGTATAATTTAAGACCTAGAACATTTGGAGAGTCTCTGGTTACCTTTAGATTACAGTATGGTATACAAAAGTCCGATTTATGTCTCGTATCAAAATTATGCACCGCAGAATTTTGCCTAAACTTAGCTTTATTTAAAAACACATATACACACATTTCGAAAATGAATACAGACGTCACAGTTAAAATGTTATACAATTTAAAAAGAGGTCTACAGGAATAAGTAGATGGCACATTCGCAATATTCCTCAAAATTTTCTTTTGACATAAAAGCACATCGCTGGCCATAGATGACCTACCCCAGAAACAGACGCCATATGAAACTCGACTACCCACCTGAGCGTGATAGAGGGCTAAAAGTTGTTGCGTAGTCAACACTGAATACAACATCCTAAACTGGTAAGATATTGAATTCAGTTTCGCACAAACAGCCCGGCAATGAGGTCTCCAGGAAAGATACCTGTCGACACTTACCCCCAAGAAATTGGCGACATCGCCAAACTCAATCGGACTGCCGTCAATATTTAAGCCTGGCGGCGCCTGGCAGGCCCTTTGGCGGGACTGAAAAAGAAGAGCCTGGGTTTTACTTGCATTTACATAAAGGTCATTGCTACTAAACCACTCGTGTAATCGCTCCAAATCCCTATTACAATCCATTTGCAAGATGTCCAGAGACCTGTTTGAGACGACAATGGAAGTATCGTCTGCGTATAATGTGAAATGGATATTGGGAGCAACATTAACTAGATCATTAACATACAGAACAAAAAACAACGGACCCAGAACGGAACCCTGCGGTATGCCCACGTCTACCTCGCGCATTCCAGACTCGAACCTGCTACTCCCACGGCTGGACGCGTGTTCAATACTGACATACTGCATGCGATTATTCAAAAAGGACTTGATCCAACTCAGAGGATTGCCCCTGATACCATACCTAGATAGTTTGTCACACAGTTTAGAGTGGCTGACGCAGTCGAAAGCCCTGCTAAGATCAAAGAAGATCCCAACAGGGCACTCGCCGACGTCCAGCCTCTCCAGTACTTTCTCATAAAAGTTGTGAATTGCAGTATTCGTAGATCTTCCACCAAGAAAGCCGTGTTGCTTGTCTGTAATGATGTTATGGGTTGTCAGAAACGGCAAAAGACAATCCAAAAATGCATACTGGAAAATTTTTGAGAATGAAGGGGACACACACACTGGTCTATAATTCTCCACTAAATGGGGATCGCCCTTCTTAAAAATTGGAACCACTTTCCCGGTCTTAAGGCCACTCGGAAATCTACCTGCCAAAAAACTTAAATTTATAAGATAAACGAGGGGCTCCGCTATCGCCGCTCCTATTCTCTTTAACAAAGAAACAGGCACGTCGTCGTTACCGGCAGACCATTTATTTTTCAGTCTACGATCTATAATGCGAAGTACATCGGCCTTGCACAAAGGCTTTAGAAAAAATGAAGATTCATTATCGACAATTCCGCATTGATAGCTCCCAGAATGATTTATGTTATTAAGAATTCCTTTCGGGGCATCCACAAAAAAATTGTTAAAAAAAATCAACAAGATCCTGCGGATCCTCTAGAAAATCACCGTTATGTTTCACCACAATATTCGCTCTGTCCCCATTTCCTAACCTGCCTGACAGATCGGATACGACGTTCCAGGCCATCTTACCTGGATTACCTGAAGAAAAAATCTTGGACTGATAATACTCTTGTTTTGATGTTTTTACTAAATTATTATGACCCTTCTTTGACACTTTATAAAATTCCTTCAAATTGGGGTTACTGTTAGATAATATATAGAGATCCCTTAAGGCCGCACTCGAGCTTCTCACCTCCGGTGTAACCCACTTTTTACTATCATCAGAGCCCCCCTTACTACAACGCGTCACCGGAAAATGATCCGCAAAATAACCGATAAAAATCTGAAAGAATAGGCTGAACGCTTCGTCGATGTCCTCTGTCACGTACAGCTCACTCCAATCGTAACTAGATAAAGCGTCATAGAAATCAGAGATATGTGTAACAGAAAAAATCCTTCTTTCATAAAAAAAAGGTTCACTTTTATTATTGTTAAATAAATTTGTTTGAAAAAGAATGGTCCGGTGATCTGAGACTGTGTTATCTAACACCATACACCTCTCGGTGTTATTAAAGTTTGCAAAAATATGGTCAATAGTAGTAGCAGTGGCGTCTGTCACCCGGGTAGGCCATTTTACAACAGGAAAAAGATTAAAACATGATGCAACACTACATACCCTACCAAACTCGTTACCCATCATATGGTCAGCGACATAACCATCCACATTTAGGTCGCCACATAATATAAAACTAATGTCAGGTTTAAACAGATAGTTTAAAACGCCGTCAATACTCTTTAAGAATACATTGATATCGCCAGAAGGTGATCTGTAACAATTTACAATAATAACAGAAATATGTCCCAATTTAACATAGATCGAACAGAGTTCAACTGATTTCTCTATGCAAAAACGACTAACATCCAGCATCTTGGCCTCGACCTCGCGATGCACCCATATACCGACGCCGCCACCCTTAAATTGTTGGCGGCAAAAGTGACTGCCCAAGTAAAAATTGTCGAAATTTAAATGTCTAACAGTGTCCTCCCTAGCCCAAGTTTCGGTAAGACACAGAAATTTTATTTTATTGTTTACAAGATAATCGACATGGATATTATTAATTTTGTCCGCATTCAAACTTTGAACGTTAAGCAGCAGGAGATCGGGACAAAATGCTAAACAGTCCCCTGCACGCCCGGTCGGCGGGGATAAAAAAACTTACTCACGCAGGCCCCCTGAGGCCATTTGTCAGCACACATGACCTTATGAAAATTGTCCTGGTAGACACTAACCTTAAAGGATGAATATTGGCCCCTGTACTTAGAGATTAACTGGGTACAAATTACCTCTGGAACATAGGTTTTTAGGTACTCCGACAATGCACTTACTGTTGTTTCAGGATGAAGTCGGTAGACATGAATATCCACGAACTTTGGCACTGTTTTTAAATTACCACTGGCATTACTGCCCACGATTTTTTGAGGTCGGGCTTTATTTTCACCACCCTTTTTACCCCTCTTTCTTCCGACAACGCTTGACCACTCATCGACACTGTTAACACCGCCGGACCCGTCATCGACCGAACTGTTAGCCAAATTTATAATTTCGGTACATTTGCCTACCGTTTGCAAATGGTGTACTGCCGCCGCTACCTGTGTGGAACTGATTTTGTTGTTTATTTTTTGACCATTAGACTGAAAATTGGTCGACTTTTTTGCGGTATTTAAACTTGTTGTTATTGTAGGACTAGGGCCGTCGCTTGTGTCCTTGACTTCTGGAGATGATTCGGAGTTGACTGAAGGAATGCGAACGACTTTAAGATGATTTAATTCGTCACTCAAAAGTTTTATAATTAATTCTTTGTCGGCTATAATTGTACACTTATCCAAGATGACTTTATCCTTTAATGCTAGGAGCTCCTTGAGGAAGTTGATTTCCAGTCGCAGTTTGCTGTCATCGCTAACTGTCATGGCGGACGAAAATGAGCCGTTCAAGTCGCCGGAATCTTCGCAGCAAAACACCTTATTATCATTGGAAATAAGGTTTTTAATATCGCAGCAATGCCTGTGTAACACAGATTTACATTTATCACACTGAATGGTATTACTAACGGCACTGCGATTGCACAATTTACAAACATTCTTAACAACACCGTTGACAGGCTCTCTACCACCTGACGCCATTTTACCTACCTTACCTACTTGTACACTTTAAAAAAAAATTAAGCAAATATAGAACGTTAATGTGTAAATGGGAATGAAGCGTCTACTGGAGTTGCATTCTTATTTATACATCGCTATTCTAGGAAGTGGCACAATAAAAAGTTACGCAATAAGAAAACTGTAGAAAAGTATACTGCCATGCACATAACGTCAACTCTAACACCATATTATTCATTAATGTAAAGTGAAAATACTTGAAAATAGCATCGTTATGATTTTAAAACATATGATTCTAAAAGGAAAATTCGAACCCACATATTTCTATCTAAAAAAGTAAACAAAAAAAATTGTGATTTAGTAACTAACAAATCTTAAAAAGCTCCAAAAAAACAAAGCCCAAGCATCGCTATCGATCCATTACTCGGTATTCGCACAGAAATGCGTCAACCCGGTTCTGGCTTTTTAGTTGTCATGTACTAAGGCTACTTTCAGATGACACGGTTTTCTGTCGTTGTCGTGCAGCGATCGTGCCGTGAAAAAGTGTGCTTGTATTCACACACTACTGGTTTCTACTGCGGTCGTGTAGTTAAAAAAAGTTTTCTTGTATTGTTGGTACATCGTATATAGGAAGACGCCGAATATTGACTTTTTAATGAATCTTGTTTGACAAGTGCTAGGTGTTACAACGATGGATAAGGGAAAAGACGAATGTTGTTAGTAATGAGATGGCATCATCGTAGAAAATTACGAAAAAGAAAAAAATACTTCAATTCATTCAGTTCTTGAAAAAAGGCATTTAGTGGTCTAATCTATAACACTATTTCACGATCTGCGAGAGCACAGTACTAAATTTTTCAATTACTTTCGGATGTCTGGTGCGAGCTTTGATGAATTAAGTGCAAGAATACAGGACGATATACGGAATGAGAACATAAATATGCGAAACTCTATTTCACCACTTGAGATGCTCGTAGTTACACTCGGGTAACTAAAATGAATTACAATTTTTAAATATTACTTTATTCTTTATAGTAAAGGAAAATGAACAATGTGCTACCAGAAAAAACAATTCCGGCATCAGTCAAACAAGTTTATACATTGTGAGTCTTCCGAGGAGACGGTCAAATACGGTGGGGACAACAGTACATTTGTTTCTTCTCTTGATGCAGCACTATGTGTTTCTGAAGCTGTAGTGGAAGGCTGCAAGAAAGTATAAGTTGATTCAGAAGTGTGCGGTGTCGAGCTTTGCGACGCTTCCTGTCCAGAACGAAAGTGGGATGTTGATGCACGAGAATGCAATGGTATTGAAGTTATCTGCTGTGCTGCTTGTTCAGGATGTGAGTAGTATGACTTACTAGAATGGAAGTGTGTTGAAAGTGTACGTAGTGTAGCCGGTCCAAAATGAAAATTATCATTGCGTAGATGCGTATTATTTCCTGGATTTGAAATTTGGTCCTGATTAAAATTTTCTAGAGAAGGTACTATTCCAGCAAAAAAAGCCATATGGCGATCTTTAAAACTTTGATGGGACGGCGTTGGAGTTGCTTCGAATACTTTAATGATCCGTTCTTCAAATGTGGTCATCTATTTGTCCTTTCTTTTTGGTCCCGATTGTATTTTTGTCTCATTAGTTGTATGTTTCTTTCTTTTTGGTGTTTCATCGTTGACAGGCTCTTCGTCTTCGTTGAAAGTCATACTATCTTCAGTTTCCTTTGGAACAGCAACTTTTTTCAAAAATAATAGTTGGTCTGTTGGTCATGATACACATATTTTTTCCAACGAGTATTGGCAGCAGTACCCGAACGTTTTGTGTCATTATATTTTTTAATCCACCTTAAGAAACTGTCCTTTATGTTCGCCCATCTCTTTATAACATGTCTAGCTACAAATAATACTCATTTACAGTAATTATTTAATTGATCTTTTTTAGGTATTTTGCCACAGGACGCTTATTTACCGACCTCCATCATAGGTACAAATTAAGAATTTCAACCATTAGTGGTATTGTTGAACACGTCTCAAATGTTATATGGAATGTTTTGCACACCGATTGTATACCTACACCGAGAAGAGAAAAATGGAAATTAATTTTGTCTTGGGGGGGGGGGGGGCTGAATAGTGCAATTCGATGGATTTTTTCAATCAGTAGTGCACTTTTTAAATTTTTGTGTGTATAGAATGTTGGTCTGGGGGGCGCTGCAGCCCCGAATATTTAAATCGATTTAATTAACTTTTGCGACCTGTAGTCGATATTACACGAAATCGCGGAAGTTTCGACTTTGACGTTTACTAACTCCGAAACGATACACCTTGCAAACTGAATTTTTTATCGAAGCTAGATGCACTATCCCTCTATTATCCCAGAAAATTCGATTGCTCCCCCTCTAACCGTTTTCGAGGAAACAAACTGAAAAGGTGAAAATGTCGAAACGGACGATATCATACGAGTACATACATTTTAGTCGCCAAGGGCTCGGTATAAAGACCGGTCTTAATAAAAAAACTCAAAATGATCGGAATAAGTATGTTCAGCAAAAACCAAATCTGAAGTCTTATTTATTTATGAGTGTCTAACTTTAGTACCAAAGAATTTTTTTTAAATAAAATAAATAAATACCTGATTTAGAATACGACTACAGGTAGTATGCTGTTTGTCAACTTGAAATACCCGAACATAATTTTTTGTATTTTAAATTGGTTCTATAGTTTTTTTTTGGTATTTCGGCACTTGATTTTTAACGAGGGGCGAAAGAAACGCCTTTTTTCTATTAAAGTTAAAAACTCTTTTGATGTTTCGGCATCTAGCCTGCTATCGTTGTCAAAAGCAAAAGAAAAATTCAAAATAAACAAAAAATTGTATCGAAATAGTAAGAAATTTAAAACAATAAAATTATTTTAATATCATTGATTTTTTTTCTTTAAAAAAGGTCCCTTTTTGTGAGCTGTCAAGGAGAAAACGAAATTTCTTCCAAATTGCGAGAAAAATTTAAACTTTATGAATTGTGAATTGAGAGCATAAAATGCACAGTCAAACTTTTCCGTATCAAGTATCTCTTTTTATCAGGTATATTGATTTTGCATAAGTATCCACTTACTTCACTTTTAAACACAGCTTTTTTTGTGAATCCTTTTTCATTTCTTAAAAATTATAGATTTGGTCCAAGAATATAAGGGGTCATCCATAAATTACGTCACACAAATTTCATCGTTTTTTGACCCCTCACTCGTCCTTGTCACAAGTAATCACATTCGTGTGGACCCTCCCCTGTTGTAACTTCACTCATTTTGCAATTTGAAATTTATAACTTAATTCCAATTAGCACTTCCAATATTATTCTTTTTTAAAAATATTTTCAATAAAGTATCAATTTGTACGTTCTCAAACAATAGATAGGTACTCAAACTCAATAGAAAAAAATATTCTTACATTGTTTTTGTCTGAAAACTGAACTGAACTGAAAAAAAAATAATCATCCTGTGTCCATGGATCAGAAGAACCTAAGATCATCTGAACTTTCAGTTTTAACAACCTGTAATACCGGCCGTAAATGGATAATATCAGTGACGAAGTAAGATAATAGTATGTAGATACAGTGTCCGCCAAAAAGCGGCATCAATTTTTGCTTGACCAAGAACCTTAAATGACGTATTATAAAGATAGTCACGTGATCCATGTTAGCTGTCAAAAGTTACATTTTTAAAGAAAATGTCCTCAAAATGGTATTATTTGCTAAAATTTTGAAAAATGTCATAGGGAAAGGTTGTTTGGTTTCTCATCGAGATTCTATGTGTAAAGTTTTGTTCAAAAATTGTGACTTTTAATTTTTCACATATTTTTTTAGTATAATAAATTTGTTTCAATTTTTAACGTTTATTCCGCTATTATTAAGTTTAAACGCCATATTGCAACGATTCTAAAGATTAGATATACATTTCCCAAAGTCTGCAGAGGTTTTATAGCACAAAAATTAATATTTTTTTAAATTCCCTGAGCGCTATTGGACTATTACTTCATTTTTTAAGATGTATAGTGCTTATTATTAACTATATCAAACACAACAGTTAGAAAAGTTAAAAGCTAACTAATAAAAAACTTTTATTTTTTATTAAAAGCATCGTTAAAATTTTTAAAACTAGAAAATACCATTTTTATTGTAATTTAATTCAACAGTAGGCTTTGAAACAAATGTAAATATGACAAGTTGACATAGGACGGTAATTGATTGTCACTAAATCGCTAGTGGT
Source organism: Philopedon plagiatum (assembly GCA_963971165.1). Classification (NCBI taxonomy): domain Eukaryota; kingdom Metazoa; phylum Arthropoda; class Insecta; order Coleoptera; family Curculionidae; genus Philopedon; species Philopedon plagiatum. Next base: position 38,111,020 of record OZ020197.1, on the reverse strand, counting down.
GTGAAAGTTTTTTAAAGATCGATTAAAAAATGCTTACTACCGAAGGAACAATAGAGACAGTTTTAATTGACGGTAAAAAATAGGACAAATAGGGACCCTGGGAATATTTTTAATCAAAGACACCCATGCACAGAAGTGTGTTTCGCGTTCCACAGTTGGGCGTATTCTGGACAAATTCAAACGAACTTTCAAACGACCATAAGAATAATTTTACGAAAAAATGGATATCATCCCTACGAGCCGGTTGGGTTTAATATTTTAGATTAAATATGACGTCACGAAGCTTATGACTCCTCCCCCCCCCCCCCTTGTCACGTCTTGTCTCACTTTGTGGACCCCCTCCCTCCCCCTTTACGTGTGATGTAATTAATGGATGACCCCTTATCTTGAATAAAGAAATTATTTTCCTAAACCAAGAATGCAGAAGAATATAACTTGGACCAAGATATTTTTCTAAAACAAAGCTTACGCAATAATTTATCTTGTTGAGCGAAGTAAGCTATAAATACAGTACTGAAAAAAAAACAAAATTCTCTAAATGAAAAAATTTTCATGTTTATCTAAAGAACACAGCAGTAATTTGAAATAGTTTTTATAATTACTCCAAATAAACTCCACCCTACTTCTTAAACATAGCATATTTTCGGACGAACAAAATAGGTTTGTTAGTCGCTAAATATTCGATTGTCCTTGCGGTCATTGTTGAACAGTGGTTTTAACCAAATGTAATGTTTCTTATCCACGAAATCTCGTAATCTTTGGAAAATAATCAAGAAAATTAAGTAACATTCGAATTTATAGTACACCAGCACAAATAGCACTTTTATTTGCATAATATAATGTGACCTCACAACCAGTAGGATCAAGTTTTGCAAGTTTTAAATTTTATATGAAAATGTGTAATAGAAAATATATTGATTTCCTAATGAAAACAATACTAAATGGATAAAGGCAACCGCCATAAATATTTAATTTATGTAGAGAATACAAAAAAAAACATTTCAGATTTATTTGGATTATATGAATATTGCCTATTATGTAAATTATTTAAGTATGTATACAATTGAATCGCTGAAGTATTAGAATAACTTATAAGTTTTTATCCACGACTCGTCTATAATTTGATTATTATACATGAGTTAATGAAATAATAATAATATTCATTATTCACTAGTGAATAATGGTTTCATTATTCACCGCTTCCACGGATATCTCGATCCAAACTCCAAACAAGAGCTGTGCTCGATCCAAACCGGCTTGGAATGCGATTGTACGCACAAAATAAAAAACAAAGGTGGCTATGAAAACATTAGCTTCGTCACGTTGCGTTGTTGTGGTTACTTTAATTCCGAGTTTAATTCAAAACGTCAACATTTAAAAATAAAAACATATATTAATATTATCTAAATTTTTTTGATAGTCCTGGATAAAGTATAGTATTCTACTCGCATATAATGGCTGTTATTCACTTGGATGATTTATGACACTCGCCTGCGGCTCGTGTCATAAACTTCATCCGCGTGAATAACAGCCACCATTAAATGCTCATTGAATAATATACTATTATCGACGACCTATTAACAATAACAGAACAAAAATTTGTCAAAACCTAGCTGATCAACTACGTAGATTTTAATTTAAATCAGTCCAAACTATTGAACCTTTTTAGTGAATCCTGCGTATTAGTTTTTAATCGTGTCACAAAAAATTAAATCTATGTTTTTTAATCAAGTGACGATCATGTAAACATCCCTATAGAAAATGCAACTGATACTGCGACAGAGCTCTGATTTGACATTAAATGATAATCATTTTGTATCAAAATGGCGACTCAAATTAAGGAAGCCAACTGCAATCAGCTGACTTTTAACGGGGAAGAAAGGCTCACTAGACAACAAAATTGACAAAGATGCCAAATAACACGATAATGAAGACAAAGACGAAACGAAAACATTCCCGTTATAAAAAAGAAATCGGCTGAAGAGGGCGCCACGTCTTAATTTGAGTCGCCAATATATGGTTAGTTAGAAGTAATGATACTAGGAGGAACAAAGTCACTAGTTTTCTTCAAGAATTAAGAAGCGACGAAGAATCTATAGCGAAGATGTTTAAATATGTGCTTGTATGTGTGTCTGTATGTGCTGGTGTTTAAACATGTGTTAGGTTTGTGATTGACAGATGTCAGTGTGATGACACGATAAATATTAAAATAAGGTGTAATTATTAATTTATTTAATTTTTGCCTTTTTCAGCTTTGTCTCTGTATCGATATCCATGTGAAATTGACAAACCGAACAAGTTGAAATACATTTGTCACCACTTAATAAAACTTTCTTTGCGTTTGCGACTTTTTTACGATTACTTTGATATACTGGAATAATTCCCGTGGATTCTGTGACTGTTTGACATACATATATGGGATTTTTAGAATTCTCTGTTTTTAATAGTAGTTTTGTATTCTGACTTTTACAGGCCTTGACGTTTTCTCAATATAAAATGTATTACATTCACATAACATAGTATTGCATTTCTTAAATTTTCATTTTCGTTGTAGGCTTTAATTTTTTAAAGAATAGATCTAAGTGTATTTTCAGTTTTGAACACTGATTTTACATTAACTTTATCTTATGTTTGTATTTTGTTCGAAAGGCCAGAAATATATTGAATATTTTTTTAATTCTGTCGTATTCAGTGTATGGAAATTCAAATTATCTGAAACATTCTTTAAAAAACTCTTCTGGATAATTATTTTTTATTGGATTTTTTTTATATGCTCTTATTCTTTATTAAAATTATCATCTTTGCAAACTTTTCTGGTTCTGTAATATATAATACATACATGCTTTTAAACCATTGTTTCAAAAGTTCAAATACATATATGTTATTATATGAGGGTTTCAAAGTAAAGTGGTGGAAGTCAAAATAAAGCCTTTTTGAGTAATTAAGCAGTAAAGTCAAATTCACTTCATAAAATATTTCTAGTAGAAGATTAATTATTATATATTTGTGAACAGTGCAATATTTTTTGAAAAAGTTGTGCATACTTATACATACAGGATGTTTACTAAACATACAGCAAAAAGTGAAAGGGTGATTCCTTGGGTAATTTTAAGAATATTTTGTCCTTTAATGATTTTCGGAAAGTCGCTTTGTTTCGAAGATACAGGGCGCTAAAAGTTTTTCGACAAAGACAATATTTTAGCATAAATTCAGTAAAGCTTCTTGATCTACAAGAACTGCTGAAAATGACTACCACCAGCTAGGATGTATGAATCCAATCTTCCCCTCCTTGACTGTCAAACATTTTCAAAAACACCTGGGTTGTTATTGCATTGCATTACATCCATCAACTAGCCGACTTCTCAAATCTTCTTCATTTTTCACTGGAGACTTAGTGTAAACTAATAACTTAAGATATCCTTATAGGAAAAAATCCAAGGGATTTAAGCCCGGGGATCGAGCAGGCCATAAGTGAGGTCCACCTCGACCAATCCAGCGATGTTGATATGTTACATTTAAGCAGAAGATTTAAGAATTTGGTTATTTGATGGATGTCATGCAGTAAGTAACAACCTTAACTTAATTTCTTAAAACACGCTTATAAAAACCAATCCAAACTAATTAAGACAAACGTAATTTTAAATATAAATATTCGTACTTATTTAATTACACAGGACCACAAATGGGAACCGAAAAAAGTCCTTTGGCGAGATTGATATCCTATATGTATTTTGGTGCGCTGATTACGAATCCGAGGTCCATATAACCCCAGCACATCACGTTCAAGGTCATTTGAAGGTCAAATGTATATATTACGGAAAAACAGAAAATCTGACCACGGATTCGGAAAGAGCGGGAAATTTTACGTCCAAATATGTGGTTTTTAGTTTTTCCAACATGACCCTCCAAGGTCATCTGGGGGTGAAATGACTCACCGATAGACCAAATTCTTATTTCCCATATACATCATCACCTTGAAAGTGACGTGCTGGGATTATATGGACCTCGGATTCGTAATCAGCGCGTCAAAAAACCTAAAGATACCTGACTAAGTTGTACGTAAAAGTCTGTAGTTGTGATGATGTACCTATATGGGAAATAAGAATTTGGTCTATCGGTGAGTCATTTCACCCCCAGATGACCTTGGAGGGTCATGTTGGAAAAAATAAAACTACATATTTGGACGTAAAATTTCCCGCTCTTTCCGAATCCGTGGTCAGATTTTCTGTTTTTCCGTAATATATGCATTTGACCTTCAAATGACCTTGAACGTGATGTGCTGGGGTTATATGGACCTCGGATTCGTAATCAGCGCACCAAAATACCTATAGGATATCAATCTCGCCAAAGGACTTTTTTCGGTTCCCATTTGTGGTCCTGTGTTATTAATGGATAGATTTAATATCCTCAACAAATGACATGTTATAGGATAGGATGTAAAATTACAATTTTTTTGTGTTTTTACATCATGGGATACTGGTTAGGTCAGGTTAGTTTTGGTTAGGTCAGATTGGTGTAGATTAATTTCACAGATTCCAAACAATCATACATCCTACCGACATATTTAAAAAAAATACTAAAATTATAAAATATTTATATCTCGTATTTTATGGAATATTGATTCATTTTCAAATTCATACAAGCTTCATGTAAGGCAATGCATTCCTAAGTAGATAAAGAGATACAAGTTATCCATATAGGATGGTAATGCTAATTTGTAGGCTATGAAAACATTACGACATGGCTATAATAATTATGCTCTTAAAGTCTTTAGAGATTTTATCTTTGATTTCCGTTATAAATACATTAGGTCTACATAAAATACCTACATTTTAGCCTAAAATTACTGCGTGTTATCACTGTTATCAGTCCTCCATCGGCTGATTATTTTACGTCAGTGAAAAATGTTGCGCCTAAAAGTTCTCGGGATTTCATAAATCTATAATTTAATAATCAGTTGGGATTGCTCAAAAACTTGTTACGATTCAAAGTTATGTTTTGGGTAAAATACCCTATTTTTCTTTAATTTCTAGGCTTACATTATGTAACAAACACTCAATAGTTCCAGAGCTATTGCTATAATATGTTTGTGTAAAATTAAAGAAACGTATGGTTTCACAAAAAGTACCTGTTAGTAAAAAAGTTTAAGAAAAAGTACACGGAAATTCAAACTCTTTATCCTGAAATAAATTTCAAATATACAGGATCGCCCAAAAGTTATGGCTGACCAATGTCTATTTCTTTCATTCAGTTTAAACGATTTCTAAATTCGAATTTGTTTCTCTTGACATATATTGCAATATTTAAGAAAATATGTTTAAATAAAAAAAAATACAAGTTTAAAAGTTGACTAAACTTTATTAAAAAATACACATTAGTCAGACATAAATATCTACACAGAAAAAACTGCTATGCTATGTTCAATAATAGTATTATTTTTGACCACTGTCGCATTCGCTATATTAAAGTTAATATTATATCCACAAAACATTATTGAAATAATGAATTGAATAGAAGTTTCTTTAAATATAGACTTATTATTGGAGTTCAAAACTATTCATACTTCTTTGAAAACTATATTACCATTTTTTCAATGACCAAAATATTATTGGAAACCAATAAATTTCTATTATTCCTTGGCTTTTTCGAGTTTTTTAGAGCCAAAAAATTTAACTATTTGATGAGAACGCTTAAATATAATTGAACGAAAAATAGCTATTTGTAGACTCCTTATATCATGTTAATTAAAATAAATACTCCAATAAAACATATACGGTATTAGAGAAAAGATAAAAAATAATTAATTCAATGGGTTCTGTTGTTGGCTAAAATATTACTTCTATTGCCCGCGGACACCCTTTGGAGAGGTTAAAATTGTGATGTTGGTATTTGTTCTTCGAATAGTCGTTCAAGCTTGCAGCCTGTTTGTTTATTGCGTTAGAGGTACCCCAAAAATAATAGATTTCTTACAATTCTGGGGACTGGAGCAACTCATTTCGGTGTTTTATGGCATGTAGGTAAAACAAATCTAAAAAGCTTTGCAATAATAATATGTATTTCGATTAAATAGGATGTATATTCTTACAAATAAACGTTTTTTAAAATGATATATTTTGTATTGAATTTAGAATAGGGGGTATTACCAGAGAAATAGGGGGAATTTAGAATAGGGGGTATTACCAGCGAGAATAATATCTCTTCTTCTCTCCAGCTCGACCACGCTATGGCCTTCAAACGGCAACACCCCGAGATTGGCGCGTATAGAATTCTCACAATACACCCCGACATTAGCCAGTGCGATAGCAACACGGCTAGCAGAGATAGTTTTCTGCGGCGCGTCTCAATACTCACTCTCACTGTGCTTTATAATAACCCAAAATCTGCAGTGCACGTGGCAGCTTATTTGAACGTCGGTTTGGAGGTCATCGAAAGCAAATCGTATTTATGAATGAAATCGGTGCGAGATATTATTCTCTCTGTCTTATTTTTCTCTGGTATGACTGCATCAAATAACTGTTATATTTAAACGACCTATTAAAAACCAATGAAACCTTACATTTCAAGCAATCTTTTAACCTATTGGTTAACAATGATACACTGAGAAAAAAGCTAATTATTCCTTATAAGAATTCTTAAACTCTTTATACAACTGTTTAATACTATATGGGACAGCAACGCGCTTTGATGCTTCAATACAACAAAAATTGCTAGACCGTCTTACCAAAGTTTACAGAATATATATTCTTTAAACTGTGGTCTTACTGTGGTAGCAATATGGGGACTTAGTCAGTAAAAAATTGAAAGCATAACTAAAATACAGCTTTTTAATAGGTATTAATCCCCTAGATTTTTATAGTAACCAACCAGTAATATTGGGACTATCATGTAGTTTTATAACTGTAATAATATAACTTACAGTTGTAATAAAACTGGACAGCAATCATAATAACCCTTTTTTCGTACCGTTATTAACCAGTACAATAGCAACTAAAATTCCGTTGTATAGTATAGTCGTTATAATACGAAATAGCAGCTTGTATAACCATTTCTTTTTGGGCTAACGAAACTATGTCGTATGCTGTATGCATCTATCTTATTGCCTATAAAATTTGAGACTGCTACCCTTAACATTCAGTTGTATTAGGACTGCTTGTCTTATTGCTTAGGTTATTTAATATTTCGAATTGCAGTTATAGAACTGTTTCATTAGAGTAGCAACATTTTCTCATATGTATACAGGGGGTTATTAGTGGGTTTCTGTTAGGTGCAAATTATTGGAAAAAACTTTTTATGCAAGAAGTTCTTATAATTATAAATATAGCATATTTTAGAAATACTCTTAACTATATAGGATCTATTAAAAAAGCGTGATAATAAAAAAATCATTTATATCATTCAATTTTTGGTTTCCTCTTAACATTTCAAATGAATTTTGTGAAGTGTCCAATACTTATGTAAATTCACTTGTTTTCAAAATGTAGTCAGTTGACAATTAATCTGTTTCAGCTTTGAAGTTTCGAAAACGGTTTGAGATATCAATCAATTACTTCCCTCTCAGTTTCAATACTGTAATTTAGTACTGTATTGTCTTAGTACTGACTCTACATAGTACCAGTAGTATCACAAATAGAAAAGAACTTGATACTAGTGGTGTAAAACTTCAATTCGTTTTCCGATAACTGAGTCCGTTTTCATATCTCGACCACAGCTGTAGGATATCAAAGTTAATTTAAATTTAAGACATTATTCACAAAATTAATTCGGATTTTTTCATAGACCTCGTATAATTGAGAGTATTTTTAAAATATGGAACACTGATAATACTTTGGTATAAAAAGATTTCTCTTGTTCCATTGATTTGCACAAACAACTAAGACAACAACAACAAAAAACACAAACGCACTAAGAACATCACATCACGACATCCCCAATCTGTCGAAATTTTAATTTTGAAAAGATCAAATAGGGACACACCGAAACGCAAAAAGCTCATACTTGGTCTTCTCCTAGAACCATACTAAAATGATAAACCGCCGATGGGCAATAATATTGTGCGCCCTCTTTTGGGATTTTAAATAATAACAGATACAAAAAGATTTTTTACAGTTGCATGACAATTTTGCGAAGGTAATAAAGCGTTGTATTATACTTATTAACGTGTAGTAGTAAGAAATGAAATTTTTATCCTTATATGAAAGTTGTATTAGGACTGGACGGCATAAGACAGAATTGTAATACAATTACCAATACAATTATTGTATTGGTAATGTTATTAATGCATACTGTTTATAAATGCCGTTCTAGCAATTTAGGGATTGCTGTAGTTGTTAACCTGTGTTACTAACACCAATAGTTTAAATAATTCTGGTTAATAAAAAAATCGTTATCCGTACAAAATAATTCTTAGCAGTACTGTTTTATTAGATCATTTTCCTCAGTGTAAACTAATCATTGAAATAAACCGAATTTGTATTGTGCAATACGGAATAGAGTGTGTCATTGATTAAATTGGCATCTAATTCAATATACGATAGTGTTTTTTCTGTGTACATTAAAAATTTATTAAAGGATAAAAAAATTGAATTCTCTTTTCCTTTTTCCCGAAACCCCCACTTCTTGTGGAATAATAAGCTTATTTTATTTTATCCAAACATCGCTATGTCTCTTGAATGATTAAGTTTATATTTATATACAGAGTGTTAAACTTAGCCTATTATTTTAAGCAGTTAAACAGAAGTCAAAGAAAAAAATATGACATTTAACAAATATAACTGAGCCTTCACAACTTTTTGAGCAACCCTGTATATTCCAACTAATTTTCAAATTATAGAAATCTCGAAAGCCTTTTTAACTCAAACTTTTTTCGCTAAATTATCTAGATTTTAAAATAATCAGACGTTTCGGGACTTTTTAGACAAGAAGTGTTTAATGCCGAATCAAAAGTTAAATTACAGGTACATATTACTAAGTTGATTTTTGGCAGAATAATAAATTTACTGAACTACTAAACTGAAAAATAAAAATACTATTCAAAAAATGTAATTTTTAGCTTGGGGCAAGTTTTTAAATTCACCATATTCTGCATTCGGTGGTATAAGTTGTGTTTTGTCATTTTCCTTATAAATGTAAAAAGCGACAGAATTAATTGATGGAATTAATCGCTAAATTTAAAAACTCTTCCTTCCCAATGATATAGAGAATTTGTAACTTCATTTCATTCATTCATTTGCATACTTCCAAACTTCTGCAACTTTTAATAAAATATACATTGATTTGGTACATTTCGAATGCAAATTGAAATAAATGTCATATTTAAAACTGCTTCGAATAGGTTTTTTTTGGAACAAGAAGTTCTTTAATTTTTTGTTGTTGAAGCTGATGGATGTAAAATCAATAGTACACAAAAAGAATGCTTTCCGTCACGGTTTTAAATTTTTACTGCACATTTGCGAGAAACAGAACTTTTTGACATGGAAAACAGTCTAACAGTAAAAAATATTTGTTTTGCAACTGCTTAGTCTACGAAGGAATATAAAAAGTACACATATTTTGTTACTTATTAAGTGCTTTTAAAAAACCCCATATCATACGATGTTAATGAACTAATCGTAATAAAATAAGAAAAATTAAATTAAACAAACTCTTTTAGCATAATAATGCTTTCAATTAGATATTTTTAGTTTCAAAATAATACTGTTTTCTTCATTCTTCTTTATACCATCAATAATTTGTTTGATAAACCCACACATCACAAACTTTTAACTTTATTATTTTAAATTATAACCCCCCCCCCCCATATTATTCTTTAATAAAATTTTAAATTTTCTAATATTGTTGATAGATTTTAATTCATTATCTAAAATATTATATTCAATAAAACCATTAAAAAATACTGAATTATGACTACTCATTAAATTGGTATTTTTCGAAACAAAACATTTTTTCCTCGTGTATTGCTACTATGTATTTTTGAAAAAGTTTGAAACAAATTTTTAAAATATGGAGTAATATATCCTTGTTTCGTTCTATGAATTAAAACTAATACTTGATACTTAAAAAAATTATTAATATTCATCCATTCCAGTTTTTGTATCATCATTTTTGTACATTTATTACATTCCAATATAATTATTATTGCCCTCTTTTCTAAAAGCTGTAATCTATTGTTATCTATTTGTGATGCCATGTATAAAATAGAACTACAAAAAGTAAAATGTGGAGGAATAATCGTGTTATAAACTAATTTTTATGTATTCACTCTTAAATAATTTGAAACCCTTTCCAAAATACCTATCTTTCTAAAAATTTTACTAGAAATACAATTGATATGATCATTAAATTTTAATTTTCTACGTATTATTACTCGTAAATACTTAATTTTTTTACAATTTCTATATTCTCATCATTAATTTCAAAAAAATAATTGTTTGCTATGAATAAATTGCATAATTTTTTTGATCCTAGCCTAGAAGCATCTTCGAATTTAATATTTAGCTTCAATTTAATAACTTTTAACCAGTCATTTACAGTTTTTAATTCCTCATTTATTTTATTCATTAATAATAAACATTTATCATCAGCGTAAATAATAGCATCATCTGCGAAAAAATGAAATATACATATCATAAAAACATTAGAAAGACGTTGATGTACAAAATAAACAATCATGGACCCAATACACTTCCTTGAGGTATTTCTACATTGATAAACAATTCAGGAGAAATAATATTTTTACATTTTATAACTTTCAAAGCACTGGAATACTCTATCTCTTGTACCATATTTATAAAGTTTTTCTAGAAGTCACTGTCTATCTATTTTATCAAATGCTCTTTTTAAATCCAATGAAACTATTCCAACTGTATTTCCATTATCAATACTTTTTCCCATTCATTTACAACATACTGTATAGCATATTTACAATTATATTTTTGTCTAAATTGCGATTGATAAAATATTTTCGTCAATAAATTATAGAATTTGTAAGTATACCACTCTCTCTAGAATTTTTTCTATTGCAACTAACATATTTATTGGCGTAAAATTTTCAACGTTATAACTACCCTGGACTTTTCTTCCTGGGATAATTGTTGAAACTTTTAAATTTTGAAGTACGTATCCACATTTTAAAGAAGAATTAATAAAGTGAAGTAGTTTTGGGATTATTTGGTCAAAGTAATTTAAAAAAAAATATATTTATTTCATCAGGACTTCCCTTATTACAAAAACTAAAAATAATTTCTTTTGATTTTAATTTATCAATTAATTTGAATTTTCTGAACACATTATTTTCATTAAAATTAATGGAAAATTCGTTATTTGAAATAGGAATACTCTCTACTAATTCAGTAATATCTACTACTAACATAAAAAAATTAAATTCATTACAATTTTTTTATCAAATTCAAATTTATTATTAACCTTAACAGCCAGCAGACTACCATAAAATATACATATAATGCGTCGTCTTAGAACAAAACGAGCTTTATTTTCATTAACCCATTTTAGTCTGTCTAAAAATATCACTTTTCAGTTTGACCAAAAGATGTTTAGATTTCTGGTTCGACCATCGGTCACCCAAAATTGCCACTAAATTTGAAGCCAATTATTTTTGAATGAATACTAAAAGAACTAATAAGTTACGATAAGTTATTGTGCTTTAACACAATGCATAACTGTCGCGGGCGGAATAATGAATATACGTGTTATTTATTCACTTTCATTATTTCAAAAACTATAAAAGATAACTAAAGTTATCAACTATTTTATGTTTTTATATAAACGAATAAGGGATGTTATATGTACCAGCACCTGACTTTTCATGTGTCTATACACTGTATATTATGTATTATTAAGTAATAGTTAAAAAAAGTATCGTAGGCGTAAAAACAGTTTAAATATTGCGCCTACATGAGCGCTGAACAGTAAATTCTAGAACTGTTGATAAATCAATAGGAACGTAATTTAATTAAAAGCACTTACATTTTGGGCAGCTTCTACGGTGTAGATTTGCATTGACAGTCCTGGCTCTCTCCAGATCATCGACGAAAGACTAGGGCTTGATTTCCTATTCGTTTTATGACAACAGTAACATAGAAAGAATATTACTAAGATTATCCCACTAAGCATAGCCCTAAAATAAAAAAAAATACTTTCAGCTAAGATATATTTATATAAGTAATTATTTAATTTGTTTTACGTTCAAACTGCTAGTTCAAATTTAAAAAGAGTTTTATTTATTTATTCAACTCAAAATAAACACAATTTTACAATAGTAACAACACGTACGAGTTACAGATATAAAAAGGATAATGCAAAATAATTTACGAAAAAAAAAAGATTTAACGATTATCAATTATTTATCAAATACATTAAAAACTAAAAATACAAAAAATAATATAAATATCAACTTTGAAACAATTTTTCAGGTTGCCATTGATTAAAAATGCCGTAAAACGACTCAACTAGGACATTCTTTAAATAGATTTCTGCAGCACTTAAACTCTTGAACAATTTTAAAAACGAACTATTATTGTACTGCGTATACTAAAAAGAAAGCGAACTTCTGTAATTAACATAATACAGGGTGGGCAAAAAGAATTTACAACTTCAATTTAAATCTTTTTTAAGTAGAGTAATACATACCAGAGACAGACACTCGAATACACCGAAAAGCCGGTCTCCCTTGAGACATTTGGTGGGTTTACTAGTTTATGGTTTAAAAGTTAGTTTGTCTACCATTATATATACATGTAGATACATAGTATACATCTTTATATAATGGTAGACAAATATACTTTTAAACCGTAAACCAGTAAACCCACCAAATGTCTCAAGGGAGACCCGCTTTTCGTTGCACGGCAGAGTTCGTCTAGGTATTGTACATACATAGGTAATTTATTATCATGTTTGGATTTAATAAGGATGGGAATTATGTATGGAATATAGTGTCAGTCAAGAGGCCACCTCGGACAAGTGCAGATACTTTGGATGGTATTTGTTTTCACTCAAATTTCACGGTATTTCACGAATATAGTCTTTCAACTGTTGAATATTTTGTGGCTTGTTGGAATACACATTTTCTTTTAAATATCCCTTCAGGCGCACATGGTGCTGCATCGCACGCAGCATAGGCTACTATGGAATTTTTAGGAACGGTATTTCGGGGAGAATTAATTTTAAGACTAGGCGACATCAACTAGTCGAAAAGTTACCTTGATTTTACGGCACTGGACTTCTTTCTGTGAGAATATTGGAAAGGAAGGGTGTCTTCCAACAATCCACAGACTATTCAATAGTTAAAAGACAATATTCTTGAAGGTATAGCTGAAATAATTTAAAGTTGTAATCCTTCTTCTTGACCACTCCATACATGTTTTATTTGTGGCTTCGTTTTGGGTAATATAGGGAATATATATTTATTACAATAAAGGTTGTTTGTTCTCTCTTTTGTCTTTCATTTGTTTACTTACTCAAGTAAGTGTCAATTAGTGATTAACAGGCATGACATTTTTTTGCCTATTGTTTCTACCCAGTAATATTGTCATGAAAAAAATGTTAGTTTTTCATTATTTTATCTCAGTACTTACTTATTGGCAAAAATTACTTACGCTTAAAATTAAAATTGTCTGAAAACCTCATAAACACAGCAAAAATCCTATTTTTTCCAACACTAACGAAAAACTATATCCTCCTCGTTTAAATCTTAAGCTTACGTAAGCCTGAAATAATTCGAAAGCTCGAATTGCGTTTTGCCATAAACTTTGTGTTTTGAATTGTGCCCTTTTATTACTCATAGTGCGAAATACGTTTTGAGAGAATAAAATTAAATTTATCATTTTATATTCAAAATCCTGTTGCTCCTCGGCGATGTCATTAAGGGCAATTCTTTATCAGGACTTTTATGTTTAACATAACCTCGGCATTATTCTAAAGTTTTTAATGTACTTTTACATAACTGAGTACACTACGATTAACATTCCCTGACAATTTTCTTCAATTTACTTGAGCTGTCTCAGATAAAAAAATCATAATTTTTTAATATATACTCAGCAATTTTTAAATTATGTAAAATCCAATTTCACTCGGATTTGAACCACAATTAAATAAAGATATTTATACAGAGTATTCTCGTATGAAATCATCACAAATAAGACCTGATGAAATGTCATAGATAGTAGGCTACGTAGTCTTCATGTAACAACATAATGTTTTGATCATTTATCTTAATTTTTGCCTTGTTTTTTATTGATAGTCTACGAAAAATTGAAAATGTGCAAATGTAGATGGAACAGTCTTAAAAAAATAGTGCTGCGTACTAAGTAATATACTGTTTAACAAACTAACTTTATATTTTAAAAATCTAAGCACAATACATCAACAACAATATGTCGAACAAAAGGAAAAATTATTTTTAATCGATCATAATATTATCATATCAATATCATAAACACGCATATTTGGAATTGTATTCTTATTATCGAGTGATAATTATATTTTAAATGATGCGTATGGATTGCAATAAACCCTATATCTAGAGTGATACTTACCCTCCCAATATGATATTCACCCCATGCACCGGGGCGGGGGGTGACCCAGGTGGGGGATTATTCATTCGGGTTTGATTTAAATAGTCTTCATTGGATCTAGATGATATTGCAAATTTCTTCATGTAGATCTTACACCTGAAAGTAAACATGCTTAATAATGTTGTATACAATTTTTACTTAGCGCGTCTGTTTAGGACGTAGCACCGAAGGATTTCTAAGGGAATGGTTATTTCTTTAAAATCGTAAGACGCAATGTGTTGCAAAAATGTTTAAAAATATATCCAAAGACTCATAAAATTGACAACAATTTTTTTAAGAATTTCGCTACAAAGCTTCTGTAAAGCCTAGTTAAGAGGTGTATCACATTAGCTCGCCGAAATGGCCTTAGGGTCGCCAAATTTGACAGTGTCAAGTAAACTTGTTGTTGTTTTTGGATTAGTGGCTCTGGTTGAAACCAAATGGCCGTCAAGTAAACTTCAATACAGAGATATATTTCCTAAACTGAAAATTGTTTGGGTTTTGGGAAAAAAACTGCAACTTTTTTATTGTCTGTATAGGAATTATGTTCTGCAGATGCGACACGTTTGAACAGCACATATTTGCTAAAATACTTTGACTAAATCCTAAAACTTATTTGAGCAAATTTAAATCGCTACTAACCCTTAGATCGCAGAGCTCTGAAAATCTATGTAAATAACCATGCGGGGTCACGAACGGCTCCATCGTTTTTCTTTTATTATATTAAACTTTTTAGGAATGTAGGAACATGTTAGATTAAAAATATAAACGAAATAATGCCAAACGACCTAAAAATACTTTTATTGAAAAATTTGTTTCAGCGGCAGTGCTTGAAAAAAAAATGCCCACATAACAATCAAAGAATATTTAAATTTCACAGCTATATGCGCCAGTTCTGCATATTCTGTTAAAGACTCTTTTTGTTTATTTTGCTCGAACGACTTATTTTTCAAAGTTACCCACAACACATAATAATACAACTATAGTATATTAAGATATCCTCTTTTTCCGATATTTTTTAAACCAGCTTTTCAATTACACTTAAACTGAGGAAACTTGAACCCAAAGCGTTATTTAACACATAACGGATTTTATATCAAAGCATTTATATATGGGGGTTCCAAGAGTTAATTGCGCGATTAAGGATCGTAATACCTAAAATAAAATACCAAACAAAATATTATTTGGAAAAGTACAGTAGGGGAAAATAAAAAAAATCAAGGTACAATATTATTTTCGCTGGGTCTCAATGCGAGAAAACTTTCTGAAATAATTTATTAATGTGAAGAATTTATAGCCTAAGTCGTCAAAACCTATATAATTTTTTAATGAAAATGCCATGTAACTTTGTGTTGTAAATCCGGATTTAGTCACTAATATCAGAATCTGGCTGGCGAACCCCGTTGCGCATCTACAGGGGTCCAAACAGTTTTTAACCAATGGGAAATTATTTATTAAGGAGTTTATCGAAATTTAAGTATTATAAAAAAATGTGCATACTTAAGAAAAAATAATCAAATTAAGTCAAGTAGCATACAGGGATGAAACAAAAATATGAAAATCCCTCAACAATTAAAGTATTCTTATGTTTAAAGATACGGCAAAATGTTAGAAAAAAAGTTGTTGAGAATTCAGAGTCATGCTCAAATATGAATTAATGACCCCTTATCTCAAAAATAACTTATTTTACTGTCAAGCGATTTTTATTTTTGTTTCTCCCATGTATGCTACTTGACTTTTTACAATTCTGAAAAGGGTTAGTTTTGTTTTTAGGTATGTACCAACTTTTTGTAATACTTACATTTCAATAAACTCATTAATAAAATAATTTCACGTTTGCTGTTTGGACTACACTGTAGACGCGCAACGGGTCTCGCCAGCGAGACTCTAATATTAGGGACTAAGACCGAATTTACAACAAAAAGGAGCCCGAGATTTTTACTAAAAATTATGTAGGTTTTGACATTGCTATCTCTTAGCCTATTAGGCTTTACTGAAATACTAGCAATCAGATACTGAATTAGGGTAAAATCCTTTTATAAACTTGATACCTCTTTCTACCTTCATACACTTGATTTTGGTAGTTCTCTTGCGTTAAATAATGTAAATTTTATAATAATGACTCTCTATCTCCTCTTGTCACGAGGCAACTCTCACCTCACCTATGGGGAGAAATGACTTCTAGTTTATTCATTGGTGGCACTAAACTAATTTGTTAATTAATTACATTGTCAGATATTATCGAAGGCTGAAATAAATAAAGACTATTCTTTCATTACAAACAGTTTTATCCAATACTGAACCTTAACTATCTGGCCCCGCCGCTTCCTCAACTATTTAGTTTAATATATAGAGAAGTAAATAATTACACTTCGTAAAATAGTAACAATGTATTTTTATTTATTCAACTTTCCTGAGAGAACTATCAAAATTGATCTTGTCTAAATACACTTTTTAATTCCAAGCTTTAGGCAAGTAGAAGCAACGGATTTTTCTATTAAATTAAGTTGTGTGTATTATTTACCACAGATCGTGGTGCGGTGGAGACTAGTTTTAGATAAGTACAAGATATGTTTAAATATTTAGTAAAAAATTAAAATTATCATTAAATTCCACAAATGTAATTTTGACCTGCGGAAATGTATCTTTAGCCCCCCTCCTTAACTAACGCTTACTAATATGCAATCCAAAAAATATGTCGAGTCCAATATTAAAATAGCACATATGTATTTCAAAAACTATAAACTTTCAGTGAAAAATTCGATACACCAACTCGCAAAGATGTTTACGTTTTTAAAACATAAAGAATTATAACGCTCTCTATATACTACCACTAAAATAGAGTCGACGTAGTGTCCCGTTATTCTTTCTTATCCCAGGACCTCCCTCATATATTAATTTTTAGAACAAATTTAATGTCAGTTCAGACCCCTAATTATCAAAATAGATCGACTTTAAAAGTAAGTGAATCTACTTGAAACAGTTTAGAAAAAATAAATAAACCTGAACAGGCCTGGGCAAACCTAAGTATTTATAAGATGAATCGGAGCAGATTTGATTAAGTTTGGCCAAATATTTTTTTTCTTTTTAAGAATGATATTTCGTAAAATATTACACCAAGTCCGACACCCTAATTGTTGCGGCCTAATTAGAGCACTTTTATCAAAATTTCCTAGTAAACGAAACGGCCAGATTCTCCAACGCTAGTCTAATTTGACAACCAAAAGTTTTAAACTGATAAGTGTAAGAATAAGACAACTAAGTCCTATACTATAAATTTGTTTCTGAGGTTTTTCGCAAATTTATAAAGGAAATGGCAATTTTAGTACGGACTTTCGACAATAACAGAACTAAATTCATTCTAACAACCCGTTTGCTTTTTTGTTAACTACAACACGTAAGCTGCATTAACTAATCTGTTTTAATACCTCAAATTAGTAAAAATAACAAATTTTATTTTCCACGTAAATTCCTGCGATTCCATAAATTGCCTCAAGCATTGGTTTAATTAAATTAAACTGGCAGTTAAGACTGAACAGTTTTAACTTATGTGTTGTCCAGGTCGCAATATTTTAAAAGAATGTGTATGTTTTAATTTTAAAATGCTTTGTTTTTTTAAATTAAACCAATGCATGAGGCAATTTATGGAATGTTTGGAGACACTTGCCAGTGATTTTCCTTCAAGCAAAATATAAATATTTCTGAAGAAGGTCTAAAGAAAAGGACCGAAACGTCAAAATTTAACTAATAAACAGTATGTAAAGACCATCGTACAATTTTTAATTTTTATCCAGGACTAACAAAACCCAAGAATAAATAAAAAAATAAATAATATATATATATATATATATATATATATATATATATATATATATATATATATATATATATATATATATATATACATATATATATATATATATATATATATATATATATATATATATATATATATATATATATATATATATATATATATATATATATATATATATATATATATACAGAGTGAAGTCCGGCATAAAATTCATATTTCTTTAATGCGATATTTTTGAGTAAAACATTAACACACGTGAATCAATTAATAATATTTACTTATTTGTCTGTAATATTTTCAACCTTCTCCCTTCATCCCTCTAGTCCCCCAGCCACCACAACTTTTTTTTTCAAAGGGCAGCCAATGTCAAATGGAAGTTCGTTGAGAAGCTCGTTAAAAATGTATTGTATTGTAAATTTATTCGTTCTATTGAGGTAATATATATATATATATATATATATATATATATATATATATATATATATATATATATATATATATATATATATATATATATATATATATATATATATATACAGGGTGTCCCACGACGATTTTCCCAGCACATTGCTCGGAAACGGTACCAGATAGAAAAAAAGTTTAAGAACAAAAATTGAGGGCTTGAAAGGGAGCATCTAGGGGGGGTAATTTTAGATGTGCAGGGTGTTTCGAAAATGGTAATATCGCTGCCAAGTCAATTTTTTTAAATGGAACACCCTGTATATTGTTAGTTTTTCGAATAGCTTGTTTCAAGACAAATTCAACCGTACCATACTTGTTACGTTTCTAATTTAAAATGACTGAAATATGAGCGATTAAATAATCAATTACGTAAGCATGAACAGATATGCAATAATAACAATAACCACCAGCGAAATATTGAAGTAGTTTTATTGTTAATTATTTCAAGTATAAAGAAATGCCTTCTCTGTTTACATATGACGAGTATGTCGACATGCTCCTGATATACGGAGAATGTCACAAGAATGGAAGACGTGCTCAAAATCTGTGTAGTCAACTATACCCGAATCCTGAAATACCAAGCTATAGAACGTTTCGTAATGTTGAACAAAAATTAAGAAGTGGTTCCTTTCCCTGTGGTATGGCGCAAACACCAAGAAGAAAACGAGTCCGAACAGAAGGAAACAATATTAACATATCTTGGCCTATGTTCGAGTGTATCCACATGTCTCCACTCGACTCCTTGGGGAAGAATTAAGTATTGGAAAAGGTACAGTTGAAACGACACTAAACGATTATGAATACCACTCCTAGAAAATTCATCTGGTGCAGGGCTTAACATCTGAAGATCCTGAACGCCGCGCCGCCTAAATTTCATTACTGAGATGTCAATGAAATTTGAACAAGACCGTATTTTTTTAAACAAAATTTTATGGAGCGATGAAAGTAGGTCCCACAACAACGGCACAGTAAATCGCCACAATTGCAACTACTGGTCATCTGTAAATCCTCACTTGATGAAGGAGACTAATTTTCAGGCAGTTTGGGGGGTAAACGTTTGGTGCGGTTTATTTAATGGCTATCTTATAGGTCATTACGTTTACCAAGGGACACTAAATGGAGAACGATTTTTAAATTTCCTTCAAGACGAAGTTCCCTTATTACTTGAAAATATCCCAATCAATGAAAGGGCCTATGTGGTGGCAGCAAGACGGAGCTTCCCCTCACTTTGCCAGGCAAGTTACAAATTAATTAGATGCCACGTTTCCTACGCGCCGGACTGGCCGAAATGATTTAATCCCTTTAGATTTTTTTCTTTGGGGATATCTTGAAGAAATTGTGTATGTAAACCAACTTAGAGATGTCGAAGATTTGCAAAACAAAATCATAGCAGCTTGTCGAACTGTTACTCCAGATATGTAGCGTGTACCAGAAATCTTATAAACAGATTTGAATATTGTATTAGTGAGAGTGGTAACCAATTTGAACATATTTTGAGAAGTCGTAATTAATTTTGTTTAGTTATCTTATTTTCGATTGATTTTTCCATAATTTAATAAAGTGTTATATACGTTTCCGTTTAAATATTCTTTTTCTTTTCATAGATACAAATACTTGAAATAATTAATAATTAAACTACTTCTGACTCGTGACATGACAGCCCCCATCATACTCTTCAATATTTCGCTGGTGATTATTGTTATTATTGCATATCTGTTCAGGCTTACGTAATTGATCATTTAATCGCTCATATTTCAGTCATTTTAAATTAGAAACGTAACAAGTATGATATGGTTGAATTTGTCTTGAAACAAGCTATTCGAAAAACTAACAATATACAGGGTGTCCCATTAAAAAAAATTGACTTGGCAGCGATATTACTATTTTTGAAACACCCTGTACATCTAAAATTACCCTTCCTAGATGCTCCCTTTTAAGCCCTCAATTTTTGTTCTTAAACTTTTTTTTCAATCTTGTTCCGTTTCCGAGCAATGTGCTGGGAAAATCGTCGTGGAACACCCTGTATATATATATATATATATATATATATATATATATATATATATATATATATATATATATATATATATATATATATATATATATGTATATATTTAAAAATGCAAAGAATAACTTCTTCGCTAGTGCAATACAGGAAGACTGTCAAATAAACGAAGAAGGACTATTTTTGATTCTGGTCTTGCTCTTCTGCTATAGCGATTTCTGGGCTGAATGAAGGGTAACATGAAGCAGACTTACAACCAGTCGAAACCGATCTGCAGGTAGCGATGTCCCACCAAAAGAGAAAGTTTCTTAGAGTCTAAACAAGTATGTTGTTATCTAACCCTGTTAAAACAAAATACGGCAATATGTATCCATCATCCAGCGCTCGAAGGGGCATATATAGCCCGGAGATTATAGCTGTTTTAATATTATCAGAGAAAAATAAGACAGAGAGAATAATATCTCTTCTTCCCGCCAGCTCGATCACGCTATGGCCTTCAAACGGCAACACCCCGAGATTAGCGCGTAGAATTCTCACAACACACCCCGATATTAGCCAGTGCGGTAGCAATACGGCAAGTAGAGAGAGTTTTCTGCGACGCGTCTCCATACTCACTCTCACTGTGCTTTATAATAACCCAAAATCTGCAGTGCGCGCCCGTGACAGCTTATTTGAACCTCGGTTTGGAGGTCATCGAAAGCAAATCGTATTTATGAATGAAATCGGTACGAGATATTATTCTCTCTCTCTCTTATTTTTCTCTGATATTATGTTAGTCCTTATTGTGTAAAGCATTTTCAGGTGGTTTGGAGAACTTTAAAAATGCATTCATTTTTGAATTTATGCCAAATTTATTATATCGTTTAGCGTAGAACCGTAAGATCTCTCAAATAGTTTGCTACATCCTTTTTAAGCGTAATTTTTTCATCATAGCTGCAATAACTCGCTCAAGATAGAAAAAATGATAATGAAAAGGTCCAAACAATATAAAAAGTGAAGCAGTTTTCAGCTTTCCCCTAATGTTTTCCGATTCAAGTATGGAGGCATACACATTAATAATAATAGCTTGCACAATATACATAATTCGTTTGCCAAAAAAAGTAGATAAAATTCAAAATTATCATTGGCTAGACTGTACTTGCATTAAAACTATTAAGAATATCCTTTCGTATAAGTGTATTTGATCTATCTAAAGTGATTGTGGAGGCAGTTTTCCAAGTAAGCAATCTTAGATCCAATCAATTTACTGTTAGACTGAATTTCAAATTATTAATCCTATAAATGATGCTAGCGAAGTTTATTATTGACAAATCACACACTTACAGGTTATTAAATGTCAAGTAGATTAGTGTATATGATCTATATATTTTATGTATTAAGTAGCAATGTAAGTAGAACACCTACTCTTAATTTTACTGAAAGTTTTGGTGTAGAAAAGTTCTTCATACTAATAAACTAAGAATCCCTGTGGAAAAAATCTAAAAAGACCCATAGTATACAGGGTAGCGACCAAAACGTAAAATATACCAAAGAATACTTCTTACAGCAAATGATTTTCATCCATACAAATCTATCTTTGTCCACACATTGAAACCCGGTTTGATTTTTCCGCTTGGTATCAAGGTATACATGAAGATGATTCGTCTTTTTGCAAAAAAATCATATTTTCTGATGAAGCATGTTTTACATCAAACGGAGTAGTTATATAGTAATTAGCTCCCAAAATTGTCGTTGGTGGCGTACAGCTAATCCGGGATTTGTTATCCAGTGTCGAGATCAGTACCTAATATTTTAAGACAAATGTTTGATGCGGTATTTTAGATAACCAACTGATAGGCCCATTTTTCTCCCGAGGCAATATAACGTCGGATATTTACCTTCAATTTTTGAGAAATCAGCTGGTTGGCTTTGGTAGTGACTTTCCACTTAACATTAGAAATAATTTATGGTATCAGCATGATGGTGCGTCTTGCTATAGTTCTTGAGTTGTTAACGAGATTCTTCAGAAAATGTTTCTGGGGCGTTGGATAGGAAGATTTTCAGAAAATCAATGGCCGTCGAGGTCACTCGATTACTTTCTTTGGGAATATTTAAAGGAAAAAGTGTATTCTCACCGACCTTTTGAAAATATCAACAGCTTCAGAAAAGCTGTTTCGAAATTCTCTAAGTTAACAATAAAATGCATCGCAAAGGAAGGTGGCTATATTGAAGGTTGAATTTTGTAAATTTACTCCGTCTTAAAAAGTAATACATTTGTTTTATATTAAAACTCATTTTTTTCGTAGGTGACTGTGATTCAAAATTAGTCTTTAAAATATCTTATTTGTATCTTGCTAAAGAAGGGTACATTATTCTTGGGTATATTTTACGTTTTTGTCGCTATCCTGTATACTATGGACCTTTTTACATTTTTCCCATAGGATATCTTAGATTATTATTATGCAGACCTTTTCTGCACCAAAGTGCTGTTTTTTTAACTTTCAGTAAAAAATTTTCCCATATGGCACGAACTCCGTGGGTCACGCTGTAGATAGTATTTAAATTTAGAATAAAAATATAATGGAAGATTTCTTTTACTAGGATTCACTAAAACGTTAAGGTTTAGTGCTGGTTTAAATTAAGATCTCCTTGTGGAGCATTTGGGTTTTGACAAGTTATATTCTTGCACTGGTCAGTTTAAAGCTTTGATTATCAAGTTAGACCGGTCGTACCGATACTGAATCCCGGCGTTTAAGATGATTTTTATGCGCGTTTTTATTACTGTAGATTTTAGCGACAGATTAACTATCGAATATTATTTCGAAGATTAATTACAATTGAGGGTTTAAATCAGGCGCGGCCCATCCATAAGGTCATTTGGTCAATGACCCACCTAAAATTTTTAATGATCTACCTAATAATTTATTTTTTAATTTTTTAAAACCAAAAAAAATCTTTTGTTTCAAAAAAGTTCAAGTTCCATGCGAAAACTTCCCAAGAAAGAATCAAGCCAAGCCATCGTCGAAAGATTATCCAAGCTTGCTCCGGGCTGGGTCGTATTTTAAATTGACCTCATATGTTTATATGGACGATATAAATTCCTTAAAACTAAGAGAGAAACAGACATACGCGCTTTAGGAAGTTAAAAAGAGACACAATTGGTCGACGGCCAACCAGTAATATCGGGCCACTCCCACTATGGAAATACACTCAAATCGCCCCGTAAAATATACTATTTCAAAACATTTAGTTCGGAAAAAGAAAAACTATTTAGGTAGCTAATATGCGCATCGTATTTGCATTGTATTAAAGTATTATTAATTAGCGGTTAAACATAAAAAATTATAAATATGGTCTCTGTCACGCCAGGGCTAGGCATCAAATGTAACGGCATCGGACCGATTTTCTTACATTACCAGCGTAGTCCAGAGGTAGAATCTCAGCGAGTTGATCAAGAGGTCGTGGGTTCGAGGCTGTGTTAGGGTAAACTTTTTTTTAAATTGTTGTTATTTAAAAAAATAGATCGGCTCTAAAAGGTGTATTGGCAACAAGTTAGCACTTGTTCCTCGATAAAATATTTTTAAAATTGTTGGCAATCTCATATCTACTACAGCTGGCAGCCTGCACGTGCGTAGACAAAGATCGTATTACTATGTCTACTCGCCAGTATTGTATTTATTAAAGAAAACGGAGTTTCGGCAGCGTTCCTAATTTTATTTTATCACAACATAATAATCATAATTTTAGCTCAGAATTTAGACCATTTATTCTGGGCTTTTAGTACAAGGCGCGACCTCTATTAAGGAGATGCTGAACGTATCAATCTAATTTAGAGCACACATAGAAAAAGCCATAAACATCTAGAGTAGCAATGTTCAATATACTGCAGTACCTGTTTTATGATTTTTGCGGTGTTTATTTGTAGGTAAATAATTTCTTGGCACATTATTCAAAAACATTCCTTAATTAAAAAACTGTATTTTGCTTGTTGCGTTGATATCACTAGTTGCCCACAAAATTTTGACCCACCTGTAAAAAACTCACGGGCCGCGCCTGGTAAAAGGGCTTTAAAATACCGGTACGTAACGTAAAGATATGTCAAAACCGAAAGTCGAAAATCTGCACGAATACGTTACTTTTCTTACACAACAAAGCGTGAATGTATGCTGTGTCTAGAAAGTACATACATATAAACTTTGGTCGTCTTAATGCATTTTCCACTAAATATTAGGTAATTCCTAGAAACATCCACTTGTCAAAAATTTAATGTTATCACTACTAGAATATTTGTTTCTTGATACAAGTTCTAAGTTGGATCTTTATTGAAAATACTAATAATCTATAATATACGGATTAAACGTCTTGGATTAAATTGTGATATAATTTGCGTGTGCCACATACCACACAGCCTATTTATGCAAATTGGTGATGCCGTCAACAACTAACAGCAAAATAATTAGTGTAGAATGCTAATGATACTGCTTGTGAGCTGAAATAGGTCGATGTAAAGCATCATAACGCATAATTTCTCTCTTTTATTACTTAGTGATGCCGATACCGATTCGTTGTCAGAGTCGAGGGGGAGATAAACCCAAGAGACAATCTCCTTTTCAGGCTCGTAATTTTAATATACTTTCTTGTGTTCGTCAGTATTTAGCTAAACAGTATATTATTTAACAAGCGGTAATATGGGTATTATGGGCCGCATTCTGTACAATGTTTTTTGAGTACTTTTTGTAGAAGTACCAGGCGCGGCCCGTAAGTTTTTTTACAGGTGGGTCAAAATTTTGTGGGCAACTAGTGATATCAACGCAACAAGCAAAATACACTTTTTAATCAAGAAAGGTTTTTTAATAATGTGCCTAGTTTTGTCAAGAAATTATGAACCTACAAATAAACACCGCAAAAACATAAAATAGGTGCTGTAGTTACTATGAAACAGTAGCATGAAACCTTAGATTAGCAAAACTTACAAAGCATTTACTACATTCTCTACAGGAATAATAATTAGGTACCAGAACCAAATGGATTTGTAGTTATTGGTGCAATTATATCCAGTTTATCTCAAACAAAAGTGATTTACGACAGAAACATTAGTTATTGCATAATAGAAATGTAGGTACCTAGATGTTTCCTTTTAACGTGAGCTCTCAAGTTAGAGGCTTTACGAAAATCCAATTTACATTCCCCACAGTGTGCCATTTTAGATTATCATCCTCAACACTGCTTGCGGATTAACGGCACTACAGTATACGGTTCGCGGCCACCGTCCAATATTTGTGTGGTTTCTGGGTTGTTAGGCCGTCGTCGCCAACACGAGTGGTAGGCACCTTCAAAAGGTACGCTGTGCTCTGGAACTCTGCGTGGTCTCAGCTTGTCGCTAGGTTGGGCGGGGCCTCATGCGTGGCATAATATAATTGGCTGGTTATGACGTTGGTCACCTTATGTTCCATTTTGCTGTATGGTGCGATTTTTGTGTTCTCCAGCATCGGGATCCATGTTTTATGTATTTTTCTGCTTCCTCTGTTTTGTTGAAGTTGTCTGCATGCTTGCGAATTTTTCAATGGCTTCCCTGTAGAGTCTGGCGTGATAAGAAGAAGTCGATGCGCGAACTTTTGTTTCTTCGAAGGTCTGCCTTTGTAAGTGTGAGTTCTTCTACGGCGAATTTGTCGATTTGTCCCAAGCGGCAGTTGGCATTGTGTTCCTTAATTCTGGTGTATATTGACCGTTTTGTTGTTTCTATGTATACGCTTCCACATGTGCAAGGTATGTGGTATAATGTCGAAGCTGACTAAGAATCCCTCTTATCTTCAGCCAATCTTAGACATTCCTTTATTTCCTTTGTCATTATTGTATATGTTCATAGTTTTTTTTTATATTTTCCTTTTAAAGTAAACGACCAAGTCTCTCTGTTACTCTGGATATGTAGGGTAGAAATGCTCTTGCTGCTGATTGATTCTGATCGTTGGTTCGGTTGTTTTCTGGTTACATGATTTTCTTTATTTCCTACTCCGACTACTCATTACCATTAAAGCATTTTTCAGCTACTCTAGTTCTGCGTTGAGTGCCTCAGGTTCACAAATTATTCTTCTCCTTTCCATTAACGTTTTGATAACACCATATCTTTGACATGGGAGTCCCTGTGTAGATATCGGTCGGTGTAGGTAAGTTTTTTGTACACTGTGTAATTGTCGTCCTTTGCGTGTTAATAAAACATCGAGATTACCCAGCTTATTGTTGTCTTCGATTTCCATTTTGAACTGGATATTTTCGTGTATACTGTTACTACGTTAAAATGAGAGATGTTTGATCAGTAGTACCACTACCGGGGACGGGACGGTGGCAGGCGTGCCTTTGCCTGCGGTCTTTGTAGTTTATATGGGTGTTCTTGCACTCGAAAGCAGCAGAACAGACTATTTAAATTTTGAATGAACGTACTTTACATACGTACGCACACCAGATTTTGGTAATGGTAAATTTTTCGTTTTCCAGAAAAACCTTGAGAACATATGTAGGTTTTTACCTCCGCCGTTTAAATATTCAAGGTGTCTGGAAAAGAATGAGACTCCTAGAGTCAAAATGGACCAATTTAGACCACTGCTTGCTTTCTTAAACAGTTATAAGCCTTAGATATTTGTTTTTTATTTCTTGTATTGCTCGCTGTTTAAGCTTTTTTATTTAAACTTGGCCTACGGGGGTTCTAGTATGCATTGATTTTTAAAAAGTTGTTTATTATTCTGAAAGGACATTCAGTTTGTTTTAAAAAAGGCAATGTTTAATGACTGCAAAAGTGCACCGTTTAAAAGAATTGACAGCTTAAACTTTTCATCAACATGTAATACTTGCTGATCTTTGTGTTCAATTTGCTATATGAGTTTCTTTAGTAGGTGATGGGGATCTGTTCTTACAATGTATCTTTCTATCACATTTTCCAAAACATAAGTTTATCAATAATTATCCTTTATCATTCATTCCAGCGTGATACAGCTCCGATTTGATACCCAAACTGTTGAGTCTTTCTACCAATATATTGGGTTTTCTCCTAAATGGTTTACTTAGCATTGTTATACAAAAGCGCTTCTTGTAAAGCAAATTGATTGTTTGAATTCAAAAAAACAAACAACCTTTTTAAAACTTATAAACACAAAAAATACCAGGAAAACCAAAAATATATAAAGGGTGTGGTCAGCGCCCTCTATGTTTTACACGAAAAATAATCACAAATTCATAATGGGCAACTTTAATTAAAAAACTTAAACAATAAGCAATTTAACTTAAAAAATGTAAAATAAAATATCTTTATAACTTTTTAAGGAAGCAAAATTGCACCAAGGCAGGTTGATCTAAATCGGTCTATTTTGGTACCAGGAATCTACTATTAAAATTCATGTATCCCATTTCCGAACATCATGTAATGGTTGATTTTCATGGCAATCCTCTTGGAGTTGCTGTGATTTTATATCTGTAGTACCTACTCGTATATAAATCTAAACCTACCGTATTAAATGCTATTAGCAATCAGTCAAGACTATTACTCTCGAATATAGTATAGATTTTTTGTAAGTAGCAGTGACACTTCGAGTTTAATTTCCATGAAATAGGAGAGAACATTGTCAGATGTTCTTCCTTGCCCCTAAAATATATAATATATAATATTGAGTTTTGATTTAAATACTTAATATAGCCTATAGGACCTAACGTATAAATATCAATTAAAATGTCTTCCCGAAATAAAGACACCTGTATTACAACCCTCGTTACTCGTATGCGTTAGTTCAGGTTCTAGATCGATCGTTTCACATTTTCAATTCGGAATAATTTTAAAGGTAAACGTTTTGCCAATTTATTGTTAGTTACAAAATGTTTCCCTTTTATTTTCTCAGGTTTTTAAAAGTGAAACAAAGGTTAAATAATTTACAAATATTAAAAACTACATTCTCTTTTAGGGAAAGAAGTTCTTGAAATGTATCAATACATATAGTTTACGGTTGCAGCGAATTTAATTTTTGGGAAAAATTTGATTTTCAAAACATCTTTTTAAAGTAATTGTTTTGCAAACAACAGGTCGCCGTTCGCAAACAGGTCTACGAAAAGTTTTTGTAAGCCAGATTTTTGAAAACATTTTTAAAAAAGTAATTTTTTTAAAGCACATTTTTCGACATCTTTTTTTAAAAAAGCACATTTTTCGAAAATATAGTTTACTGTAAATTATTTCTAGAAAATGGTAATGAAATAAGGCCAGAAAAAAATCCTGAGTAAATCTCAAGTCTCTAATAAATTTTCAATTTTTGCAACAAATGACTATTCGAAACAATTGTTTTCCGCAAAAATTTAATTGAAATGTTTCTAAAAAATGAATTAAAAAAGATATTTTATAAAAATATGTATTTTCGAAAAAAAAATATCGGTAGATATCGGTAATATCGAAAAATTATGCATGATTTCGAAAAATTCTAGTTTTGAAAAACATTTTTACAATAATTAATAATAATAATAATAAATGCCTTTTATTTAAAGAAAACAATTTTTTTACATATTATCATTTACAAATATATTAGAGACATGAGCAAGGCGCAGTCTAGCCAGTGGCTACTCCACTGAACCCCGCTCCGTCCCTTACCTATACTACACAGTGCACCTAACCAATAATAGAACAAATAAAGCACCTACTGTATTCAGAGATTGAGGCAATAAAAAAAAATTAGATGTGAGAAGTACAGATAACCTATTAATATTAAAAATCACGATGTTGTAGCTCAAGGAGATAGCGTCTGTAGCGTCCTTTAAATGAAAGTTCACCAAGGAATGTAAGTTCACTGGGCAAAGAGTTATATAATTTAATAGCATTGAACGTAAATGATCTTTGAAACATGGCACTCTGATGATGAGGCATTGTGATTTTATTACCAAATCTTATATTATGTGAATGAATGTTTATTCGAAACTCGAACCTATTTTTAATTGATACAGGCAAAGCAGTGTTATTAAAAATTTTGATTAGAAAATTACCCAAATGCAAATTTCTACGATTGTTCATTGTTAACCAGTTAAGTTCTTTAAAAGTGTGTGAAATATGATCAAATTTTCTAAGTCCGAAAATGAGACGCGCACACGTGTTTTGTACTTTCTGTATTCGATTCTTATCCAAAGTATCCAAACATGGGCCATAAATAAAATCGCAATAATTAAAATTGGATAAAACCAAAGATTCACAAAGCATCTTACGCAAATTAAGACTTAGGATATGACGGTTATTGTACAATATTTTCAGAGTTAAATACGACTTTTGGATCAATTTCTTAACATAGTCTTTAAAGCTCAACTGTGTGTCCAAAATTAAACCCAAATTTTTTGCAGAATTTACAAAGGGCAGTCCAACACCATCAAGTGTTATGTTGATACTTTCACTCAGATATGCTACGTTATTTTTATTACCAAAAAGCATTAGAAACGATTTAGATGGATTAAGTTTTAAATTATGCTCTAAAGAGAGCAGTTTAAGGGTGTTTAAGTCATCGTTAATAAGATCGGACGCATTTAAATATTCCTGAAGATTGAAATGAAAATAAATTTGTGTATCGTCTGCATAAGCCTGAACTTTACAATGTTTAAGCGATTTTAAAATGTCGGATGTGTAAATAATAAACAAAAGCGGTCCAAGGATCGATCCTTGAGGCACACCTGACAAAATTTGTACTTCTTCCGACAAATTGTTGTTACAAGAAATTTTTTGAAGACGATTAGAAAAATATGATTTAACAAGGTTTAAAGATGATTCCAACACCCCGTAATATTTAAGTTTTTGCTAGAAGGAGTTCATGATTAAGGGTATCAAAAGCCTTCGAAAAATCCAAAAGAACAAGAATGCTATTTAATTTTTTATCTATTGCTGTAATTATGTCATCAGTGATGCCTACAAGAGCGACCGATGTGCTAAAATGCTTCCTAAAGCCACATTGGCTGTCTGGTATAATACTATTTTCAATACAGTGCTGTAGTAATTGACTATATAGAACTTTTTCAAAGATTTTTGAAAGTATAGGCAAGATGCTTATTATTCTAATATCATTAAAAGTTGTAGGATCCTTAGTTTTAGGTAAAGGTTTTCCAATAGAGATTTTCCACTGATTCGGAAAATAATTTGACTCGATGCAACAGTTGATTATATGAGTGATATAAATATCTATGAAAGGACTACAATATTTCAGCATTTTGGACGAAAGGCCGTCCACACCAGAAGCATTTGTTTGAATTGATTGAATAATTCTGTGAATTTCCGGAGTTTCAGATAATTTAAAAGAAAAATTTAGGTTATTGTTAAAATTATTATTATTATAAAAATTGATTTTAGTTGTACAGTCTGAAATATTTTGCAAAAGTACACCAAAGTAATCACTAATAGCCTGTGGATCAGATAAATTACTAGGAATGGTAACACTTTCTGATGAACCTATATTAAAAAACTTTAAAGATTTCCAAGTCTTCTTAGGGTTTTTTTGTTCACATACTGAATTTAGATAATTTCTCTTTTCTCTTCTTACCTCCGAGACTGTAAAATTTCTCAAGCGTTTGTAGTTTTCCCAATTATTTATTGTTTTAGTTCTCTTAAATTCTTGCAGAGCCCGATCCCTTTGTTTCATAAAAATCTCTAAATTAGGTGTAAGCCAGGGTGCTCTAGGCTTAGTAATTCTAGATTCTTTCAATGGAGCATGCTTATCAAAAAGAGAAGAAAGAAAATTGCCAAGCAAACTTATTTTGTTATCTATGTTATTGTCATAAAATATGTTATTCCATGGTAGGCAGTGCAGATCAGAAAGAAGTAAGTTTAAATTTAAATTATTAAAATCTCTATACTTTATTAATTTTGGTTCAATATGGGTTTTCTCTATTTTTAAAGAACAATATACCAGACAATGATCAGAAACGTTTTCAACAGACAAAATGCCAAAATCACTCACCAAAGCTTCATCTGTAATAAAGATAGGATCCAGCAGTGTACTGGAAGTTCTAGATATTCTAGTAGGCTGGTCTATTATTTGTACAAAGTTATAATTTTCAAATAATGACCATAAAGGATTATCCATCTTTAAAAGGTTTATATTAAAATCACCCACACAAACTATTGAATTGAATTTTTCAAAATCACAATTTGAAACTTTTTTGTAGATCCAAAATTTTTGGAAAGTGAAATTTGTCCATGACTACTACTACTACTAATAGCTGATTATGCAATTTTTATTGGGTTGAGTCGATAATAAGGAATATACACATATTTTTTTTATTGCATAAGTCATTACAAACAAAAAAAAATTTTGAAGAAAATTACTACGATAATTTAGCTACAAAAAATGTTTACTTTTCGGTATAATTTATTACAATTTAAAAAGCAACCATTTGTCCTTAGTGAAAACTGACGTCAGGAGATCAGCAAAAATCTACAGGTTCACGTAAAGCTTAACTTAAAGTCGAACAAGTTTGATTTTCTCGGAAACAGTCAGAGGGAGAGAAATCGAATTTTTTGGGTTAATAGAGGAATAGTTCAACTAGCTTCGGTAAAAAATTCAGTTATACCGGTTGTTTCGTTTCGGAGCTATTAAGCGTCAAAGTCTAAATTTCCCCGATTTCCGTTGAAATCGGGTACAGGTCGCAAATGTGACTTAAATCGATGTAAATTTTCGGAGATTGTAGGGGACCTGGAGCTTCAGAACTCCACTGAAACTGGTGAGGATCAGAAAATGTCAAGTAATTCTTTTGAATTTTTTTAGGTCGAAAAATGCCATTTCCAGACCCCTAATAACTAGAAAACAAAACGTCAGATCGAAAAACGGACTCATAAGTGAAACTTTACAATCTCAAATACTTTTTTTGCAATACATTTACCTAAACCTGAAATCACTGGAAAATGGAAATATTTGGAAAAAAACTGGAAATTTAGATTTTTGACCCAGATATTTCACGGTTTTTAATTTTTTGTGGGGTCAAAATGGTTCAAATTAAAATCCCATATACGTCATCGGAAAGAGCTCGTCGAAGTATATGATATCCATATTTTTTAGTTTGTTCATTCTCTATAGGAAGGGAGCAATCGCTGATTAAATTCCGATTTTTTTACTTTTCTTGCCATCGACATCGGTACATTTGAATCACTCTGTATTTTTTCCTATCTATTTTTTTCGCAATTTCTCAACACTTTCTCATAAAGGGATAATCACGCTGTAAAACGAATACCTAATGGGCGATCCAGGAGCGTATTTAAGGGGTAAAAATCGGATTTCCTTGATTTTTTCCGACAAATCCTATTTTTAACCGACATTCTTCCACACTATTTACCCTATTTAGTGATTCTTTTTGGGTTTATTTTATCTGTTAATTATCTAGGAATACCTCCCACTAATTTAAGTAGCTTTTTTTTTCACAAACTTATAAATAAATAGGTTTATTTACATCGGGGACATCTAAAATTTGAAAACTTTTGAATTTTCGAAGATTGCCATGAAAATAAAGAATTGCAGTTTATTTACTCCAAATTATTAAGGTTTTTGTTGCAAAATTGAAAGGTTCCTGGACCGATTTCGGCTTGAAGTATACATGAATAAGATTTGAGGAACCTTCTACTTTAAGTGCAGAGATATTTCGTTGGATGAGTTACGCATTAAATACCATCTTTATTGAGTTGTCGATGGTTCTACAACACTGGAATTCGCCATATACTCATGATGAGTCATAAGTTCAGTTTTGACGACACAGCCAATGGAATCACGTTTTAGAAGTTTCGAAATTCACGCGAAAATTTGCATTTTTAAATACTTTTTTTTTGTTAATAAAGACCAAAATAAATGAATATCAGCAACCGCCATAAACATTTAATTTATGTAGAGAATATAAAAAAAATATTTCAGATTTATTTGGGTTATATGCATATTCCCTATTGACATTTTTTTTAATTGATACCCTTATTGGTATCAATACGCACTGTATACTTTTAGTTATCTGTTAAACAATAATACAATAATTTACTTCTGTCAGGAATTATATTGATATGATAGAATTGCTTTGCTACTGTAATTATTTATATTCAGATTATTTTCACAAAAATATTGTATGACACCTTTTTCCGATACTTTTTTTTATCGTACCGTATGCCTTTTCTCATTACGTGCGCTTTATATAGATTAAACAAAACAAACAGTAAATTAATACCTTGTTATTTTCTCTGACAGTAATTCTATTACAGAGATATTCGTTCGAAATTTAATTAACTCTTAGAAAAATGATCTGTCAGAAAGCCATGGTGGTTTACAAACTTCTAGCGCACTCCGGCCGTCACATTACAGCATTACGTGTCATGGTAGATTGTTGGATTCTATATGACGTTGCTTGCACCATTTTTGTTTAAAAACTGCTAGGAAAAGTCACAAAAATGATATTTGGGATTATTTGTGTAACGAATAAGCGTAATCCTGGGACATAATACTTTTCAAAATTCTAGTATTTCTAGGTAACGTAATAAAAAGTTAGTAACATATTATTGATTTTTAATGGACTGTGCAGTTTTTTAAATACATACGTCCCCTATTTACTATAAAACATTAACCTTCAGATTTACTAAACAGGTTTAAGATGTAGTACTGGTTGAAATTAAGATCTTCTAGTTGAACAACTAGGTTTTAATAGGTTTCTGTCCTGTCATTGTTAATAAGTCGTCATTAAAGAGTTCTGATCTGATCTGAAGCGGTGGGAGGGTGAGCCGAAGCTCTACGGCACTTAGGCCTCATTACACCCATTGTGCGTCCTCCCGAAATAGGAGACTTCCTCTCAGCGCGTCAACCAGCCTACTGATTTAAAGTAGTTGATGACGTCACCGGGAGGTGCCTCTCTGACGTTGTTTAAGGTGGTCCAATACTCGCCGAACACGGTTTTCTTAAGAGTGTAAAAGTCGGGCAGTCACAAAGGATATGCTCGACGGTCTCGTCTTCTTGTTCACATCCTCTGCATAGGGGTGTGTCAGCTTGACCTATTCTGTGAAGGTGCTTGCGTAGTAGACAGTGTCCTGTCAGAATGCCCGTTGTAAGACGCAGGTTCTGCCTTGTCATCGTCAAGTACTTTTTAGCTGTTCCGCTGTCAGGGTAACTGAGTAGCTCCTTGGCAAGTTTGCAGCCTTCCGTTTCATCCCATACTTTTTTAAAAAGTTCATGGAAGTGTTTTTTAATTAGGTTCGCTACCACCGACGTCGCTAAGTCAGTGGAGCAGCCAGGCCCGAGCATATTTAGGGCGGCCGCCCCCCTAGCTAAGGAGTCAGCAATGCGATTTCCTTTTGATGTGCCGTGCCCTTTCCTCCACCTCAGAGTGACCACATTGCGATTGGAGGCTTCTGTTAGGGCTCGGTGACTTTCTAATACTGTACCTGATATGATACGTGGTCTGTCCAGGGCCAGAAGTGCTTGCCTGCTGTCCGTGAGGATGTGTACATTTTGTCCAGTAATATTCTTACTGGATATTTCTCTTGCTGCTATACAGATACCTGTGAGTTCTGTTTGAACTACACTTGCATCTTTGCCTATAGCCCATTTTATGTTCAGGCTCAGGGCTCTGGAGTATATTCCACATCCTGAGCCCTTTTTGGTTTTGGAACCGTCAGTGTAGATGTGTGTTAAAGAGTTATCAGTTATTCTAATATTTCAGCTATTTGCTCGGTTTCCAAATGATTTTCATCTTAGAACGTGTTGCTACAATAATTTTAGTTCTATTATTGTGGAAAGTGCGTAATAAAATTGCCCTTTTCTTTATAAATTTACGAAAAAACTCTGAAATAAGTTCATAGTATAAAACTTAGTTGTCTTATTGTTTTCACATGTCAGTTTAAAACTTTTGGTTGTCAAATTAGACCGGTCTAGCGGTGGAGAACCTAGCCGTCAAAGTCAGTGTTTTCGATACAGTAGTATTTGGAAACAAACATTAAAATTTTTTCGTCTTGCTTAAAAATGTGTTAATACACAGCAAATAAGAGTTGGCCCCTTTTTCAATAAAACTACATTTATAGACATATTTTGACATATTTCTTTGACAAGCAATTGTTATTAATTCAAGTGTATGTACAGGGATATTCAAATAAAAGTAAACAGGCCTTATAACTTTTTTATTTTTAAAGATGGGAAAAAATGTTAAATATGAAAGTTTTGGGGATTTTTATGGATCATTCATATATCGTATCAGCAAAACAATTGAGCATCGAATAAAGAAAATATCGAATTTCGTTTTCAATATCGATGTTCTCGCTTATTTTAAATTGGATGGTATGATTTTTATCATATTTTTGGATTCTAGAAGTTCTAGGCATATTTTGTATAACATACCCTATGCGGAATTGAATCGTTTTTGAAATTTGTCAAATTAAAAATTGTTTCGCATAAATATCCTTTAAAGGTTGCGAACGAAATACCTGCTACTTTTTTAAATTTTCTTCGTAAGTCAAAGTTAATGTCAAGGTTGACAGTAATACTTTAGTCACCATGATTTATACCGTCTATTTATAATTTTATTTTTATACAAAATGAGTTATTCTATCAAACAATGTATGTTAATTTTTATTAGTTATTAATATTTGAAAGCAATAACCAGTGATTATAAACAATAACAAATGAATTATAACATAAAGAGATAAATGTTAACATTGGCGAATAAATATCAAAAGACATTTTCAACATGTCCGCCATCATAAATTCTTCTCTGCCTCTGAACTGTATTTATAATACTTTCAGAATCATTTTCGTTCATATTTCTTTCTTCATTTCTCACTTTCCTTTGAATTCCGTCAATGTTTTCATTACAATTTTATTGCTGTATACGACATTTTTCAAATGACCCCAAAGAAATGTATCTAAAGCTGGGCTATTTGCAGGCCAATATAACGTTCCATATCTACCGATGCATTCATCATACTGATGGTTTAAAAAATTGCGAACCTCAATTATGTTATGGGAAGGCGCTCTGTTCTGTTGCCATATAATATGTCGACGTCCTTCAATTCGTCGAGAATATCTTCGATTTCATTTTCTAAAAAATTAAGATAGCGCTGGCCAGTTAATGCTCCCCGAAAAAACAATGGTCCTAGAATTTTATTTTGTAATACCCC
The DNA here is from genome assembly GCA_963971165.1 of Philopedon plagiatum. Classification (NCBI taxonomy): domain Eukaryota; kingdom Metazoa; phylum Arthropoda; class Insecta; order Coleoptera; family Curculionidae; genus Philopedon; species Philopedon plagiatum. Next base: position 38,074,058 of record OZ020197.1, on the reverse strand, counting down.
ACACCAAACGTTGATTGAATTACGCCCCTGAAAAGCAATATCTTTGACGGTAAAGGGATTCTCATCTGACGAAACATGAACATTTCGTCTATTAAACATTCCCGCAGTTGAGAAAGTTGCTTCGTCTGTCCAAACAATAGTATGAAATAAATTAGGATCTTGCCGCATTCTTTCGTTAATATTTGTAACAAAAGTATATCCCCTTTCTTTTTAATCGGCACTAAGGTTTTGAACTGGCATAACTTTATATGGTCTATACTTAAAATACTTTAACGTTCTTTGAACTGTTCCATGGGTCAACATTTTATCTCTTCTTCCATATCTGAGATACCGCACACAATCGGGAATTGATTTTTTTGGATTCTCTTGAGAATGTAATAAAATCGCTAGACCCCTTTCTTCATTTCTTTCTCTTCTTCTTTTTCCATTGCCCAGAATTCCTCTTCTAGCCTTCTATTTGTTTTTATTATGGTGTTTACTGATGGAGTTATTTGTCCCTCTTCGATACTTTCTTCATATTTGAGCCGCTCTAACATTATTGTTATTTTTTAAATATAATTTTAACATTTTGTATCTCTCATTAACAGAATAACTAATTTTGCATAAAAATAAAATTATAAATTCATGATGACCAAAGTATTATTATCAACCTTGACATTAACTTTGACTTACCTACGAAGAAAATTTACAAAGGTAGCTTCGCAACCTAGTTAGTTACGTTTAAAGTATATTTATGTGAAATTTTGTTTAGTTTGAAATATTTCAAAAACGATTGAAAAACCGCATAGGGTATTTTATACAAAATATGTCTATAACTTCCGTCTTGATTTTTAAACAATAATATTTATATCAAAACACTAAGACTGGTATAAAATGCATCCACTATTGTGAATGGAAATTGCAAGACCAAGAAATAGAACAACAATAAGATCAAATGAAATAATAGGATAAGTTAATCACTGATTAAAGTCGCAGCTTAATACGACGCAACATAGCAATGGTGCTGAAACCCTCTCTTCGTCATCCCGAGTTGTGGCGAAACCCTGAGGTGGAGAGGCACTGTAAGCTGTAAGAATAGTACTATAGTAGTAGTCGAGCAAGATGCAACATCAGAGGCAACTCGTTTACTCTGTGCTAGCTGCCGACTTCCAACAAGGTCGCATTGTTAGACTGTGTGAGGGCGGTTTATCATTCAGAGCAAGGGCCAAACGTAAGAACTGGGAACCTAGTACTGCGGACCAGATATGGAGTTAGTAGGAAGAGCATGGTGACACAAGTCAGGTCTGTTTGATACAGGTTACTCTTGGGAGGTCTCTCAGCAAGACGTCCGTTGTTGCGGCTGCCACTCACCCCAACCCATCGGCGGCGACGTCTGGAATGGGGCCAGGAACGGCGAAACTAGGGCCAAGAATGGAACCACACAATCTTCTATGATGAGATCCGCTTTACCCTAATGAGTCATGACGGGCAAGTGTTCATTTGGAGACTCTGTGGAGTGACTGCATTATTGTGGTACCATACATACAGAGGTCACCAGAATGTACAGTTTAAGAAAATGCTAGGCCTTATGTTGCATGAAATGCCTTGCCGCCAACGTCTCTCTCTCTCTCTCTCTCTCTCTCTCTCTCTCTCTCTCTCTCTCTCTCTCTCTCTCTCTCTCTCTCTCTCTCTCTCTCTCTCTCTCTATATATATATATATATATATATATATATATATATATATATATATATATATATATATATATATATATATATATAAAAAGAGAGGAGAATTATTGTGGGCATATCCGCTAGCAATGAACAGTAAAATGAAAAGTTAGAATGGTAACCCGTACGACACGTGTTTCTGCTCATTGGCTTCATCAGGCCCACGTCGTACGGGTTACCATTCTAACTAACTTTTCATTTTACTGTTCATTGCTAGCGGACATGCCCACAATAATTCTCCTCTCTTTTTTTATGTATCGATCCGCGCTAGTTTCTAGCATTTATATATATATATATATATATATATATATATATATATATATATATATATATAACCGGACGCTTGGAGATAGCAAATCGTTAATGTACGGACGCTCGGAGTGTAGTAGGATAAATATATATATATATATATATATATATATATATATATATATATATATATATATATATATATATATATATATATATATATATATATGTATATATATATATGCATATATATATATATATATATATATATATATATATATATATATATATATATATATATATATATATATATATATATATATATATATATATTGTAAGAAACACACGCAATTGTGGTTGTGGACTTTTCGCTCTTGGTTTTATTACACTAGCCTTTTATTTATTAAAATTTTACATGCTCTTTATATTTAACCCATGATTAAATAAATACATATAATATAAAGCATATTATATGAACGTGAAAAACTACTACTGCTTTTAGCTTTACGTTTTTGTGCCGTATTTAGAATTATGTCAGAACCCTACATTCATTTTTAACGACTTTATAAAAGTAAGGTAGAGAGACAAACCCCAACTGGCATTTACTACTTTTTATAATGCCGTGTAAGCCGCTTATGTCCTAGTAAGAAAAATCGTGAAATTCTTAATACGTCAAAAACATTATACAGCAAAAAATTCAATTGATATTCTCCTATCTAATTGTCACTCTCTAATTTTACCGTCGCTATCGGACTGCAGCCCCCACAAGACTTAAGTTTTTTTTACAGATTTACAGATATATTACTAAATAAATAAACGATCTAACCCCCTTCCTCCGCCTTCTCCTTTTTTAAATATCCATAGTTCCATCTCCCTCCAGGCCAAAATCCTATGTGCAATTTCTTATAAGTATGGTTTAGTTCCTCCCAGATAAAAAGCATGCGATTGCTTGGCTCAAGAAGGGAGTGATTATAACATTTACATTAAGTTTAAATTTGAATCAAAATTAAAAAATATAATGTATTTTTTAGAATTATTTCCTATTTTCCGAGTTAACTATAAACTAGTTTTTATTTTTCTAAGAATTTAGAAGTTGTTAATATTCATAACGACTCATATGACCCTGCATCAATTCCCTTAAGCTACGCCTACACATTGTGGCTAACAATAACCTTTACATAATCGGCAAGTAGACGATTCACCTTTGTTTGAAAGTTTTTGTTTTTGATATATTCAAAGGTCTGTCTTATTTATTGGTAATATAATACCAATCAAATATTGCGAAAACATTTTATAAAGGTTAATGCCAAAGACCTTTTAATATATAACTTCGTTCTTGTCTAGTGAAATGGTAACATAAAGACGCATCCACACTTACTAATCTCTTATTGAAAATGGTATAGCAATGTTTTTTATAACCTTGTTATTTGCCTTGTCTACGTACAAATTCAGAAATTGTTTTTACTATCTTTAGTTATGAACAAAATACACAATAAATGGTGTGTGCTTTTAGCGACTCAGCTTGAGTAATTTTGTGCGGAACGAAGAGAAGAAATAAAATATTTTGTGTTCTTGAAAAAACTTTAGTGGTTTTTCTTAAATCTTTAAATTTGTTTTCAACATGTTAGCGATACCTTTAAACTTGAGTTTTATGTTATACTGTGCGTATAGAGGGACGCGATGATTTCTTTATTAAATATAGCTGGCGAAGTGGGAATTTTGATAAAGTTGTGTTGGTTTGGTTCGCAAAATGGAGTGCATTAAGGAAGACACTATCCAACTAACTAGTTTGTTTAGGGCAACAGTTCTGTTGGATTTGAGGTACAAAAATTTTAAGGATCACCAGCTTACACAACGATTTGATATTAAAGAGATATTGTATAAAAAAAGTCATCAGAGATATTTACCGCTCACTAACCGATAAGATATAACATACATAAAATACAAAAAATATTCTGAAACATAAGACTTTTTTATATGACACCGATATATAGCAAAAGTGGACAAGGCGTAACGAAGCTTTTCGCATATCAGGCTGTTTGACAAGGAATACAAATTTTAATAGTGTTATCGGATGGATTGTCTACCTTTACCATTTTTTATATTTTGATAAAAATATATTTCCTAAGTCCTTTCAGCTGCACTTTACTTGTAACAATATTTAAAATAAAATATCCCGATAGAAAAATAGGCACAACGTTTTAATATCTAAAATCTTTATGTGAGGAAAATTGCATGGGAAATTTTTTTAAAAAATTTTAGATATAATTTTGTACTTTATTTTGATGTTTAACCGAATTTAAGAAGGAGGTTCTTAGTTCGATCCGTATTTTTGGACTGCAATTGACTGCACTGTGTTCAGGATGATGCTGCATTGGTACCGTTGCACACTGGGGTCGGGGACGCTAAAAGTTGGAATTTAATCGAAATATCAAAATTCACCCATAATCAGAAAATGTATATTTTTGTTAACATCACTAATCTCTGCGTCATTATGTGATTTTGTTAACATCACTAATCTCTGCGTCATTATGTGATTATTATTGTGATTTGCACTTTTGGCATTTCGGCGGCGCAGTGTTATGAAGTTTAAGATTTGTATTCAGATAGTGTGTTTGTATTGGAACTAACGAAAAGACTTATTATTTACATTCACTTTTTTGCTGTGACATATTATTTTTAAAGATAATTTTAATAATGGATGAGTTGTCTGCAGATATGTACATGTACATCTACTTTCATTTACTAAAATAATTATTAACAAGTCTGTACTTGTTTTATTACTATATTATAGTATTCTAAGGATCTGAGAATAAAGTAAATTTGTACTAGAAAAATCAAACAGTGTATGATAAAGTATATTTGACGGCCTTCGTAAGTTGAGTTTCTTATATTGCTGTATTTCTGGTCACCTAAGCAACTGAAAAAATACTAATTTAGCTGCAGCTTTTTGCACTTTTCGAAGTTTGAACGGCTTAAAGTAGAATACGTGATCTTAATACTAGGCGTTACGTATAGCATAGATTTCGTTCTTGTTGCAGGATCGGAACACAATACCTTATAGTTGTCTAGATTAGAACTGTTTAATGTTATGAGGGAGTCAGAGTATAAAAATATGGATGCCCAGAGTGGGCATCTTCATGCAAAAATGACTAAAAAACGAATTGTTCATAGACAAAAAACAATGTGTCTCCAGCTACTTGCAATGCACTTGAAAATGCAATGGCATTTTTTTGGCTTTGCAGAATTAATGCCAACTTTTAGGATCTCCTGCCTCACTGTGCGTTGGTATTAAATTTTAAAAATATAAAGGGGAGGGAGTAAGGGTGAATAAAAAAGAAATTTTTAAATAATACAATTCTACCCACACTAAGTAGGTGTAAGAGTGATGTGACATGCACATATCTCGTCGTTTTCGTATTAGGGATAGTCCCCATTAAGAAAGATTTTATTAGGTTTCTGGTATACGGGACATTATAACTTTATAAGTTAAGACGAATCAGAGAAGACATTAGCATCGAATCCAAGCCACAACATGTTTTTATAAACTTTTTACGTAGTGTCGTATCTACCCAATAATATTATTAACAGAAGACCTTTTAGGTCGCCCACTCGCACACGCGTTCTTCCTCCCACGCACTTAAATATTTAACAGTAAAAAATAATATATATAATACTAGATTATTATTGATTTATAGTGCAAGACATTTGTGATCGCGTTTTATATCCACAAAAACCAATTTATGTGCTTGAAGAAAAATAGATTACCTTGTAAATAATGCCGCCGTTGTCAACCCACTGCTATATTAACATATTATGTCGCTGCTTCCTTTAAGTATTTAAATATCATAAGAATATCATTGTCCCTTTTCTTTGCTTCAGATATCTTTTAGTTTCTTAATGTTAATTTCCTGGAAAAAGAAAAATATTTAAAATTAACTACAATTATTAGCGTCCAGATTAAGAAGGTCTCACAATTTACTAAGTTTACACGGCAGGTTACAGATACTCTTAAATAACCATTAAGGATGTGAACCCGTATTTACTTTTTAATGGAATAGACAATCGTATTTCTCTCGATAGAGGAAGGTTGTATTCGTATATTCATGAAAAAATTACCTCTCTAGATTTTTTCAGATCCTTACGGTTTGGGATCTCACGAAAAACATGGTTTGCCATTTGTCTCTGTTTGTTTCTCTATTGGTCTGTCTGTCTGACGGTAGGTCTTTCTGTTGACGCTAAAACTGTCGGTCTGCCTACTGACGCGAAAACTACTTGATCAAAAAATAAAATTTTACATACAGATTATGTTTTACCCCAGCAGCCCTATTCTCGAGTTTAAAAAGAAATACCTTTGAAAAACAACCTTTTATTATTTAGATGTACTAAAACGAAAGCAATAAGTGTATTTCATTGTGGCAATGCTGAATGCTATTTATAAGTGGACGTAGATCGCGTGGGTGGATCTTAATAAAAGTGGAATCAAAGTTATCACTGAATCAGATATAACGTATTATGTTAATTAATTTTGTTTGGCAGAAATTGTAAATACCTAAGAATGTATTTTTTTCTTTTCTATTCCCGCGACAAGCTTTGAAAACAATAAATTTAACATAATATATTATATCTGTTTCAGTGATACCTTTGATACTTTTATTATTCACTCACGCGACCTACGTCCACTTATAAATAGCATTCAGCATTGCCGCAATGAAAAACTACACTTATTTTTTTCCTTTTAGTACATCTAAATAATAAAAGGTTGTCTTTAAAAGGTATTTTTTACAAGATTTTATTATTAAATTTTTAGGTACGTCTTAACATATGCATTTCTAATAATGCATAATTATTACAAAACATTTAATCTTATCGTTATCGTATTTATCGTATTCTACTCGTCAAACCCTTTCATTTGATACCCATACCCATACCCAATGGGATTGTGAAGGAAACGATAATCCGCAATCTTCTGGCGTCTGCCATATTGGATTTAGAATGACGCCACACAGCTTATCGTATTCTACTCGTCAAACCCTTTTATTTAATGTCCATACCAAGGGGATTGTGAAGAAAAAGGTAATCCGCCATCTTGTGGTGTCCGCCATATTGAGTTTAGAATGACGCCACATAGCTTATCGTATTCTACTCGTCAAACCCTTTCATTTGATACCCATGTCAAGGGGGTCGTGAAAAAAAAGGTAATCCGCCATCGTGTGGCGTCCTCCATATTGGGTTTAGAATGACGTCACATAACTTATCGTATTCTACTCGTCAAACCCTTTCATTTAATACGCATATTAAGGGAATTGTAGAGAAAAGGTAATCCGCCATCTTGTAGCGTCGGCCATATTGGATTTAGAACAATATTAAATATATTATATTGTATTTTCACCGAACTTATACACGTGTGCAAAATTTCAAAGCTCTAGCTTAATTAGAACTAGTCGAAATTTTTATTGCAATATATATTTGACCTAAACATACTAACAAACATACATACATACAAACAAGTGAAGTTAAAAAAAGCTTGTAAAAACGTTTCCTCGGTGATGTTGTATGTACGGAAACTGCGATTGACTATTGTCTAGCAACATTACCGGTGAACGCATTCTCATATTTTGAGAATATTGGCACAACTCTAAACCGGCTACTCCTAGGGTGAAATATATGTGAGAACCTTAAAAAATTATTTTCTATTTTTTGCTTTACTCAGAAATGGTTCATTTTACACAAATAATTAGTTTAAATTATTTTTTTCTTCCATTTTTGCTCTGCTCTGCGAGACAAATATTACTTATTTACTAGTTGTGTTTTGCATAAGTAGGTTACGATTGTAGGTTACGCAGTGTTTTAAATCCCGCAGGGCATTTGCGGGATTGGTTCTAATCCCGCGTGATCCGGGTTCCCGCATACGTTTTTTAATTTAATAAAATTTGATAAAGTAATGTTTATTTAATTCATTATTGAATCAACTTTAATTTTTTATTATAAAAATCTACAAATAACCGAATTTCAGTTAAAAAAAATTATATAATTTAAAATCTAGAATCTCTTAACTATACTACTAGAACTATAAATCAATCAAAATTCTTCTTAATTAAAGTAACAAGTAACTTTGGGCAAATGAACTTCAAATGTGTATACGCGGGATCCCGCATAGGTTTTTTAATTTTATAAAATTCGATAAATTAACGTTTATTTAATTAATTATTATTAAACCAACTTTACTTTTTTATTATAAAAATTAAAAACTAACAGTATGTCAGTCAAAAAAATTATGTAATTTAAAGTCTTGCCTGTCTTAAATATACTACTTTGACTATAAATCAGTCAAATTTCTTATCCATTAAAGTAGCAAGTAACTTTGGGCAAATGAACTTCAAATGTTTTTACGCGGGATCCCGCATAGGTTTTTTAATTTTATAGAATTCGATAAATTAACGTTTATTTAATTAAGTATTATATTAAACCAACTTCAATTTTTTTATAAATATCAAAAATTAACAGTATGTCAGTCAACAAAATTATGTAATTTAAAGTCTAGCCTCTCTTAACAGTAATAGTACCTATGACTATAAATCAATCAAATTTCTTCTTAATTAAAGTAACAAGTAACTTTGGGCAAATGAACTTCAAATGTTTATACGCGGGATCCCGCATAGGTTTTTTAATTTTATAAAATTCGATAAATTACACAGGACCACAAATGGGAACCGAAAAAAGTCCTTTGGCGAGATTGATATCCTATATATATTTTGGTGCGCTGATTACGAATTAACAGTATGTCAGTCAAAAAAATTATGTAATTTAAAGTCTAGCCTCTCTTAACTATACTACTATGACTATAAATCAGTCAAATTTCTTATCAGTTAAATCAACAAGTAACTTTGGGCAAATAAACTTTATGTTTATTATTTTTCTACCTGAGATAAAAAGTCTTACTAGTTTTTATAGTAAATCACATTAGTTTGATTGTAAGGTAAGTAAGATACTTATATTATAATATCTAAGCAGTCTCATTAATTTTCATATTATAATACCACGGATATTTGGCAGATACATGTTTTCGCGTTATTTTTTTAAGAGTTTACGGCTTTTTCATGGCTATGCGGATTCGCATAGCTGGTGCGGGATCCCGCAGGCCGCCAAGTGATGCGGGATCCCGCGGGATTGCGGGATCCCACTTTGCGGGATTGCAATCGCTAGTTACGATTAGGTCTATTTAGGTGGACTTTTCACACTCAGGGATCCTGTTCGTTTGGACTAGTGCAGCACGAAGTGCAAAAATTGTATGCACTTTTTACACCTCCTCTAAACGAGTTGCAGAACGTGTAGCTCAGTGCGTATTACTTTTTAACCTTGATTATCATATATATAGCAAAATGTCGAGAAGAACTTACTTGCGAGAACTAGACAAAGTAAAACGGGTGACCAACTTCACGTCTATTAGTGAGTTTGATGCATATTGCTTCCTAACCCTTATTATCATACCATATAGCAAAATGTCGAGAATAAACTACTTGCGGGAACTAGACTAAGTAAAAGGCGTGACTTTACGTCTGTTGGTCAGATTTATTCATATTGCTTTCTAACCTTTAAATTATAATCGATCGTTAACAAGTTCTAAAACAACGGGTAAGTCAACCAAGTAAATAGTTCAAAAATTGTAATAAAAGTACCCCAAATACAATATACAATTAAAAGAATAGACCGGGGACCTTAATATTATATATAATATATATATATATATATATATATATATATATATATATATATATATATATATATATATATATATAATGGCAAGCCTTTAAAAATTAAAAATCATGAAAAAAAAGTAAAAATTTAAATACCTTTATTTCCTTTATTACTTTAAAAGTTGTTCAAAATGACCACCGTGAGCTTCTTACAGTAATAAAGTTGAATTTAGAACTCACAGTTTTGAGAGTAAGAAAGAAGAAGACAACTAAGTTTTATACTAGGAACTTGCTGCTAAGTTTTATTCCAAATTTATACATACATAAGTTTTAGTACGTATTTTCGTCAATAATAGAATTAAATTCATTCTAGTAACACGTTTCAAGATTAAAATCATTGGGAAATCAAGAAAACTGCTTAAATATTAAATATTTAATATTTAAATACGATAATTGATATATTATTTACCTTAGAGTTAAATTTTTAAAAACCCTGTACTCTCCACGGTTTACAGTTATCACTTTAATACTGTTTTATTTTATTTATTACTAGTGTAAAGTATAAATACTAAAAATTCAGTCTTTTTGCATTAATACCACGAAATAAAGATTCGTTACAAAATGTGGCAAATCCCCTCGCGAGTTGCTCGAAGCTACTGAAACAATGTTTCCAGAAATAATCAATATGCCGGCGTAGTGTCCATCGTTGGAAACTAAACCTACCTATAACCATTATTTATTATGTGCAATGTTGTGACGTCAACAAGCTCGATAAAGAGTTGGATACAGTTTATTATTATTTTAATTGGCCTAGGTGGGTATTTCCTAAGGTTCAAATATTAAGCTTGCCTTGAAGGAATCATTAAAAAATTAAACTATCTCTAACTACCAAGTAACCAGTTTTCAATCAAACATTAACAGTTTAAGGTTTTAAAGATATATTTTTTTTCCTGTAATATCTATTAAAGTATTGTATGAAATTAGTATCATTTGTGTACATATGGAAAATTTGTGGATAACAAACCTGTATGTTAAGGTTCATCAATGTTTTTTACTAATGGGTATGCTCGAATCATTATTTATAACGTGCAATGTTATGACGTCAACAGGCTTGATAGAGTTCAATACAGTTTTCTGTTATTTTAATTCCAGTGGCCTACATGTGAGTATTTCATAGGTTTACGGTGATTTCAGACGATGCGCTTACGATAATTATTGCTCTTATGTTACATAAATATCGCACGGTATCATAGGCGCAACTAGGGAGGGGCTAGGGGGGCTAAGCCCCCCCCCCCCAACTTGTCATTAGCCCCCCCTAGACCGATTGGTGTTCCATAAAAATAAAAACCAACTTTATATTAAGGGTCAGGGCTTAAGCCCCCCCAAAAGGCACTGTCTAGTTGCGCCTCTGCACGGTATACTATAATAGTGGATAAACTGTTCTTTTAAAACCTATTAAAAAGGTAGAGAAAAGTATGGGCAGTATATCGAGCGATATTTTTGTAATATGAGAGGTATACTACATTATCATACGCCGCCTTTAAAGTAATAGGTTTCTTTTAAACAGTATTAGAAACAAATAAATTATGGTCGGTAAGAACATAACGTAACTAGCAGTTCTTACTGTCGTCCCTCTTATTGACAACTATGATTTTTTTTATATTTTTAATGCGTCATGAAATTGATTGGCACTGACTAGTTCCAAACTGCTGTAGAAACAAACCTATTTACGCAAACAAACAAATATTTTACGAATAACAAATATTTTTTAATCGCTATTGGTCAATCAAATAAATTTTGCCCAACGCTGCGTAGTAGAAATAGAGTTCCATTATTAACAGCCTAAGAATAATTTATCACACCATGAGCTACACTTTAGGGAAATCAGGCCTTGTCCTTCTACTTCAAAGAATCGCCCTTAAAATTCTGATTGCCATTTTTAAGTCACTATTTAATAACGAAGTACATAACACAGACAATTTCGTATTTGACTCAAAGATTTGATCGGCACTAATAAAGAACAAATTGGGAGCTTTTGGAGTGATTCAAGAAGTATCTACCGAAAATGTAGAAAAATCAAGTCACTGCTTTAATTTTTAACCAAATATCACTTAAGTATTCTTTACGAGGGAAACTAAACTGCAAACTTTAGAGAATGTCCACCATATTGTTTGCTATTTTTGTCAAAATGCGAAGCGTAAATAAATCAACCAGGAGGCAAATAAATGTTTTACTTTCATTACATTTTCTTCGGTTAAGTTTCCCGAATACTTTTTTTTTCTTGAGGCCTTAGAATCGCTTATATATTATGTACTCAAGAAGAGACAAGTTTGTTGTTTTGCGGTCACCTATTCTTATTATTAATTGAATCCAACGTTAATAAAATTATTGAGTTTTTTGCAATTTTACCCGAATTATAAAAAAAAAACTCAAACTATATGTGATTTTATTAAGTTTATTGGAAAGGAATGAAGTCTTACTTAAAATGAATCCGAAAAAATGCGGACACTACACCTATCATTTTTAAAACGTATTTTAGAAACAATATGAATGGATCCCCACATAAAATTGTTAAAGTACAATTTTCGCAGTATTTCAGTATATTTGAAACTAATCATCCTGGAAAGTGTGTCAGGAAACTACATACATGCTCGGAAAAGTGGATACGCAAGTCATTGTCGTTTAAATTTTATGCGTCTTTGGAAGACAATTTAAGTACAAAAGCATTAAAATTACTATTCTTACGCAAAGGTCGAAATCCTATTTATATAAAAAAGGTATTGTGTGCGAGAGTTTCTTACAATATCTATATATATATATATATATATATATATATATATATATATATATATATATATATATATATATATATATATATATATATATATATATATATATACAGTGACCGGCAAAAAGTTGGACACATATGGGAAAAATTTTTATTATTGGAATATTGAAAAATCTTTTTATGCCGATTGTCTCTGCATGATGGGTAACCTAAAAATTCATTTTGACATTTGTTACGTGATTACTCGTTTGCCGGCAAAATTGAAAAAAATATATATTGTCATGGAAAGCTGGTATTAGGTGACAAGATATTGAAAAAAGTTATTAGAAAAAAGTGTTTAGATTTTAATTTTATACTCCTTGGCAAAGTCTGGAGCCAAAATTAAAAAAAAAAATATTTTACATTTTTTGAAAAAAAATGTACAATATTAGTTTCATATTCCCATGAATTTAATAAAAATGTGTTAAATGATCGAAAACCAAGGTAATAACCTATTATCTCAACATTTTTGTTATTACTTAAAAGTTTTATTTGATAAAATTTAAAATTTACCTTTTTTCCATGTACTTGGGTGTGGCCAGGCCCTGTATCTGGCAACCATATTTACCATTTATAGTTACTTCTGGAACAATATGCTTACGAAAGACCGTTTGCTCTAATTTTGCAGAAATTTTAACGTGTCTACCAAAGTCATTCTAACAAAATAAAAAATTGAAAAAAAATTCTTGCATTAATTTAATTTATTTTAAATCAAATATTAGACCACCCAGTAGAGGTACGAAAAATTTTCATAAACAAAATTTGTTTATTTTAAACTACTAAATAACATAGGTGTTTTCATTTCAGGCAAATCGTAACATTTTTATTTTTAGCCTTAATTTTGCTCTTTATAATTTCAACTTTTCACACCTTGCATCGCAAAACCAAAAACTTTACAATAAGTATATTCTCCTGGACCATGGTAACTGAATGTGAAGTTTACTATGGTCCAGTAGGACCAGTAAAGTCTTTTGAAAGGCCGTTGATACTCTAATTTCTTAAAAAAGTTCCATGTCCTTTCATAAGAAAATTTTCATGTCTTTTACAAATCACCAAAATGGGCTTTGAAAACAGTCGAAGACACTAATAATTTTCATATTTCTTTATTTAATGTTAGGAAATGTAAAAATAATTTTACAAATTATGTGAAAGTAGTCGAGTAATATTTCGGGTACCTAGATGTACATTAAACATTTTAAAGATTTTGTGGTAATAGTGTACCTACATAAAAACGAAAACTCTTTTAGACCTAATGAAATTTGAATACCCAAAGAAGCATATTATGAGTCGAAGGATCGCATCACTTTCAATCAAATTACCCAAATATCTACCAGTCAGCAGGCCACTATCTAAATAAATGACCCGAGCAATTTTAGAGAGAGCGATTGCCTATGCAATTCGTTTGCGATCTCTCGCGCAATTTGATTGCTTCAATATGGGTGTTCTTTGGCTTTTTATAGCAATCCGATTTTAAAAGATTCTTTAATAAAAAGGCACTTACTGGTTTGTGTAGGATTTTTATTAAACAATTAAGCGTGTTTAGTGAAAATTTTATTTAGAAAATATATTATTTAAAAAACACACTAAAACTCGACATGTCCACCGTCACGTTCCATACATTTAACAGTTCTACTTCGCATTTCTCTTGAAACATTTCTTAATATTTCAGGAGATATCTGGGCAACGCAATTTCTAATTACCCCTTCCAAATGTTCAATGTTTCTAAATGGCCTATGTATATATACTTTATTTTTTAAATAGCCCCATAAAAAGAAATCTAAGGGGGTCAAATCGGGTGATCTAGCCGGCCAAAGATTTTCTGAAAAACGCCCAATCCACTTGTTACCAAAGTTTTCATCCAGCCAAAACCTTACATCTTCAGTACAATGAATACTAGCCCCATCCTGCCGAAAATATAGGTCCCTTCTTTCTCTCAAGGATAAATTATCTAAAAATTCTGACACCTCTGTCTCCAAAAAGTTTAAGTATGTTCTAGCATTTAAATTTTCTCTGAAGAAAAAAGGGCCAACAATTCGAGTATTTAATATTCCACACCATACATTCGTTTTAAAACTATACTGTACTATACTGTACTGACGTAAAAGTTGCTTCGTCTGTAAAAAGTATTTGTTGGGGGAAATTTCCATCATCTTCTAGGACTCCTTGGAACCATGCACAAAAATAAAAACGAGCATCATAATCCCTTTGTTTTACAACTTGTACAAATTTGGGTTTATAAGGGTAGAACTTATTTCTTTTCAAAATTCTTCTTACTGATTTTTCCTCCATGTTAGCAGCGTCAGAAATATCTTTAACGGCTATTTGAGGTGTTTCTGTAACTGTTAACAGCACATTCAGTGTTGCTTCTTCACCAGTTACCGGTTTTTCACGAGAAACTTTATACTGGTTGTCAACAGTACCTATATATTTCCTTAAACTTTTTAAATATTTTTGCTACTGTCGAATAGCTTAACTTTTTATCGGGATGCCGTCCGTTAAAAATTTCAGCAGTTTCTCTCAAGCTTTTATAATTTTCACCATGAATAAGGACTATTTCTATTTTTTCTTGAAGAGAAAGACTTGGAGGCATTTTAAAATAAAGTAGCTTAACATTAAATAAAAGCACAATGACAATTAATAAATGGTGCATATTGCTATTTCTAAATAATACTTCGGCTGTTTTCAAAGCCCACTTTGGTAATTTGTAAAAGACATGAAAACTTTCTTATGAAAGGACATGGCACTTATTAAAAAGAATAGGGTATCAACGGCCTTTCAACAGACTTTACTGGTCCAACTGGACCACAGTAAACTTCACATTCAGTTACCATGGTCCAGGAGAATATATTGTAAAGTTTTTGGTTTTGCGATGCAAGGTGGGAAAAGTTGAAATTATACAGGGCAAAATTAAGGCTACAAATAAAAATGTTACGATTTGCCTGAAATGAAAATATGTTATTTAGTAGTTTAAAATAAACAAATTTTGTTTATGAAAATTTTTCGTACCTCTACAGGGTGGTCTAACATTTGATTTAAAATAAATTAAATTAATGCAAGAATTTTTTTTCAATTTTTTATTTTGTTAGAATGATTTTGGTAGACACGTTAAAATTTCTTCAAAATTAGAGCAAACGGTCTTTCGTAAGCATATTGTTCCAGAAGTAACTATAAATGGTAAATATGGTTGCCAGATACAGGGCCTGGCCACACCCAAGTACATGGAAAAATGCTAAATTTTAAATTTTATCAAATAAAACTTTTAAGTAATAACAAAAATGTTGAGATA
Source organism: Philopedon plagiatum (assembly GCA_963971165.1). Taxonomy (NCBI): domain Eukaryota; kingdom Metazoa; phylum Arthropoda; class Insecta; order Coleoptera; family Curculionidae; genus Philopedon; species Philopedon plagiatum. The sequence continues at coordinate 38,058,292 of OZ020197.1, read as the reverse complement.
ATAGGTTATTACCTTGGTTTTCGATCATTTAACACATTTTTATTAAATTCATGGGAATATGAAACTAATATTGTACATTTTTTTTTCAAAAAATGTAAAATATTTTTTTTTTAATTTTGGCTCCAGACTTTGCCAAGGAGTATAAAATTAAAATCTAAACACTTTTTTCTAATAACATTTTTCAATATCTTGTCACCTAATACCAGTTTTCCATGACAATATATATTTTTTTCAATTTTGCCGGCAAACGAGTAATCACGTAACAAATGTCAAAATGAATTTTTAGGTTACCCATCATGCAGAGACAATCGGCATAAAAAGTTTTTTCAATATTCCAATAATAAAAATTTTTCCCATATGTGTTCAACTTTTTGCCGGTCACTGTATATATATATATATATATATATATATATATATATATATATATATATATATATATATATATATATATATGTATATGTGTCGTGGTTAATCCGGGAATTCATCCGTTCGTTTGATTTGTTTCTAGTTGAAACTTGCAGACGTTTACTTTCTACGACCAGCGAGTAAGCACAGAAGATGCCAAATGAGATTTTGGCGAAACGTCTGCAAGTTTCAACTAGAAACAAATCAAACGAACGGATGAATTCCCGGATTAACCACGACACGTATTTTTCCATCCGTGAAACCCTACGTACTTCCATATATATATATATATATATATATATATATATATATATATATATATATATATATATATATATATATATATATATATATATATATATATATAATGCTACCTTTATAGAAAGTACTCAATTACTCGCTTATATTGGACTAGAAAATGATAATTTTTCTCTCTAGGGAAGAAACTATGTTCATCTCGCTTTTGTTTTATTTTCATGAAATCTTGTTTGCTGGCATCCGTTTAAACTTCAAAAGATACGTCAAAACATTTTTTAAAACCCTTAATATATAATGAAAAAAACAGTTATTCGAATATCATTACACTGTATTTTTTATCAACTGTAAAATACTGTTGTATGAAAGTAGAAGTTATCAAAAGACTGATACAACAAACTGTATTAACAGGACAGCTTGCAACCGAAATATTATATAGCAGTCTTTATATTGTTACTTAATTCCGAAAGGACACGGCGGCGGCGCCTCCACCGAATGTCACGTCGTAGGGGGTAGGTAAATTATGATGCGGTTTACCAAAACACTTATTAACCAGGTACAATCAGCACAATCACTTACATTTTTCTATACAGGTTAACATAGGGGCAGCTTCAGATGGGGGTAATTGAACGTAACCTGAAGGGTTGGTGCTACTGGTACCGCTAGCGCGACACAACAGCACCGCTTCCTGTCGCAACACGACAGTACCGCGCTCCTGACACAACGCGACAGTACCGCCCCGCTTTGCATTTTGATGGTACCCTACACAGTGACCGCCAGAAAGTGCGCAGCATATGGGAAAAATTTTTGTCTTTGAATTTAACAAATTTATTTTATTTCGGAAAAGTTCTGCATATCTTCAAACCAAAATAATACCCAACAAATCCGGTGAACGTCTTATGGTATAAGAGGAAGAGTCAAATATTCGAAATTGCGTTAAGAGTAAAGTACCCCCATTTTTTACTTTAGAAATTTTTTTATTAAGAAGTTGTTTTAATTTCAAAGTTATACCCTAATATCAATTTTCGCTTACTTTGGACAAAAAATAGGATTTAATCATTTTTTGTATATTAGGTACCCTGTATAAAAAGTAGATCGCGATGATACAGTTCGCAAATCATATTTTTTGTAGACTTTATTAGAGATAACCGTAAATTTTATGTCAAAGTAGTCAGTTTCAAAAATATTATGTCCATTAACAATAAAAACAAAAGTTTTAAATATTTTTGCTGCACACCGTATTTTATCATTTGGGGTATCAAAAGAATTTCATCTAACTAAAATTTTATGATACACTTTAACTTAAACTATCTTCCAAATGGTATATTTATTCCTAAAACTACAAAATGTGTTCTTTATTTAGGTTTTAATCGTGGCCCTCAAAAAAAAACTGAAAACCCCAAAATATTTTATGAACGTACTTTATTTGCAACAAAAAATTAAACTCAATATAGTTAATGTTGTACACTTTACATATAAACAAAACTTAAAACGCATATTTTTTTATTTAAAATACATATGTATGAATCGATCTTTAACCCGAATTTCATAAAATATTTTGGTTTTTTCAGCTTTTTTGTGAGGACAACGATCTTGAACCGGGTTTGTGACTCTTGATGGGCCTGGACGCCTTTAGGGAACACCATTAAATTCACGATACCCTGCCCATAATAGCGATATCACACTTTGGCTTATTTAAAATATAGTAAAAACCTAATGCAGTATTGTTTGGTATTTTTTATTTTAAAAACTATTATATGAATTTTTATCAGTGTGGATTGTTTGCACTAAAAGATTTTATCAACTGGTTTCCTTCGACCTTGTTACAACAACATAAATCATTTTTAAATGTAAACTCACAGACAATTTTATACAATAGGGAACTTGCATGAAAATTAAATTTGCAAAATAATACTCTTAAGCGTAAGCTAATATTATCAAAAGACCCATAGTTCACAAAATAAATGATTTTTTAATTCCCTGGATTAAATATAAACTATTAAAGTTTGCGTAATTTGTGCATTGTTTGTGACGTCAAACCGTTCGTCGATAGGTAAGTAAACGTTGCACTTTTAATAATACATATACATACAATATCTATATATTTTTATTTATTACAATACAAAATAAAAAATACCTATTGACTCTACCGTACTACTTTCAATAAGCAAAAATAATTATTGAATTTTCGTTACGATACTCACATTAAAATGATCTTCGCATTCATGAAGTGCAGTATTTTTTCAGAAATGTCTTTTACATTTCTTCTGCTTGCTTTAAACCATTTTGTACGGCGATTTTTATCTTCAGGTACGCAAATAAATAGTTCTTCGGCGTGTAACCTTTCCCATTTTGTTTCAGAAATGTAATTAGTTTGAAATATTTTAACATGTCTACATTATTATTAGATTGTAACATACTTTTAATCATTGAATAATTCGACCACACTGTTGACGGCTTTTGTTGTTGTGCCAGTTCCGAAAAATAAGCCAATAACACCGTCTCCGAGAAAGAACTGCATGTCTTTTTCATCTTCCATTCCATAAATTTTGAATACGCGGTTTCGTAAATTTTCCGCGATTCAGCTGGCAATAATTTTTGTGACGCTACTTTCGCTGCTTCTACTAACTCTGGTGGAGTCAGAGAAAACTCGGAATCAGACATTTTTTAACTTTATATTATTCAAAATATCTACTAAACAACCACTAAGTTCGCAATTTTTAAATGAAATCACAGACACAGATTACTCCTACCAGATGCGAATCTCTTAATAAATTTCCCATATCAAGATTCCGCGGTCTTGGCGCTTCAGACAGTGCGGCCGGTCGCTTTGAGCGTCGATGCCGTGAATGGAATTTTCCACGCGTTTGGTAGGTTTTAATTCAGAGAAATTATGGATTATATTTCAAAATATTAAAACATGATATTGTGTGGCATTTTATATCAAATTATATCATTAACAAATACAAAAACGTATATCGTGTATTAAAATTACACTACAACCTAGTACAACCACAATTTAAACCATAAAATCAACGCAACAAAACTGATGTAATAACATTAGCCTGCTATCTATTCCACCGAGACGGTCGCACACGCTAACACCGAGGAATTCAAGGTTTGGCGACAGGCTAAATATTGTGACTGCCGGCACGTTATAAATTCTCTAAATTGAGCCACCGTCGAAAGCGTAAGATTCACATGTGGTAGGAGTAATCTGTGTCACAGAATTAAATTTTGACAGATGTTTGATTTCTTTAAAGGTTTCCTTAGCAGCGCAGGTCTAATTGTCGCTATAAGTACAACAGCCTACCAGTTTAAAAATTCAAAATTCACATCGATTATTTCACTCATGTGTTAAAAGTCCCGTAAGATGAGTAAAGTTTTTTAAAATTACAGCGATAATTTTTTGACGTTACGTCAATTAAAAAAAATTACACCGATAATTTTTTCCTGTCATTTTCTTGGTTGTCATATTAATTTCGATACAAACAAAGGGCTTGCAATTGTTATAAACCCGTAGTTACTGTTAGCAACCGTCGGCATGATTTGTTATTTAGTTGTTTGTATCAACATTTTAAAGGTTTTTCGAAAAATTTAGTTGTTTGTTGTTTGTATTTCTATTATACAATAAATAATAAAAAAATGTAGTTTAATTTAAAAGTAAGGTTTGTTGTTTAAATTGTTTAATAAATATTCAATTCATATTTTTTGTGTTTTCATTCGTGCAATAATCCCTAAATACCACTCGAGCAGTTTGTGTTTTCATTCGTGAAATAATCCCCTAAATACCACTCGAGCTTTAAAATTACTGATAATTTTTCACTATTACGTGTTTTCTTTGCAAATTTCACTCGTCTTGCGGACTCGTGAAATTATAGAAAACACGCAATTGTGAAAAATTATCGGTAATTTTTAAGCTCTCGTGGTATTATCCCCGATAATTTTCTGACTTTAATATATTGTAATAATTATATGTTTTTTCAATATTAAATCGTCGTTTTTCCCGTCACAGGAAAAAATAGTGTATTATACACGGGAAAAATATTAGATTTTAACTCTCGGTTTTTTGTCTCCCTCCGCTTCGCGTCGGGAGACAACACAACCTCGAGCTAAAATCTAATACTTCTTTTCCTTGTATAATAAATAACTATTTAGTTTTTCCGTGTTGATAGTAAAAAATACCTTGAGTTCTTTTTTCCATGGTGTTTTAATTAGTTACATAGTGGAATGTTTTTTACATTACATTAATGGCTATACTTACCTACTCTTTGGTTAGTGTTTGTTTAGATTTTACTCTAAAAGTAACAAAAACATTAGTTTTCCTTTTTAATATGGCGGATAGTGATAAAAAAGCCTGGAATATTTGTGTTTAACTTTTGTTAATTTAATTTATTAGTTGAAGCCTCTCTTTCTCATTAATGACTGTACTCTGTTGTCACTGCTAAATATGACTGTTTCAATACTGGAAGAGGTTATGAAGGTAAAGTTTATTATTAATTTAAGTTGTGAGGAATTTCCCTTAAAAATTAGATATAAATAAACCTGTTAATAAAAGCCAAATCTTCTGTTAAATTTGATTAAAAGTATGCAAATAAAAAAATACATACTTAAGTGTTAGAATTTTTTTGCTTAAATCTAATTTTGAACTAAAATTTTTGTATGGGTACTCTTTTCGTCCAAAAATTTCTTGTCTTCCTATTTGAACAAGATTATACTCTTGGTCTGAACAGCTGTTCTCTTTATTTTTTGTTTTGTAGTATTTTTGATTTTGTCAAATTTTTTTTAAATAGTTAGTTGGATTTCTTACTTTAAAGATAACAAAAATATTATTTTTTCAAACCTGTTACATAGGAATATTATAGAAAGACTTGGCAACGGCAATGTAACTGACATTGCTCGTTGTTTTTTACTTCGCCATGTTGTGTTTATTGCCAGTGGTGCGCAATTACTTAAAAAAAATTTTGAGGGACGATATCTACCTTTTTTTTATCTTGAAGCGCCATTTATGAATATTTTTATTCAGTCTGAATTCATACCAGCATTTACCGGTTTTAATATATGCAGTGAATTTCACAATACCCTGTATAAGGAAAACGACCATTCAGCATCTACAGATGTTATATTTGCGTAGTTAAAATGGTCTCTGAACTTATTTAACGGATCCGTATCGGCACTGTTAATATATATATATATATATATATATATATATATATATATATATATATATATATATATGTATATATATATATATATATATATATATATATATATATATATATATATATATATATATATATATATAATAAATGTAAATGCGAAGATTTACTTCTTCGCTAGTCCTCATTATTTTTATTTTTCATTCACGGCCTTTTCGCTGCACTAGCGAAGAAGTAAATCTTCGCATTTACATTTATTATATTACCTATAGGCCAAGAAATCTTCCATTTTTCTATATATATATATATATATATATATATATATATATATATATATATATATATATATAATAAATGTAAATGCGAAGATTTACTTCCTCGCTAGTGCAGCGAAAAGGCCGTGAATGAAAAATAAAAATAATGAGGACTATCTTTGATTCTGGTCTGGGTGACCTCCTTATATCGATTTCTGGGCCCTTACCCATCAGCGGGCAGGCTTACACCCAGGGTGGCTGAAGAACAGACCACGATTTGACCAGAATCAAAGAGAGTCCTTATGCATGATATTATATTGTTACTTTTTACACTGTTTATTGTTTACTGGCACAAATAAATAAATATTATTGTTATTGTTATTGTTATATCCAAAATGTTCGGAAAGGATGGGTAAGATGCAGTGGCTCGCGCCAACTAGTTCACCCAGTGTTGCTCCAAAAATGTTTGGCTGCTAACACAATAATACTCGAAAGTATGTCGAATGTCGATTTTCTCGACGTCGACGGTACAAATGCACCATTGTACAACAATAGTAGAAAAAATGGAAGATTTCTTGGCCTATAGGTAATATAATAAATGTAAATGCGAAGATTTACTTCCTCGCTAGTGCAGCGAAAAGGCCGTGAATGAAAAATAAAAATAATGAGGACTATCTTTGATTCTGGTCTGGGTGACCTCCTGCTATCGATTTCTGGGCCCTTACCCATCAGCGGGCAGGCTTACACCCAGGGTGGCTGAAGAACAGACCACGATTTGACCAGAATCAAAGAGAGTCCTTATATCCAAAATGTTCGGAAAGGATGGGTAAGATGCAGTGGCTCGCGCCAACTAGTTCACCCAGTGTTGCTCCAAAAATGTTTGGCTGTTTCGCTGCACTAGCGAGGAAGTAAATCTTCGCATTTACGTTTATTATATTACCTATAGGCCAAGAAATCTTCCATTTTTTCTACTATTGTTGTACAATGGTGCATTTGTACCGTCGACGTCGAGAAAATCGACATTCGACATACTTTCGAGTATTATTGTGTTAGCAGCCAAACATTTTTGGAGCAACACTGGGTGAACTAGTTGGCGCGAGCCACTGCATCTTACCCATCCTTTCCGAACATTTTGGATATAAGGACTCTCTTTGATTCTGGTCAAATCGTGGTCTGTTCTTCAGCCACCCTGGGTGTAAGCCTGCCCGCTGATGGGTAAGGGCCCAGAAATCGATAGCAGGAGGTCACCCAGACCAGAATCAAAGATAGTCCTCATTATTTTTATTTTTCATTCACGGCCTTTTCGCTGCACTAGCGAGGAAGTAAATCTTCGCATTTACATTTATTATATTACCTATAGGCCAAGAAATCTTCCATTTTTTCTACTATATATATATATATATATATATATATATATATATATATATATATATATATATATATATATATATATATATATATGTGTGTGTTAGTCTGGAAAAATCTGGATTTTTTCTTATTACACTGTAGAATTTTTCTTTGGCACCATCTTTTAAAACTGACGAAATGGTTCTTTATTTAATATAAATAACGGCACATTACACGCCCACAGCATAATTAGTAAATCGAAAAGAAATTTTGTATAAGGGCGTTGTTTTTAATGGAAACGTCACGCGAAATGTAAACCATTGTAGAGGAAGCGATCTAATTTATAATTGGTTTAACTTCGGCCATTATTGTTTGTGTGTGTAACTTCTGACATATAGTTTTTAAGTTGTAGTAATTTTCTAGGAAATAGTTGGGATTTGGGAGATAAAGACACCGACAAAGAAACGGCGGTATCTTTGATGTGAACCGAACAATAGATGCTCGTTACTTTCGAGTTAAAAATAGAATTTGCGTTGTTTAAACTTGTATGTTTTTATAATGAATTTTAGTTTTAAAGAAAGATGTTTATATTTCTTTACTGTTATGGGAAATATTATTATTTTATTGATGAAATTATCTGGAAGGTAAAAAATGTTCGAAAGTTCTCGAACAATATTATGTAAAAAGATTATTTTAAAAAATTCCGGACGAAGTTGTGTATAGCTGGCAAACAGTAAACAATGTTTTATTACCTAATTTACCCCAGTTGCGCCGATTACCAGGCCGAATATGATTGATTCTCAGATGTGGAAAAAATTACACGCTCTTTACTAACCACAGGCCATAATCTCACCTATAGAAGAAATTTACCAGTTGCTTAGCACTATTTTTACCTTTATTAAATTTTTGGATTGCTCAGGTTACATCGAAACTTGTCGTGACCTAATCAAATAAGTTAAAAAAATTGTCGTAGTTATCGTTTTGTGCCTGTAGCACGTTACTATTAATACGAAAAGCAACAACCCCGGTAAATATTATTAATAGTGACACACTGCTGCCAACCTATTTTTATAGTATCCTCTGGGATATACGAAACGTAAATAAGTCGATCAAACAACTAATAAATGTTTATTTTTGGTTTTCTTATGTTTCTTTTCCTTGAGTTTTCTGAACGAGGAACTTTCTATTTAGGCTTCATTATTGTCTATATTTTATTTACTTTAAAGGACAGGTTTGTGGTTGTGGCCCACATATTTTTGTATTATGTGGGACTACACTTTGCGACTTTTAGTAACAAATGTTTATAAAAATACATTTAACTTATGGCTTTGAGAACGTTAATATATATTAAGAGAAAGCTTTTGAGGCAGGAGCCTCGTAAAAAGAGCCGAGCAACACGTGTTTTCCCATCTGCTTTAGCACCCCCCCCCCTAAGCTGCAATTTTTATCTTACCAAGATTGTACATATAAAATTGTACGACTGAGTAGGTATATTAATTTTTTGGGTTACAGCTATAATGCATATTCTTATTTTTAACATCTAGCTGGTTTTCCTAGTTTGTTAAAAGACTTAAGCGAGCCCGTATGTTCAAGCAGCTAGTTTTAGGTTTTATATGTAGTACCATTGTCTGCATACATAATATATCAAGAACTGACATGCTAAACCTTTTGTATTTGTTACAACATATTGGTGTATGACGATACCATTGCTAATCACTAATCAGTATATTAACGTAGATTAACTTATTTACTTTTAGTATAAAAATTATGGGCAAATCATATTTTAGTAAGAATACTGCGTAACTTGTCTCAATTTTGGGTTTTGTGGGTTTTGTTTTATTTTTTTGATAAATATTGGTTCTAATTTTTTGAATACTAAAATGTTCGATAAAAATACCTGTCTTATGTTTTCAATTAGTAGCGAAACTTTAGATAAAATTCTTGAATAAATTGCTAGAAAACGGGTAAACAAATTTTATACAAAAATGCAATATAAATATATTTTTGTACCTGTTTTTGTTATATTACACAGATTCATAGAAAATCAGAAAAATTATAAATATTGGCAGCGACTTTCATTTTTTCGTGCTGAAAAGAATTATATTTTTTACTTTAAAAATTTAATTATAGTTTCATTTAGGAAGTAAATATACTGAGCATGGTACAACACTTTGGAAGAGCTATAAAATTAAGAATTAAATGTTATGTCATAAGGGTTCAGCAAATCACTCGTTCTCGAGAAGGAAGATATCAAAAAAGATTTTTTTTAAATACACCATTTAAAATAATAATTAATAAGATTTTGTGGATGTTACTACGAAACTAATATGCATAATGAAGATATTTTCTCTTAATTATCCGGTGGCTAAGATATGTGTCGCTGCTTATTTTGACAAATTATCCGCTCTATTGAAATTTAAAAAAAAATTGGTGACACTTCTAGAACTAGTTTAGAGGAAAACTTTCTAGAAAGCGCAATTTTTTTAGATGATATTTTGCATTTTTCTATCAAGTGCTTCTTTTGATTAATCTTGCGAGTTAATAATTGAGCCCCCAATTCCTAAGGGTCAGATTATTCACGTGTACAAGCTAAAAGACAATGTTGCCTCTAGAAATAGAATTAAGGAGAACAAGATAGATATACAATTTATCTTTCTGATAACTTTACCAGCCCTTTGAATTCGACCATTGGTGGTGTAAGTCCAGTTTTTGCGTTTTTTAGTTAATATTAGAAACGTGTCCTACAAGGTGGTCTCTATCTTAGTTACAAATGGTTCATGTCAACCTTTGAAAATAAGTCAGTAAGGGGCAGGTAAAACTACAGAAATTAAGGACAGCGATCGTCTTATAAGGAAATAGTAGTGTAAGTCCCGGGTAAGTCGAGCTTGCAAAATAAAACTAACTAATTTTTTGATTCCTACTTCAACAAGTAGATTGATTTCTCTTTTGCTACCCCGAATAAGAGCAATTTTTGACCTTTGTTTTGTTTATGGTTTATTATTCTTATCAAAATATGTGAATAAAATACAATTAAAAAAAGTTAAAATAATGTGTAAAGAATAATTCCTTTAGGTAGAATTATTCTACGTAACTGAAAAACTGATCTAAATAAAATTGTAGTTTCCGCACAGAAAAAGTCATAATTTTTTGTTTAAATAACACTAAAATGAAACCCCACCTTTATTTATATTTTTTTAGAGACATGAATGGAAATCCCTGATTTTCCGAAAATTGTAAATTGAAAAATAAGGAACTGTCAATTTTTCTCAAAAATTGGTAGGTACTCCCCTCATAAAATGTCGTATAAATGTAGGTTCGCAAACCTTTCATCGCCAAGAATATTTTGTTCGACCTGCCGTAATCTACCGAAAATAAAATATTGGTAAATGGTGTAATGTATTTTTTTAGCATCGATCTTAAAATTTATATTTTAAATTAATAGATCTTTAATGAATTTAAATATTAATGTTATAAAAAGGAACAGTGAAACTAAATATTCTGTATAAACACACTATACCTCCCTTTCAGAATTGTTCAAAAGAATGTTGGAATTCGGGATAAAAATTTTAGGAAAAGTATTACAAACACACATTGGATCAATTTTTCTATGTTTCTACAAAACAAACAAGTCACTCACAATGCATTTGAAAGTTTAGAATTATTTGGAAAACTTTATTTTTATTTGTTTCGGTTGTCTCGCTTTAAATTTTCTGGAAAACTAACTTTATAGTTCCTATATTCTTTGTGCACATTTGAACTCTTTAAGAAGACAGGTTTATATTTTGAGGCAACACTGTTATTTCTTATATTATTTTTACCCAAATCTTTTAGTTTTGTTTAAAGTTTGAGTTAATTTCTCGTTTAGGAATTACCTGTTTAAAATTATAAAAGCTTCATTGCAACAACAGAAATTCCTTATTGCTAGGGTAGTAAATAAATTAGACACAGTGGGAGATTGTAATGTAGCATTAAAAAATAATTTTAGTCAGTTAGTCGTAAAGACAGTTTTACGACTAACTGACAGCAATTTTAAAAAGAACACTCTGTACCTTATTTAGTTTTTGAATTTTGACTGAACATACTTTTTATCAGGCACTGTACGTCAATAGCTTTCGAACTATTGACATTTGAAAAACTACTGAAAAAATTTCAGTTTTTAAATGTGCCTAGCGCAACCGACGAAACAGCGGCAAAATGCTAACTAAGCATGTCGCGGCAACAAGTGGCAAATACATTCAGTCAACATGGAACAGTGGTCAAGTGAGCAGTGCGCGTGTATGATCGATGCGTAATTTAAAGGGAATGATGCTTACACAGTCAGTTGCAAGGCGTCCTTTTTGTAATCACTGCAACATTCGACGCATAGCTAATACCTACACCGTCGGCAAATTAAGTTAAATCATGGGTAAAAAGATTTCGAGTAAGAAGTTCAGCTCTCAACCGCAAGCACCCAGGTCAACAAAAGTCTCTTAGAATGCCAGAGAACATCGAGACTGTACGGCAAGCTACGACTCGACACCCGAAGAGATCAAATCGCAAACATGCACAGTCTTTGAACATTTATCACTCAAGTGTGCAAAGGATTTTCAAAAATGAATTACATTTCCATTCATATAAAATTAAATACCTGAATTGACGTTAAACCACTTGTTAAACACGGCCAACTACGCAAAATTAAAGTTTAAAATTAAATAGTTCGATTTAAGGGCTAAAAGTAAAAAATAACTATAAAGTGTTATATATTTTTGAAAAGCTCTCGAAAGGGGAAACTTAATGGTTAAGAAATATACAGGGTGTTCCATTTAAAAAACCATTTATTTGGTTAATATCTCGAAAAATATCACATCTGATGAAAATCTAACCACGCCACTCGATTCTACGTAGAAAACTCTAATAGGATCCATTTTTACTTTTTTTATAAGTTACAAGATAACTGAAATGCGAAGGGGGTCCGAAAATGGAAAAAAATCAATTTCGTCCTGTATGTCAAAAACGAAGGGGGCCATGAAAAATATTTTTATGCCATCTTTCGTTTCATCAAAAAGTAGCACACTGTCGCGAAAACCGCAACCCTCTATCTTTAAAAATAAGGGAGTTACCCCGCAAAAGTGCCGAAAATGGGACACCCTGTACGTAAATTGTTTTCAGTTACTCTTATTTGAAAATTTGATGACATTCCCTACCCTTCACGATCCCCTGGTCATACGCCCCTTAATTTTTTTGTGTGGATATGTGAAGAGTGTGGTCTATACCAATCCTCCAGCCAATATACAACAGTTGAAGAACCGTATCCGGGCAATCTGGAAAATCCAAGGGATTAAAAGACCCTTTAATCCCGTGGTATATACGCTAATTTTTGCACTCCAAAAATTATTGGACACAAAATTAACAAATAATTTTTAGTATTATTTTTAAAATCATTTTGCACAACAATAAGACAGACGGATACCTGTAATAATCGTTTATTATAAAATCATAATGACGTTTCTACTATGGAAACTAAGATTTTATTTAAAACTGTCAAACAATTTTTGAGTTTTTACCTGAAAGTTGAGCGATTTTTTCATTAATAAAATTGAGAGAGATGCTGCAGAGAGTACGTCTAGCTTATTGCTATCCAAATCAAGAAAAATATATGAAAAACAATATGAAGATTTTGCAACCTGGTGCCATTCCAAGAAGATACCTTAATATACAGGAATCGTATGCAAAATGTATGGATGAAGAATCAAAAATTGTAAAAAAATCATAGTCAAAAGCAAAAACAAAATAAAATTTATGATTTCTTTCAAAAATAATTGTAATATAAGTATATATAAGAATTTGCACCATACGCCCATCATTAAAATAAATATTAAATGAAATGAAATTATCTATTTTCATTTCTACACATTTATTACCTTATCTCCTTGTTTTTTTTTCGACCGTTTGACAACGAACGCCCTTACACAACGGACGCCTCTACACAACGGACAATTTTTCTCCTTTAGTGTCCGCTGTTGAGATTTTTCACTGTGTGTTGAATGGCCTAGCCCTACAAAATCAAGAATCATTTGAACTTGTTGGCATGTTTTTCCAACTTGCACTCACATGTTACCTCAACCACATAATTTACTTCAATACTTTTGTCTTCAAATCTCTTCAAGACGCTCTATGTCACTCAAATAAGACCAAGCCTAGAATATTGTTCCCATATCTGGGAAGCGGCACCTCCTTCAACACTTGGAATCTTTTGTTGTATTTGAAAAGAGCTACCAGTTTTATCAACTTTTACAAAGAGGCCCTCTTCTCTGGCTTACTGACGTATTGTGAATGATATCTTCTTTCCCCCCAACTAGCCTCTGTTATTCTCTTGCTGGCTGTCCCAACAGAACAACCAACGTGCGTCACATATTACGCATTGCTTTAGGTTCACGCCCGCCCTTTCATTCCTAGAGTGTCCAGATCTCCTGTCTAGTGTTTCTCTTCTCCGTTGATATTCGATTATTTAGGTCCCGTATTAACATATTTTTCCTTATAACTCCCACGATGTGTTAGTACCTACTTAGGCTGGAGCCTTCTTGGATTTTCACAGATAAAAATATTAATATTGCTATTTTTTAAGAAAATATAAATGCATACAAATATGCATATCTGTAATCATTTCTACTAATAATAACCTACTGCAAAATATAAATGCGGTTGTGATAAATTATCTATTTTTTTCTGTTATACAAACAAATGAATATATCTAACCCCATAATAGATAGATTCACGCCGACTCCAAAAATAAATGAGATACTGAATTACTAATAATAGGGGCTGGTTTAGTTATTTAACAATCATATTTTTAGTTTCGAGGAAACCATTACAAGAAAGAATACGTCAGACAAAAGAAATTCATGAGCAAGCTTGTGAGTTTATTGCTTGACAAAATATTGTTGTAGTTTATTTATATGATTGAAAGGTAAAGTTTGTTTAAAGTGTTATGTAACCAGTTAGAAAATGCCTTATTTTATATTACAAGTGAGATGTTTGTGAGACGAGCGAAGCGAGGTTCCGAAAATCACAGATATTACATATTCACTCTTGTTCCTAATTTTGGTAAGAAACTTTAAAATAATTGAGGGCAATTTTTGAAAATTTGTCAATGTAAAGTTTGTTTTAGCTAATTTTGAAATATTTTGACCCTAACTACTTAGGAAAAGTAACACGTTTCGTAACTTCAGTCGGTTCCAAGAAGTAACAATTACTTAATATACTATAATCAATATAAATTAATAAATGATATAATTCATTCATAATGTTTAAACATATAATTTGTATGTAAGAACGCTTATTATTAGTTGTCATTTAAATTAAATCTGTCTGTTCACATCATCGTTTGTGATGAATGAAATATGTAGAGTGTGTCCATTTTTCGATGGTTTCTCCGTTATTAGTAAAGATAGAAAGATGCGGTGTTCGCAGCACTATGTTACTTTTTTGAGAAACAAAAGATGCCGTGAACAAATTTTTCCCAGCCCTCTTAGTTTTTAAGATACGGGGTGTTTTTAAAAATTTTGCATTTTGGGACTCCCTCCGTATCTCGGTTACACTGTAACTTATCAAAAAGGTAAAAAATGAGCTTTTTGTTTTTTTTTTCACATGGAATCCAGTGGCTTGATCAGATTTTTTCTAGGTTCAATTGTTTTCGAGAAACAAAGCAAACTTGCATTTTTTTAATATGACACCCTATATATTTTTAGATATTATGATTCAGTTTATCACAAGCTTTTTAAAAATATTACCATTTTATATTTATTTTCAATATTAATCCCAAAATTTACATTTAAAAAAGTTCGTTTTTTAGTAGGCCATGACGGCTATTTAAGAAAACAAAAGATGACAGCATTGTTATCTTAAGAAATTCTTGATTTTCTGTCAGAATATTCAGGTTCTCTATTTTCTATTCTTCAATTTTTAATAAAAGTTTCGATTAAAATGTAAAAAGCAGTTTTTTCTTAATTAGGGCTGCCAATGCGTATTCGAGATTTATGAAAAGTACGACATGCTCGTTTGTCATAGTCAGTGTAACGAAGTTTATTTTAACAGGTATAATCATTTTTGTATTTTTTTGTATTTTTCAAAATTTATAAGAACCTATTATTCGTAGATACCCACAAAGAAAGGAGCCGGATTAGAGAATAAAGGATAAAATCAAACTTAATTGAAGGCGAGTCATTTTCTAAACCCCGGCCCAAAATCTACAAGAAGGAAAACCGGGACATTGATGAAGTAAACGTTTTGGCTTCAATTGAAACAAATCAAAGTAGTTCTTGTAGAATAGTGGAAGTTTCTGTCGGTGTTATAAAGTCCAAACTATTCTAAAAAACACAATTTTAAGCCATATAAATTCCATCTCGTACAAAACTTACATCTTGGTGACTCACAGCGCCTAATAGAATTTTGTAATTGGTATTTACAAAATTAAAATAGAGAAAATTTTGTGAAGAACGATTATATAGGTGGCGAGAGTCATTTTACCAGTGCCGGTATATTTAATCGGCAGAATACTAGGTTTTGGTGCCAGGAAAATCAACATGTAATATTTCTACGGGAACGGCAAGGCAGGTTTGGCTTTAGCGTTTCATGCTTTATACTGGGAAGTAAAATCGTATATAATATATTTGAAGGCGGCCTTACTGCAAGTAAATATTTAGACATTTTGGAAAACATTGTGCCGGAAATAGTAGACAATGTGCCCCTGGTGCACCTTAATAACTTGTATTTGGAACGGGACGGAGCTCCCGCTCCCAATGCGCAAATGGTAAGAGCTTGTCTTGAGAAAAATTTTCCTGGCCACTGGATTGGCACAAATGGACCTATAAGATGGCCACCTAGGTCACCCGATTTAACGACTTTGGATTTCTTTTCGTGGGGATACCTATAAAATAAAATTTATACTGTCCAGTACCAAACAATGGCAGATCTAAGAGGTCACTGAAAGAGCCTTTAGAGAGTTACAGGCACGGCCTTTTATTATTACAGGCACGGCCTTTTATTATTTTAAATGCATTAAGGCGAATAAGAACAATGTGTGAAAAATGTCTTAGGCATAGTGGAGAACAATTCGAGCAGTATTTATGAGACAGTTTCCTAACTCGTCAATTAACTGTAGTTTTTAATTTTTTAACATAACACAACATTCTTAAAAATTGTTTTGACTAATAATAAAATAGAGTGTTTTATATTTATGAGGAGCTTGTGACAGTAAACTGAATTTTCTATCTAACAATTTATAGGGTATCCCATTTAAAAAATGGCAAGTTTGTTTTATTTCTCGAAAACAATTGAACCCAGGAAAACTCAAATGAAGTTACTGGATTCTGGATAAGAATGTCATTTTTGATTTCTTAAATACCCGTCATGGCCTAAGAACTAAAAAAATTAATATATTTTTTTTATGTAAATTTTGAGCTTAATATTGAAAATAAATATAAAGTGTTAAATATTTTTAAAAATCTTGTGATAAACTGAATCATAGTGTTTAAAAATATATGGGGCGTCCCATTTAAAAAAATGCAAGTTGTTTCTCGAAAACAATTAAACCTAGAAAAAAATCGTATTAAGCGACTGGACTCTACGTGAAAAAAAAACAATAAGTTCAATTTTTACCTTTTTGATAAGTTACAGCGTCACCGGGATACGGGGGCTGTCCCAAAATGCAAAATTTTTAAAAATACCCCGTATCTTAAAAACTAAGAGAGATAGGAAAATTCTGTTTGCGGCATCTTTTGTTTCTCAAAAAAGTAACATAGTGCGGCGAAAACCGCATCCTTCTATCTTTACTAATAACGGAGATACACCGTAAAACCATCGAAAAATGGCCACCCTTTAC
Source organism: Philopedon plagiatum (assembly GCA_963971165.1). NCBI lineage: Eukaryota > Metazoa > Arthropoda > Insecta > Coleoptera > Curculionidae > Philopedon > Philopedon plagiatum. Next base: position 38,041,013 of record OZ020197.1, on the reverse strand, counting down.
AGTCGTCAATAAAATACTCTATCTAATTCACAGTCTAAACATTTCTTAACGAACTTTATTAGGGAACTGACAGTTTAATTGTGAATTATATGTACGATTCTCTTGACCACAGGTGTATAGAACACGGAAACGAGCGTGTATCTGGTGTTAGTTATTTTAAGGTCCTTTTAAATATATTTTTTAGGTTTGTTAATTGTTACCAAAAAAAGGTAGGGTAATGAAGGAATTGTAAAAAACCCTTATCGTAAGGTCATTTAAAAGTTGCAGAATAGTTTCTGCCGCAAGAACATTATTTTTGTTGTGCTGATCTGTAAAATATAATTTTAAGAAATTGTAGTGTTCTAATATCCTTATATCGTGGGAGGTGGTAGAGGAATTCTTCCTCGACCGATGTGGTACCACCCCACACATCCTATTAAAGGGCTGGTGAGATCCGTACGGATGTTTCTAGCTCTGAATATGTGAATCGGATTACACCCACGGTGCATAGTACATAGAGTTCGGTCTTGGTGGGCTGTCAGAAGATAAAAAAAAACACAAGATCAAAAAAAACTGGCTCGCAGTACGCTTTAAAATTTTTCCGGGTGTGGTTGATTAATTCATTTTATAAAACTACCCCTTACCTGTAAAATTTTGATTGATTCATAACAGGGAATTTAAATTCTTTTAATACAGGGTTTAACAAAATAAATTTTTTATTTACATTGTTACTTTTAAAAAACAATTTTAAATTTTTTACAAAATTTACTTATACTAAATTAGCAAGCACCTTGCTTTTTCAGACCAATTCGAATTCTTTTTTTATCAAATTTGGATATGGATTTTAAAAATTTAATTTCTTATATGAGGCCATAAAAAGAAATCGCATGAGGTAAGGTCGCATGATTGAGGTGGCCAGCTTACTGGCATATTCCTGCTAATAATTCGATTCTTAAAAAATTCTTGCAATTTAAATTATTTCGAGTCACGTTAATGGGCGCTTGCTGAAAATAACCTTATCGAACTTATTCGTCGTCTAATTGCTCTATAAATGGTGTTAAAATTTCTTGTAGGTATCAATCCGCCATAAAAGTGCCTTCAAATAATATTGGCCCGAAAAGCCTCCGATTACTTATCTCTGCCCAGATGCCAATTTTCTAAGGATGTAGAGGATTTTCTATAAAAAAAAGATGTGGATTATTTGAGCTCCACATTCTCATCTGCTGCGATCTCACGTACCCCCCGGAGAGATGAATCCATGCCTCGTCGCTGAAAAATGTCTTCTCAAATCCATTATTATTGTTGTGTACGTTATCCATAAACCATTGGGAAAACTATCCTTTCCGCGGCGGGTCGTTAGGAAGTAACTCTTGTACAGAGCTGAGACGGTAAGCATGAAGATTCACCAGTCTCTTTAAATAAACTTACACAATTTCATAAAACATGACAAAATTGGTCGTAGTCCACTAACTCTTGGGAAAATTGATCTTAAAATTCCTCCAGAGCTTCATGTACTGAATAAATCCACTGGCCATCAACTCGCCTACCTAAGTAACTTTCTACCATAAACGATCTTTGCTGGAGGGTATAAACCATATTTAAGGTTTTTTCTTAAGAAAATGCAAACATGTCAAATTTTTGACAAAAGTAATTTAATATAATATACCTTTCAGTATCTTTATCACCTTTTTCTAGTTTTGGGTCTAATTCAACATGCGGAACATTTTCAAAATTCACTGCGAGGTTTTTTTTTTATATTACAACACATGTTACGGGCGAACACCGAAATGGGCAGGGCGCGATGTGCCCGAATAATACGCGTTTTGTCCAATAGTATTGGTCAAATCTGGATATTTTCAACTATTTCGGGATTGGTCCGGACAATCCGCGGCGTGACTGATATGTCTCGGGCCATGTACGATATAAATAAAAATGTTGAATTGATGTAGCCTTCACTTGATGAAGATCCATTATTAAAATATTTAAAAATAACAACAAAATTGTTTCTATCTCCACTAAATAATAAATAAAAAAAATAATTTAGTGAAGATTGAAACAATTTTGTTGTCATTTTTAAATATTTAAATAAAAATTGATAACAAAAGGTAATACTAATCATTATTAAACAAAATTAACAGATAACAGCCGTAGGTCAAACTAAAACTAAAAGAAAAACCTAATACATATGACATATGGATTATAACATTATTATGAAAATACAAAGTTTAAGAAATCTGACCGATTTTTACGCTTGAGTCATAAAATAAACCTAAAAATATTTATTCGAGTAGTCAAGAAAGTATAAAAAATGACAGAGAAGTTTAACAAACCTGAGCAAACACATAGCAATATCGTGCGTAACAGGTATAGTGTATAGATATTAGGGTTTGCTCAAAGATAAGACTAAACATCGCGATGTGCCCGGGCAGAATACAGAAATAATTATGATTTCTAGATTTGCCCATTTTAGAGGGCATTTCGAGATTTGCCCGGCCACATCCAGATATGCCCGTTCTTCGGTATCTGCCCGTAAGATATACAAAAACAAGGTAAACCGACAACTGTCGAGTGTCTGTACCAATTAATTAGAAAATCTTTTTGTAGGAAATTCATAAGTGAGTCATGTTTTTTCATTATGGGCTTAACCAGCAACTGTTTTCATAATATGAAAGAACTCCATTCGAAAAGCTTATACCCTAAAAATCTGATTTTTTTCTGATCAAATTCATCCTCAACGATCAACCATCGTTCATTATAAAATGGTTTGTCTTTGATGACGTAGTCCCACAATCGGCTACCCAAATTTAAGAAATAAATTAAACGTTGATACCGCTGGTTTTCGAGGTTATGTTAGTACTAAAACTGTCGATAGGACATATTGGCGATGTTGCCGTATCCTTAATTTGAGTCGTCACATTGCCCGTTATGGTCAGTTGTTTTTCGTAGGCCGACGTCAAGCTGGAAACCGTACTTTTTTAACTTTGTCGAAGTTTAAACCTTAATATTTTTTTATTATTCGTCCAATTGGCGTATTTTTTGTGTGTGTTTCGATTGACTCATTGTACAATAATACTAACAACATATATGTAAATGACTGAACAAGCCTATTACATTAGCCAGTTTTCAAGCGAAACCTATTAATTTTAGGTTTTACTGTTTTCAAAACTTGTGCTAATATGAGTATAGTGTTAATGCATTTGCCGTAGACAGTTTAACCATAATTAGAAAAGAAACACAAATAGTATTTATTATTAATTATACAAGTACTTATCTCACTACACAAATGCAAGTTAATCCATTTTTAATCGGGAGAGATTTTAGCAACTGTTTTTTTATCCCATTCCTTATAAGCCCACATGTCGTTATCTTAGCCCGATATATCGCCATCCTAAAATCATCTCAGCTTTATATTATCGGCTTTTTACGGGCTACTGCTGATAGGTAGACCATCGGACGTAGTATGTTTATTACCAGTGGGAGGAAGAAACGCAAATGCATGTTGTAATACGATAAGGGTTTTAAATTATAGTTAGCGTTATTTTCAACACAATGACTCTAATATAACATTGTCGAAAAATATAAAAGTGGAAAACCAATTATTGTAGAATGTGTAATTCTGCAATAGTGACATTTTCATCCACTGATGATTATTGCCCTTCTGCGCAGGGGCGTTGGAGAAAAATAATACATGTTGCTTACTTCTTATATAAATATCGATTCTATATACATAGAGAAAAGATTATTTTAAAACGGAATTCCATTATCTCTACAAACTGATCTATTGGATCTATCTAAAATTTTGATGGATAATGCAGCATACCGGAAACAATATGCATCAGTATTGATTTATCCTTCGTGTCTATAAGTTTCCTGATAAGATTGGGCGTGTAATAAATCGACTTGCAAATTTTTCTTAAACTTGTCAAAAGAATTTAGGTATTATTTTCGTTATCAAGCTCGGCTTTTCTACAAGAACAGACAACTGGTTAGCTATCTTAAAAATATGTAAAAGAATGTACAAAAACGAAATTTTAGAAAATTTCGGGAGAAAGAAACTGACGTGGTTTGTACTGCTTCAGCAACAGCTGCTGAATGCAGTAGTGGCACAAATCAAAATTTACTATTGTTGGTATAACTGTTATTGAATTTTGAATAATTCAAGAAGCGAAGTCAGCATGTCAGTATTTTTTTCAGTAAAGCAGCAGTGTTGCAGCTTAATATACTTAATCTTTGATTTAAAACTAAAAATTGAAAATAGCGATATCTTACCAAAACATAAATCTAAATACATAAATAACAAAATTTAGGTATTTTTTAAATCGCAACACAACGACCGGAAAACATTATCAAGAAAGACCATAATATGCGTGTCACTAGTTATCAAATTAGTAAGCAAACGGGCTTATATTTCAATCGTGGTATATAATAAAGTCAAACTCATAATATGTTACAACAAAGTTAATGTTTGTAGGATTAAATTTACAATATCAAAATAAACAACACATTGATTATTTGAGTCACCGTTAATTCTAACACAGGTGCGGATTTATTCCTTATTTATCTTTTTCAAATGTCTCACTTACACTCAGATATGTGATAAAATGCTTTGGTATAGTGGAATGATCAGATTTTTAATGAAAAACATTATTGATCTTCCTGCTAATTGATGGAGTTGTTTACTACAGTTTCAATGATATATGGTTTGATGAGTCTGCTGGTAGTCAATCCTGGTCCATTAATTAAAATCTACACTAGAGGGAGTAGGTGTGAAAAGCTTATAGATAATTATGAATTAACTTAAGTGATGTTTGCAGTAACCCTCGACAGTATCATTCTACACATTCTACTAACGACGGCGTGAGGTGGAATACTGTTATTAGCACCAGAGCGTAAAATTTTATTTTATTACTTTATTTCATATTTTTTGAAATTCTACTATATGGTATTTGTTCATTTTTAAATCCCAAGTGTTTTATGGCGATCTAAAACCGTACCTTCCAACGGCACAGGGTTTTAAAGACAGTTTTTGCCAATAAATTCACCACTTATTCTCTATTATTTCAGGAGTTAATAATACGTATACAGTATGCAATATCCTATTTTCTCCTATACATTGGGTTTGGTAGTCATCGTAGATTTACAAATGATGACAGAGGACCTCATTTTTTAACATTTTAAAACCAAATTTACAGATTTTCAATATTCAAAAATGTTAAGGATTTTTTATTTTTATATGTTATTTTGTGTATGTCGTAACCGTTTAACGTAACTAGACTTTCGAATGTCCAGACAAATAGTAAAACGCAAGCTAAAACCTTAAAAATTTAAAAAATATTAACAAAAGCATCCAAACTAACCAAAACGATTACCCTAAAATAAAAATAAACCTGACCATACCTGAGCAAACCTAAGTAAATAACGTCTGATATATCATTGCAAATTAAATTTGCTGTAGAATTACAACATCTAATAAAAAGATCAGTTTTTATTTCAAATAAAAAGCTTCTATTATTTCCGGTTAAACCGGAAATAGTTTTAAAGCTCTGGCTTTACCAGAAAATGGCAATTTATATGCTTGTAACCCTTCGAATTTTAAAGTAAGAGGGTAACTACTTTCTGTACCTCTCGGTAGGTATATTGAAATGTAAAAATGTTGAGGCCTATAAAAAATGTTATTGAGACCGATGGAATTCTCTTTAAAAATTTCTATACATATGAAATACAAAGTATATTATGAAGACATACAAACATGTATATTATAATAATAAGTTCAAATTCAGGCATCATTCATTTAGGGCCAAATTACCTTGACTTTGCCAGCACTTGGATAATTCGACCCCTATAAGTATATCGTCTTTGATAGCTCAGCTATTTAAAACGTTTTCATTAGTTATAAAGGTTTATTATGAATAGAAATTTGTTATCTTTTTACAACTCAAGGGCATATTATTGTCATTTTGGGATTATAAATTATTTCTAGAAAATCAAAAATGTTACAATATTATTATGTTATATAAAAAAGTTTTTTTTTATAATTCTTAAATAAAGGAACTAGAAAACCTTAGCAAAACTAATCGCTTAACCAGAAATTTCTTGGTTATTTTTCACTGTGTCTAATTGCTGTAAGTAGCTACGACATATACATGTGGAAAAAATAAAAAGATACTTACCTGTGACATCATCATTAACTTTTTTCATGTTACATATTGCATGACAAACATCTTAGGTCTAGGAAAAAATCAGAAAAATAATTTTTAATATCTACAACTGAGTAGGTACCTGGAGCGGCTACGTGCCCACCAATGGTCATTTGCGTTTTTCTTTCCTGGACCGAGTGACCACCGGTGGTCGCACCTATAGATTAAAGTACGGTAATGTTACCGCGGTAACGGTAATTCTGGCAATGTAATTTTGATAATTTTACCAGGCAAATTTCATTACCGGTTATTTTCAAAAACATTTTCTGAATGTCAGACTCAGGCGACTATCTTTTTCATGCATTATTCGCTACTTAATACTTAATTAAGAAGATATATTTCTGTTTTATTTTTGTTTAAGTCAATATTGTTTTTCGTTCGTTTTAAGAATTTTTGTTATTTGTTAAAATATTGTTACACAATGTTACAATTTACAGTGTTACATAACATAATATAATAAATAGGTTGTTTAGGTAAACAGTACATAATAATGACCCTGACGATACTAAGAACAATTTTTTAAACATATTAAAAAAAAATCCCCACCCAAGCAAACCCAAGCTATACTTGCACAATTAGTGTTCCGTGACATCAGCCCCCAACTTAACCTGAGCAAACCTCGGCCGTTCCGATCTCCGCCGGTCTGTCGCGCAATCCGCCGGCGACAGCACCGACGCCGTATCACATCGCGTATGCGAAGAGCTGAGTGGGGAACGTTTCGACTGAGATAAATTAAAAATTTTGAAAAACATATAAGGACAAAAGTTGTTCCTTACATCGTACATCGTGAGAAATGTTTTTTGTCGAAAAACAAACAAAAACAATTAAATTGTTTATAACAATTATCGCTGATAATTTTAGCTCAATCTACACCTAATTCTCAATGTTCATGATTTTGTTCAGATTTTTCTGCGTGGTCCTTTTGGTGATAAGGGTGGGGGACAAAAAGTTTTCAGCGTTTTTCGCGAAAAATGTTTAAAAAAATACATCATATTATTATATATTGTTGAATTTGTGCTTCAATAAGCTGTCATTTGAAACCCTAAATGATCCTATTGAAATTTTTTTTGTCCATTTCCCAATTTACCCTGTGATTTTTACGTCGAGTAGTTTCAGAGAAAATCGCCTGTGACAGACGGACGAACGAACACCGGAGTGCTTCCATAGGTGTTCCGTTTTGCTAATATTAGCACGGAACACTAAAAAGCATAAAAATATATGATATTATACACGGTGTCCAAGATCGGGATCTCGCTTATGGTTAGAATTACAAAATTGGCTAAATAGAAAAAAGTTTCGTAATTAAAGAACAAATAAAATGATGTTCCGAAATTTTTTAAATGATTTTTCATTTTCGAGTTATTTTGGAAAAACTAAATTTTCGAATTTTAAATTTAATTTTTTTCTGGCGTTACTATAAGAGGTAGGGCAAAGCTAATAAAACTTATATTTATATTTTATAGCAGCTTTTATTGAACTTAAAGATTACATTGCTTTTTTTTAATCGAGGTTTCGTCTTTGGGCAGCCATCATCAACTTAATTTTTTTAAATATGGTCCTGATTTTTTGATGTCAGATTTTAGAAGCCCTTTTTGTTCTGAATTCAACAGTGTACTACACATTATGGTTAAATTACTTTTTGAGTTTTTTGTACCATTATTAAGAAATTTCTGTGATATGGACCTGTATCCTAGAACATTTCATACATTGTTCCAGATTTTGTAATTAATAAAGAAAATAATAAAGCATGCTCTTTTTTTTAATTTCTTGTTATACTTATAGCTTGTAAATAAGAAAAATTATCAATTTATTGTTGAAAAACATTTATTTTCCAAATGATTAGTAAGAATTAAAAACATCTAGAGTTGCCTTAACCCTCAAAAACATTTCTAAATCTGCACAACAAGAAGTTTACGAATGTGTTAGGTAATACTAGTGATAAGTACCTACCATCCATGTATGTCCTTTGTTCATTTATTTGTGGTGTATTGTTAATAGTAATTGATTAGTTATTTATTAATGTTTCATACTAAGTATTATAAAATGCATTTCAATACTTTAATGGCATTAAAAAATGTATGAACCTAAAATTTGTCAACAACGGTAAAAAAAAGGCTCAAAACCTAATCAAACCGTAATGTGTGGCTACACTGGTCTTGAAATATTTTTTAACAGTAATTAATTGATTATTTTTCTTATTTACAATCCATAATTAAATATTCTATAAGACAGGTCCGTATCACAGAAATTTCTTAATAATGGTGAAAAAAAAACTGAAAACGTAATTTAAGCATAATATGTGGTACAATGTTAAATTCAGAATAAAAATGGCTTCTAAAATTTAACATAAAAAAATCAGGACCGTATTTAAAAAAAATTAAGTTGATGATCGCTGCCCAAAGACGAAAAGTCGAATAAAAAAATTGATAACGTAACCTTTAAGTTCATTGAAAGTTGCTAAAAAGAAATTATTAGTTTTGCTCTACCTTTTATAATAACGCCAGAAAAAAGAATTAAAAATTCGAAAATTTAGTTTTTTCAAAGAACTCGAAAATGAAAAATAATCTAAAGAATTTCGGAACATCATTTTATTAGTTCTATAATTACGCAACTTTTTCTCCCATTTAACCAATTTTGTATTTATAACTATAAACGAGATCCCCATACTGGTCCTTATCTTTTACACCGTGTATATGTCCATTCTGTCCTAAATGTTTTTTATTTAAAATATTCCCGAAATTACCAAAATAACCTCAATATTGCCGGTAAAGTAGCACCGAGAAAAATCAAATGCAAATTACCGGTAAACTTCAATCACTAGTCAAGACCGCTTGATACATTTCAAGATAGCATGCTAACCGATAGGACCACTTAATATGTGGTTTACGTATTCAAATCAAATCGTTGGTGTTATAAAATATCATGTTTTGCTTAGATTCGGCAATTTAAAGAATTAAATAGAGACCAAAAATAATTTTAGGCCAAAAAGTTGGTTTTCGGATATAAAAACATATTTATTTATTCTGAAGGTATGGAAATACAAATATTGTATATTTTAAGTAATAAAACTCACAGGCAAAAACATTCTTAAAACTCAAAAAATCAAATATAAATAAAAGATTTGGTCTAAACCGACCTTTCATCGCAGAACAAGTAAATGAAATTTGAAATTGAACGACAAATAAAAAAATATCAACCGATGGGCACGTAGACCCAGCATGTAAAAAGACATTTTGGGCCTTTGCTGAAAATAATATAAATTTTTCTGGTTTTCTCGTACCATGTCATTTCAAAAACTACAGAATCCAATGTGAATATTACGGATTTAAATTAGTTTTTAATGCTTATAATAAGATTTTAAAATATAATCTGAATATTTCGATCATATTTGCTTAGGTTTGGAATACAGGAACACTTCATTCAGTAACTAAACTTATAGCTATACTGCAACACTATTTATTTATCAAGTATCAAATTACAATCAACAGTCTTAAGAAAACGGCTGAAAATAAAAATTTACTGTATACATTTCCATAAATAATTCTCTACTTTAGCCTACCAGAGATTATCCACATCATAGAAAGTTGTTTAAAAGATCACAGAACCACTTCACAACTTTTGTAGCTATCAAATCCAAAGTGGTCTTTTTAAATCCTAACATAATCTTCTTATTACAGGGCCACGAAAGTATGAAGCAGGGAGAACTGCGCCGCGCTTTGATAGTCGCTACTGTGCTTTGCCTGTTCCTCTTCATCTACTTATATTGGCAACAATCCTCTCAGCCACTTCACGCTTTAGTCCTGACTTACAAGCACGTCTATAGTTCGAATAGGTAAGAAGCTATTCACGTTAATAAAAGGCCGGTTTAACACTGTGCATTGCAAATAATTAAATTTAAAATTTGGAGAATATTAGCGTTAACAAATTTTAGGTTTTAAAATTAAAATGCATTAATTAATTAATCACATTACTCAAAATCTACACATCTAAAGCTGAATGTATAATTCATACCTGCCTGGAAAAGGATAATAAACTTGACGATGAAATATCAAGTTGCAATTTTAGAATTTATAGATATTCGCGTGCTCATTGTCAGTGACGGAAAAATCTGATAATAAAAAAGTCACCTCCGAGCGCCGCCTGACAGAGTAATATAAATTTTGATCAGTAACAAGGTGTAGAAAAAGAATGACCAAAACCTGTGCCACCTTTTGTTAAAAAGAAGTTATACACTAGAGGTTCCTGAAGACATTAGTGGTACATACCGGATGGCACAGAAAGTGCTCCTAATTTTTCCATAGTTTTCATTTGATATTCAAATTATACAAAAATTTTTGTTTTGAATGGCATACAATACATTAGAATTTGTTTTAAAAATGACCATGGCTCAATTTGTATTCATTATCTAAGATGACCATGAATTCGTTGAAACAAGATAACTGGTGAACAGTAGGCCAGGCTGATGTTAATGTGGCCAATCAATCCAAAACAATTTATTTTAGGAATTTGTATAGTTTGGGACTATTTATTAACTTTCCAGTTTTTTTAATAAGGTTGAATTTCACAATTTTTCCCATTGAAAATCTATTTTTTTGACAAAAGAAATTTGCTCATTGATTTTATTTTCTTACAAAATTATTAACTTTGGGCAGTCAGATTTACATCATTAAAAAATGTTATATTTCTGACCCTAACTTATATTTTAATCTCTCTGAAAAGCTGACCGTGCCTGAGCAAATGTAAACAAATAACATCCGACATGTAACTAAAAATGCTTCTATTACTCGCGGTTAAACCGGAAGTCGTTTTAAAGCACTAACTTTACTGAAAAATAACAATTTATACACTAGTAATCCTCCGAATTTTAAAGGAGTAACTACTTTCTCTGCCACTCGCTAGTAGGTAAAAATTTTGATTTATGACAACCTATGAAAAAAAGCTATCTTAACTAGTGCAATTTTCTTTAAAAGTGTTTATACATATAGGATACAGAGTGTATTATAAAGACATACAATCATGTAGATTATAATAATAATTTTAAATTTAGGCATTATTCATTTAGAGCCAAATTACCTTGTTGATAACTTTGCCAGCACTATCACGGCTATTTAATATGGTTACATTAGTTATAAAGGTCTGTCAATTCAAATAAATTAAAGTTACTTTCTTACCGCTTCGCTTTTCTAGTTATAATATATCAAATTATGAATAGCAATTTATTAAATTTTCATAACTTAGGGGCATATTATAGTCATTTTGAGGTTATATTATTATTATTTCTAGAAAATGATACAATATTATTATGTTATGGAAAAAGTGTTTTAAAGTTTTAAATGAGAGTAACTAGCGATACCAAAATTTTTTGTTACATACCTTATTGTATACTATGGCTACTTTGTTTTCATTAAGGATAATGTGACCCAATTTCTTAATTTTTTTTTAAGAAAACAAATATTACGTGAATGTGTAAATATATTTGTACTACTGCTTTTGGGTCGAATGAACATGGGATACTTTTTGTATCAATATAGTCACGATACAAACAGTTGCGCGACTGAATCGCGTTTGATCGCTACCAAGGACATCTTTTGCCTCATAAGTTGGTTTGTAAAAGTATAGTGTATCCCAACAGTATGGCGTTTGCATAGCGATGATTTTCTTGTTGTATCGGGCTGTACGTCTTGTCATTTATTTATCAATTCCGTATATCATCGGTGCGCGCGGTTTCGATTGTTCTTAAGTAGTGTCAAACAAGTGCGCTTACCTATAAGCAACAGGTCGAGCGTCAAGGGATTACCTAATCCATTCTACAGGCGTTACCGGGGAT